>OZ038507.1:48473008-48950508 GCA_964036315.1 Acanthosepion esculentum
ATAAGGGTCAGTGGTGCATTATGGGTAGTCTATTTTGGCGGTTACTTTTACCGGAAGTGGCTTATTTGTTTATTTATTTATGTCAAATTGTTTTGCTTGTTTTTTGTTTGTTTTTTTTTTTTTTTTTTATTTTTATTTTTATTTTTTATCTTATATATTTATTTATTTATTCTTTTATTTTTATCGGTGTTTTTGGTTAACGTAGTAAAAATTTGTTTATATAGCTTATTGTTGGTAGTCTATAATGGCCGTCATTACCGGAAATCGCTTGTTCGCTTATTTATTTGGGTCAAATTGTTTTGCTTGTTTTTATTTATTTTCATTTTTATTTTTTATTTTATATATTTGTTTATTTGTCATTGATTAAATCTGTTTGTTGAATTTGTGGTTTTTTCTGACTATTATTTAGGTGGGAACAGTTTTTAATTCATCTATTTAGGTTGGTTATCTTTATTTGTTTTTGTTTTGTTTTGTTTTTTAAACGGCTAGTTTATCGTAATCGGTTGTTAGTTTATTTATATATTTGGATGTGTTTAGATCGATTTATTATACTTGTTGTTATTTATTTGTTACACTATATCTTTTTGGTTTTCGGTTTTTAAGTAACGTAGTATATTATCTTTTATTAATGTTTTTTTTGTTTTTTTATTATTATTTTTATTTGTATAACAGTTATAACTTTCATCCGTTCTTTTGTTTTGATTTTATTTCGTATATTCTAACAGGTGTGGTTTTATGATTTGTTTGGAGTAATTTATTTTGCTTATTTTATTGTTGTTTGTTTATATATTTATTTATTTTTCTATTTTAAGTTACGTAGTAAAAATTTGTTTTCATGTCTACATTTTGAGATTAGCTCGGATCTTTTATTTAATAATTTATTTTCATCTGGGAAGGTAATGATAGCTATTTTTTCCTCCAAGCAAAGTTTGCAGGTTTTTGATAGGTTGTTGTAGGCTGATGATTTTTTCCTTATTTTCCAAGATATTTTTGGTGTGGTGTGTGTTTTGTTTTTTATTTCCCAGATATACTTAGAAAGCATTGTGCTGTTCGCATATTTACTATTTGTGAAAGACATTTTGTGTACATAATTTCTTTGTTTCCATGGTCCTTCGGTTACTCCTATATATACTTTTTCTTCATTATCTGCTGATTTTGTCGTGGCTTGGTAGATTACGTTGTTTTGTAAGCAATTACCGTTTAAGGGACATTCGTTTTTTATTCTGCAGTTGCACGTGGGTTTAATTTGTTCGTGTGGTTTGTTAATAATTTTTCTGTTGTGCTTTTTTATTATTTGTGCCATGTTCTCGGTGCAACTGTAGCTGATTTTTACTGTGTTTTTGTTGAATATTTTGTGTAGGGTGCTTGATTCCGGGAAGTGTTTGTGTAAAAGCTTGAAGAATATTTTTCCTATGTTTGTTTTTACGTTTTTGCTGTACGGTGGGTTGAACCATATGATATTTCTTTTTCTGTTGGTCTTTTTTGTGTTCTGTGGTGAGTATGTGAGTGTTGCTGGGAATCCGCTATCTTTTAGGGCTGTTTCGTAGTCTTTCTTGGCCTTGTTAAATATAGATTCATCGGAAGAATTGTCGGAAAGCCTGCGGTTAATCGATTTAGGTATCTGTTTGATTATAGAAGGCGGGTGGTTGGAGTATATATGTATGTACTGTGGTTTATCATTCGGTTTTCTGTATGGTTTGTGTGTGCCTTTTCTTAGGTTGAAGGTGACATCTAGAAAATCTACTTCGTTTAGGTTAGTTTTTATATCTATCTCGAATCCGTTATTTTTGAAAATTTTAATTATTGCTTTTCTAGTTTTATCAGTCTTTTGTTTGTTGCAGTTTCTTAAGATTATGAGACCGTCATCTCTGTAGAGCCCTGTGTCATTTCTATCTATTATTTTGCTTAGTTCGTGTAGTAAGTAAATGCCTACGATTTCGCATGTCTCTGCACCGTCAAAGCTTCCCATTGTAGTGTCAAATATCCCATCTTTCTTTATCCATGCTTCTTCATGGTGAAATAATAATGATTTACGTGAGTGCTTAATGATGTCGATTTCGTTTGGTTTTATTATTATTTGTTCCTGAGCTAAGTTGATGGCCTTATCTAGTGTACGTTCTGTTATGGATGGGTAAAATTCTTTTATGTCTAATTGTAGGAAGTGGCAATTTTGTTTGTTATTTATGCTGTTGAACCAGTCAATGGTTGTTTTTGTGTTTTTCCACTGGTTTACTCCTAACTTCTTCCTAAGTTCAGAATTAATTCTTTCTAGTATTGTTTTACTTATTTTACCTAGTTCGCTTTTGGCTGGGTTTATGAGTCTGCATGCAGGGTTGGTTTTGAAATTTTCCTTGTGGTCTTTTAGTGTGATAAAGGCTTGCGTCTTGCTCATGCAACTTATTCGGTCATCTAGGTCTAATTTTTGAGCGATTGCTTTAGCTTCTTTATTTATATCGTGTTCTATTGTTTTGGGTGCCTTTTTGTATGTTTTGGTTATGTTGTTCTTTAGTAATTTATTGTGTGTAGGAGGGGTTAGTTTGTATAAATTTCTTGTTTTGTCGGCTGCGATAAATACATTTACTGAACTGTTTATTTTAGTTATATCTTCTTTTAGCTTTTTTTGGAATGCATCTTGTTTTTTATGGAATTTTATGTTTCTAACTAGGTCAGTTAAGTCCTTCTCGAAGTCATCTAATTCTTTTTGTTGCGGGGGACATTTTCTTGTTTTGAACCCGTATTTTTCCTTGAGTGTATTATTATTATTGTGAAGATCTTGGTTTAAAAAATGTGCTTTCCATCTCATTCTTTTTATGAAACTTTCTGTTTTTTCAAATAATTTTAGTTTATATATGTAAGGGGAAGGGGTGGGTATGTTTTTTATATTCAGCTCCTGATTATCAGTAGAGCACTTTCGCTACATTTATAACACAACATGGACATAGAAAAATTTAGCCTCGACTACTCACTAAAAAACATACCCACCCCTTCCCCTTACATATATAAACTAAAATTATTTGAAAAAACAGAAAGTTTCATAAAAAGAATGAGATGGAAAGCACATTTTTTAAACCAAGATCTTCACAATAATAATAATACACTCAAGGAAAAATACGGGTTCAAAACAAGAAAATGTCCCCCGCAACAAAAAGAATTAGATGACTTCGAGAAGGACTTAACTGACCTAGTTAGAAACATAAAATTCCATAAAAAACAAGATGCATTCCAAAAAAAGCTAAAAGAAGATATAACTAAAATAAACAGTTCAGTAAATGTATTTATCGCAGCCGACAAAACAAGAAATTTATACAAACTAACCCCTCCTACACACAATAAATTACTAAAGAACAACATAACCAAAACATACAAAAAGGCACCCAAAACAATAGAACACGATATAAATAAAGAAGCTAAAGCAATCGCTCAAAAATTAGACCTAGATGACCGAATAAGTTGCATGAGCAAGACGCAAGCCTTTATCACACTAAAAGACCACAAGGAAAATTTCAAAACCAACCCTGCATGCAGACTCATAAACCCAGCCAAAAGCGAACTAGGTAAAATAAGTAAAACAATACTAGAAAGAATTAATTCTGAACTTAGGAAGAAGTTAGGAGTAAACCAGTGGAAAAACACAAAAACAACCATTGACTGGTTCAACAGCATAAATAACAAACAAAATTGCCACTTCCTACAATTAGACATAAAAGAATTTTACCCATCCATAACAGAACGTACACTAGATAAGGCCATCAACTTAGCTCAGGAACAAATAATAATAAAACCAAACGAAATCGACATCATTAAGCACTCACGTAAATCATTATTATTTCACCATGAAGAAGCATGGATAAAGAAAGATGGGATATTTGACACTACAATGGGAAGCTTTGACGGTGCAGAGACATGCGAAATCGTAGGCATTTACTTACTACACGAACTAAGCAAAATAATAGATAGAAATGACACAGGGCTCTACAGAGATGACGGTCTCATAATCTTAAGAAACTGCAACAAACAAAAGACTGATAAAACTAGAAAAGCAATAATTAAAATTTTCAAAAATAACGGATTCGAGATAGATATAAAAACTAACCTAAACGAAGTAGATTTTCTAGATGTCACCTTCAACCTAAGAAAAGGCACACACAAACCATACAGAAAACCGAATGATAAACCACAGTACATACATATATACTCCAACCACCCGCCTTCTATAATCAAACAGATACCTAAATCGATTAACCGCAGGCTTTCCGACAATTCTTCCGATGAATCTATATTTAACAAGGCCAAGAAAGACTACGAAACAGCCCTAAAAGATAGCGGATTCCCAGCAACACTCACATACTCACCACAGAACACAAAAAAGACCAACAGAAAAAGAAATATCATATGGTTCAACCCACCGTACAGCAAAAACGTAAAAACAAACATAGGAAAAATATTCTTCAAGCTTTTACACAAACACTTCCCGGAATCAAGCACCCTACACAAAATATTCAACAAAAACACAGTAAAAATCAGCTACAGTTGCACCGAGAACATGGCACAAATAATAAAAAAGCACAACAGAAAAATTATTAACAAACCACACGAACAAATTAAACCCACGTGCAACTGCAGAATAAAAAACGAATGTCCCTTAAACGGTAATTGCTTACAAAACAACGTAATCTACCAAGCCACGACAAAATCAGCAGATAATGAAGAAAAAGTATATATAGGAGTAACCGAAGGACCATGGAAACAAAGAAATTATGTACACAAAATGTCTTTCACAAATAGTAAATATGCGAACAGCACAATGCTTTCTAAGTATATCTGGGAAATAAAAAACAAAACACACACCACACCAAAAATATCTTGGAAAATAAGGAAAAAATCATCAGCCTACAACAACCTATCAAAAACCTGCAAACTTTGCTTGGAGGAAAAAATAGCTATCATTACCTTCCCAGATGAAAATAAATTATTAAATAAAAGATCCGAGCTAATCTCAAAATGTAGACATGAAAACAAATTTTTACTACGTAACTTAAAATAGAAAAATAAATAAATATATAAACAAACAACAATAAAATAAGCAAAATAAATTACTCCAAACAAATCATAAAACCACACCTGTTAGAATATACGAAATAAAATCAAAACAAAAGAACGGATGAAAGTTATAACTGTTATACAAATAAAAATAATAATAAAAAAACAAAAAAAACATTAATAAAAGATAATATACTACGTTACTTAAAAACCGAAAACCAAAAAGATATAGTGTAACAAATAAATAACAACAAGTATAATAAATCGATCTAAACACATCCAAATATATAAATAAACTAACAACCGATTACGATAAACTAGCCGTTTAAAAAACAAAACAAAACAAAAACAAATAAAGATAACCAACCTAAATAGATGAATTAAAAACTGTTCCCACCTAAATAATAGTCAGAAAAAACCACAAATTCAACAAACAGATTTAATCAATGACAAATAAACAAATATATAAAATAAAAAATAAAAATGAAAATAAATAAAAACAAGCAAAACAATTTGACCCAAATAAATAAGCGAACAAGCGATTTCCGGTAATGACGGCCATTATAGACTACCAACAATAAGCTATATAAACAAATTTTTACTACGTTAACCAAAAACACCGATAAAAATAAAAGAATAAATAAATAAATATATAAGATAAAAAATAAAAATAAAAAACAAAAAAAAAAAAAAAAAAAAAACAAACAAAAAACAAGCAAAACAATTTGACATAAATAAATAAACAAATAAGCCACTTCCGGTAAAAGTAACCGCCAAAATAGACTACCCATAATGCACCACTGACCCTTATATAAATAGCCGAGAAAAATAACAGCACTAGTCGCCTGACGATTGCCCTAGCATGAAACAGACTGTCGCCTCTAAGTGCTGACTTCCATGTCCACTTTTATATTTACACACGCTCTATCTCTGATATTGAGCACTTTACCCCATAAATATAGCACACTTTAAGACTATATTTCTGTATATTATTATATATATATATTATTATTATATATATATATTATTATTATATATATATATATTATTATTATATATATATATATTATTATTATATATATATATATTATTATTATATATATATATATATATATTATATATATATATATATTATTATATATATATATATATTATTATATATATATATATTATTATATATATATATATTATTATATATATATATATATTATTATATATATATATATATTATTATATATATATATATATTATTATATATATATATATATTATTATATATATATATATATTATTATATATATATATATATTATTATATATATATATATATTATTATATATATATATATATATTATTATATATATATATATATTATTATATATATATATATATATTATTATATATATATATATATTATTATATATATATATATATATATTATTATATATATATATATATATATATTATTATATATATATATATATATATATTATTATATATATATATATTATTATATATATATATTATATATATATTATTATTATATATATATTATATATTGAAACGCAACTTAGTTACACAACTAAATCTAGCGTATTGTTTTTACAAATGTAAACAAATCCCAATCAGCCAAAGTGCTCCTTTCATTTTACTGAAGAGATTATTTATATTATTTATATATAATCCAATATTACTTTTAAATTACAAATGCTTATAGTTTTTCTCAGGACTTTTGGGAAATAGTCACAAAATTTAACTATCAATATCACAATTTGTTAGGAACCTCTTTGAATTTTATTTTCGTGATTTTTTTTACCCTCTAGAAATAAACTGAATAAAATAAGCATCAGATGTTTTTTAAATATTGATTACCAACTTGTAGAAACACACATTAATCTAATTTTTTTTTTTTTCCCATTAGAGCTAGAGAATAGAGGCTATAAAACTTTCTGGTTAGTAGTTAATAAAATTGTTTCATGTATGTTGTTATTCTTTCAGTGTTCTCTTTTTATATCATCTTCAAATGTGAATAAATATTTTTTCTTCATCGAATATTGGCCTTTTTTTTTTTTATTGTATGAAAGGCAAGATGGCTATTTAAAGAACATTTTTTTTTCTCACTCTTTTGAGTTATGGTAATTATCCTTTCAGATGGGTGTGTTGGCTAAGTAGGTGCATATAGCATATTTTTGGAGCAGTATTAGTGCTGATGCACTTTATTCAAAGACATAGTGTCTTTTCTGTCTGTTGTAATGTTTCTTGCTATTGTTTTTGTACTAAGCAATTTCTTCTTCACCTTCAGACTCTATGATGGCCCTCTACTGGGGTATTGCCAATATCAGAATAATGATCTCCCCTTTTTGCCTCTGAAAATCTTATTGTATCAACATTTTAAGATTTAGAAGAGAAATTAACATTTACAGTTTATGGGGTTTTAATGATGTGGATATTAGTGCTGATTGATGGCATCCAATTGATACTGCTGTATATACTCGAGTATAGTGAGTTTCTATGATCAGTTTTTCACAAAACAAAGAGGGAGTTGCACTATACACAGGTAATTTATTTTTAAAGGTTGAAAATCATGCCTTATCGGTAATGTTGCACTATGCACGGGTATTTAATATGATGAACTGTGACATGTCTAAAACTATTTGAAAGAGAAGTGGTGCAAATTTTTTTTTTTTTTTGTGTATGTATAGGATTATTGGCGAAACTGGCTCAACATCATCTTTATGCTATTCTATTGAAGTTATGTCAGTGCTAGATGATCAAGATGACTTGTAATACAATAAGTAGTACATGACAAGTCATAGAATTTCATGCTTATGGCCTATTTTAAGTTACTATCAACTGTGCTATTAGAAATTGGACTCCCCTAATCCTCAGTTGCTACTGAATTTGTACTTTAATAACAAAGCACAACAAAGAGAACCATTTAAATTCATGTTATCTGAGCTTAAATGCTAAATAGCTATTTATTAATCTGGTTAATATATGTGTTAAGTCACTCGGTGATTAAACCATTATCTTGATTAAGGAGTTAGAAGATAATATATAGAATTTCCAGCCAAGCTAATTTTAAAACATGTATGCTAATAAACATTTTGTACAAAGCATAAATATTTTCTCCCCACTTGAATTTCATAGAATAGTTAACATGAAGTTTTTACCAAATTGCTCTGAATTTTAGCATCATTTGTCAAGTAACATTCCATACTTGTATAAGCTTAGTGGTTTGCTGGGGTATGTAAAAAGACTATGATCATCTGTTCATTCATTTTACAAAGAGTTAACGTATTGAACTATCTCTGTTGCTTCTATTTTTCTCTATAAGTACTGGAATGCCTTTGGATGGATTTTTTATTTTTTTATAGAATTCATATCTGGGCTGGAGCTGCTTAATCTTCACCTTTCAGTCTTTATAGAATTCAAAATCATTTAAATTATCTTTTTGGGTAAGAAATAATTTCCCTCTTTTGCAACCTCTTTCCCCACAAGCACAATGTTGCAAGCCTGTTACTATTCTATCACTATTTCCATAGGTATGAATCCTTTTATAGTTCTACCTGTTCAAACATTTACTACTAGGGCATACCTTGTCACTTCAACAGAGTTAAATCATCCTTATTTCCTCCATGTTCCAGATGTAAGAAGTTCTCAGCTTTTTCCTAAGAGCTGCTACTTTGTAGAACAGACTTCCACCTGAGTATCTCCATGAACACTTCAATTTTGACCTCTTCAAGTTAAGAATTAATTGTGATCTTTCCTTCTCATTATCATCACTTCCTACCACCACCTCTTACATAACTTATTGGATTCATTTTTATCCTCTTGTATGAATGTTACACATTGATTTTAAATTTCGCTAATAAGCTCCATTTCTCTCAAAATTGAACTATGAAGAGAAAGTAGTTTTTCATGGTAATGTGAATAATGGCTAGTTCCTTAAACATGTTTATTGATTACCAACTTTTTACATAAAATCATCATCATAAAGATAACCTGATTATTTTTAGTGCAACCTAGACATGGAGAAAATTGTTCACTATTTTAGACTGTAAGAATTTTTCAAAAGACACAGGTTCTTGGATCCCTGTTGAAAAAATAGATCACTTTTATGCATGTTTTTGATATGAGAATGATAAATTTGAGAATTATAATTGCTATCATTTTAAAAGAAAAAATACAGCAATACTTGAAGATTAGTATTATACTGATTTGATATATTTAATAAGTGATTTATTTGCTGATATGCATTCATATAGATGCTTGAGTTGTGTGTGTGTACATATAATTAATTATAAACTTTATTTTATATAAAACCTTTCAATTTGATGAGTGGTGTCTATTCAAGCTTTATAAATCAGAATTATGCATAAGCATTTTTAGAAAAAATTGATAGCAATATAGAATATAATGAATAAACTTGACAAAAAATGCTAATTGTCAGATGCTTTTATTAAGTTTAATTTGGTTTAACTTAATTGGTATTGTTTTTGGCATGTCTGACATTTAAATAAAGAAAAAGGTACTAATCATGTTGGTAGTGGAAAAAATGTCTGAGAGGTCTTAGATATTATATCCAGTCAGGTATATTAATAGTCCAGCTTTTATATTTTAATTCTGGAGAAGCTGAAAGGTGATAAGGTTTTTTTAAGTAGTATAGATTAAATCAGAAGTTCTCAGCCTAATCTACTGCCCCAAGTCAATACTTCAGTGAACAAGCATCATACTACTGAACAAAAAATTACGGATGAAAGCAAGTTTATTTACTTGAATAGTTTTCTTAAACATGTCCCCCCCCTCCCCGTTTTTTTTTTTTTTTTAGATATCTTTAATATGCTGTTTTTTTGTTTTTTGTTTTTTCCCCTCAGTTTTTCATAATTTTAAAGGCTGTAACATATTTATGCATTGATGATTACTTATGAACTTACACATCCACTATGCTGAGCCTGGAAGAATATAATGCTTGAAATTCCATGTTTTATATAAAGTTGATAAATACGCAAAAATAATAATAATAAAAATTATAATGACATGAAAAGATAGAATTAGAAAATAAAATGTGTAAAGAAATATGTGATTAATGATAGAATAAAAAAAGGTGTCTTATCTCGTTACCCTTTTACGTCTATCATGAATAAGCGATTAATATAAGGATGATTTGAATAATTATCAAAATGTAAGCAAAAGTGATCATTGCTCTTGCCTATTAATCAAATATTGATTATCTACAAGTGTAACATTCAAGTATCAACTTTTAAAGTTTTAAATAGGTATTTTGTGAATTGGCAAATATCTACTGGGGTGATGATTATTGGTAAAGCTTCTTGAAATGATTGATACAAAATTGTCAAGTGGTTTCATAAAATAATTGCTTATTCCTGATCGTTTTTCTTTTGAAAAAAAAAACAAAAAAAAACCTTTATTGTAGAGAAATGTGCCGAAGTTTTTCATGTAACCAACACATTAATTTGGCAATATTTATTAATAGAATATCATCATATTTCAAATCAATAGGTGATAATCTTAAAGTTTTTGTCTCATCATATGGCAATGCATTTTATATTCTAAAATATACATTTCTCAATAGCATAAAAATTGTGATTATCTTCATATTGAGTTAGTCTCATATTACCTTCTGATTAGTTTGCAATCTATTTGCCTAACTGCTGCATGTTTTTGGTTCTTTCATTACTGCCACTTGCTGGAGAGAGACCAGGAAAAATTGGGCCATGCTTAATACTGGAGAAAGACAACTGCTTCATATCCATTACATGGACTTTTTTTGGATTATGTTCAAAATCAATCTGTCTGTACATACAGCCAACCATTTCTGCTTTCCTGCTATACTTTTCCTTGAAACATTCTTTATTTCATCTCTTCTCAGGTATTTCTTGCTGATGAAATCTTCGACTGATCTATTTTCCTTAACTTTAAAATGCCTTTAATTGCTTCATCAAGGATTTTTCCAATTTTAGCAAATTATGGGAAAAAAAATTATATCGCATGACATGTCATTTCAAGCTGTGAGTGAAAATAGTTCTCCACAGCTTCTTTTTTTTTTTTTTTTTTTTTTGGTTCTAAGTAACTTTTACTCTTTTATCATCCTTCTTTGTTCTTGTGCTCAAACTGATTAAATTATTTTTTTTGTTTATTATGAAACTGAATTGGGTGTAACTTAACCATATTGCTATTTTATGACTTGGGCAATATGTGATATTCTTAAACTGGTTGTGAAAAAATATACATACCTCAGCTTATAAACTTTTGTTTCTCCATTTATAATATAAATCTGACGATTAATTGAAAACTGCTGTTTTTGGCTAATTTTTTTTTAAAATTTAGTATGCATAACTTAAGGATAAAGTTTCAAATATTTTATTTTTGAAAATTCAAATTTCATCGGTCATTTCAAGATATTTTGCCTGCTAAAACCATTAACTTTTTAAATGTTTTATAAATACAAATTAAAACAAATTTAAGTTTTACTTAATGTCCATAATTTTTTTTTTCTCTCCAAAATGCTGATACCTCCTTATTAATTTTTCATATAAAATATGGCCAATTTTATCTGCTAAGTTTTATTAAAATCTTGACAGTGTTTTTGAGTTATCTAAAAGAAATGAATGTTTTATTCAGTCTGCAGAGATAGATTGTTATTCCATTTTCCATGCTCAGGAGATATCAATTAATACTCATTAGTTTTACTCACTTTTATCTATTTCTTCTACTGAATGAGTTTGTGACTTTTTAGCACTATAGGATTGAATGCACAACTGCCAAAAAGCCAGATGTATTTTAATCGATACTTTAATGTTTCTCTTGGACAATCCAGTGATGTAATTTTGGAACCATAACCATCATGTCTGTACTTAGTTGGTGGAATTGTTGAGTGTCTTTTTTTTTTTTTTTTTTTTTTTTTTTTTTAATCAGCAGTTCTCAGATGGTGTTTATTGAGGAAGTTGTTAGTACCTAACATTTGAGCTGATACTTTCATTCATCTTATCCTGTGTTGTACTGTCTATTATCTTCATTCCACCTGGATTGATGATCACCCATTTCTATCTATATATTGCCAGCCATGCTTGGTTTTGATGTCTCTCCCCCAGACTACAGCCTTTCAATGTTTTCCCACTCTTACTTTTAGGGGCTGGCTGGTCTCTCCCCTGTATTCCTTGCCCTATCAGTGGAAACAATAAACAAGAACTGTGTGTATTTAAGAAAGCATTAGTTGAGGTGAGAAAGTGAGGGGGCTAAGCATGAAAAGTAGAATGAGAACAATACACTCTCATGGATTGAATGAAAATTTTGGTTAAAAAAATATCTGAGAGGGTTACTAAGTACAATGACACTCTGGAGGCGGTCAGAGAGTAGAATGGCTGAAACATTGAAAGATTAGTATAGTAGCCAGAATGGAAAGGCATGTAATATATTATTGCTTCATATATATTAAGTAAGGCATTTCAAAATGTTTAGGTTATTTATGAATAATCATAATGAATTATGATGTTGCTATAAAAATCATCTAAAGGAAAATAAGTTATGCTTCCTGGAATCATCCGAAATAATTGGTAAAATGCAAGAGGGTGGTGAGGCAATATAATGTAAATTCCTAATCTATGATCACAAATATCAGTGGATTTTGTCTTGAAGTATATCTCTCATAATTTTAGAATAGAGCACAATTAGGTGATTGGGTCTCTTTTTTTTTTGTTTTAGTTTGATTACAGCTAGTTTAATTTGGTTTATAATGTTAATTCAGGGCCATAGCAGAGAGGTTTTTTTATGCTGGGAGTGGGTGTGTGGGAATTTAGCCCTAAGTTATCAAAGGCTGCCAACATGCTTAGCTGCAAGAACATTTAAAATTTCCAGTACCTTTAGATTGGCAGAAATTATGTTTAAAATGGTAGAGAACCATCTGTTACAAATGAAAGAACTTTTTCTTTTTTAAATGTCTACAGGGAAATATATAGATTCATTAATGAAGGAAAAAAAATGATAGTTATTTTTTTATTTGGGTCTGTAAAAAATAGTACTACTATAACAAAAACATTTTTATCTTGTACGATTGTCTTGATAAATTATTTGATTTGCCAAAATTCTTTTTCAGGCTCCTTTTTTATTTTATATAGCAGAAATTATTTGTGGATCCTACTTTGTTTTTTGTAGGTTTTTGCCACAATTTAACTGCTGGACCATCGATATCTGATGTTTTTTGGATAGAGTTGGTCTAATTCCTCTTTTTATTTGAGAGAGAAATATAGAAAAAAAGATAAGGATTTTAAGGGAAAGGAAATGCTTTGTTTTAATTTAAATTCTTTTCCATTTGTTTGTATATTTTTATTTTATTGGACTCTCCACAATTTCAAATTATAATGAAAAAGCACCCATGTTGTAAGGAGAAATTACAATCATCATATACCTTTTTAAAGAAGGATTCTTTCATCGGGATTTTATGAAAGTTATATTCTTCGTTGCTTTGATAGTTTGTTTGTTTTTTTTTTCTTTCTTGTATTTTGTTAAAATAAAATCCTGTAAAAAAAACTACAATTGGTAAAAATTTGGGGGTAGCCAAGAAGAAATAAATAAGGATATTAATAACTAGTTGAAGAAAATAATCAAAGCCATGATGGGATTAAAACTTTAAAATAATGACCCTATTATTAAAATATAATAACTAAATTTTCTATGAATTTTTTTTTCATTCATGAATAAAGCCCATCCAAGAATATTAAATAGTTTGCATCCTTTTTTGCAATTTACTATTGAATGGGAGAGCAACTGTTCATTATCCTTTCTGGATGACTTTGTATGAAGAATTTATTCTAAGTTTATTACATTGGTGTATATTTCAGGTGTATATACTCAATGGGATTCCTTTTGCCTCAGAAAGTACAAGATCAAGTTGGTCAAAACCTTAGTCCATTGGGCCCTGATGATAACTTAAAACAAGAATTCATACTTATTAGAGAGAGATTTTATGATCTTGGCTATCCTTTGGACATTGTGCAGTCAAACATAAATGTGAAGATTGCATACTTTTTTAGGCCTAAACATTTTGGCCCTGAGAAATGTCCTGTCTAAGACTGCCCTGGATTGATGAGACTGGTGTGATTTTTTTTTTTTTTTTTTTTTTTTTTTTTTTTTTTTTTTGCTAATCCACAAGTAATGTTCTCATTGAAGCTGATGTTGAAATTTGTTTACAAAGACAACTTGTCTATCTTCCAAACAAGTTCTGTTATTTATTCTTGCAACACTGATTATATAGGCAGGACAAGTTTTTGAGTTATCTAACAGAAAAAATTATGGACAGATCGAATAGAATGTATTACCTTCAATATACTTAACTGACAAACTAAATTATTATTGATGTAGTAGTAAAAGAAATAATGAAGATGCTTTACTCTTAATTCTTGAATTGTTCAGAACCAAGTTTCATGCAGAAGCAATATATTATTACTCATGTATGTGTTATATATATATATATATATATATATATATAGTGTTAGTGTGTGTGTGTGTGTGTATATATATACGTGTGTGTGTATATATATATATATATGTTATTGCTCATTGTAAAATAGCATTAAGATTTTCAACATATTTAAGTGGAAAATCGTACATGGAAAATGTTTTTCTTTGATTAAATTATATGGAAGGTACATATCAAAGCAGTTGACATAACAAGTCTGGTTCAATTGATGTCTCCATTTTGAGTGTTTGTTATCCCTTGTTTCTTACAGCATTGCTTATTTTCAAGTTATGTCTTGATTTTATTGCTATTAGTATTAATCTCAATGAGTCTTTCTGACTGGAGGGTATCCTTGTGCAAAAGATCTCGCATTTCACAAGCCACATTTCACAGTCAATTATTTACAGTACTTTCCTTTATATAAGCTGTACAAATCTTAAGTTAAATGTTACCATTCTTAAAATAATAACAGCTCAATATGCTTAGAATTTATTTTCTTTTAATGCTAGAATCAATAAGCAAAAGTATGTTAATTTAATGCCTTTTTAAAAGGTTATATGACAGCTGTCACAATAGAATCAAAAGTGATATTTTTGAATATAGTTAAAGCTAAATGCTCTTGATGCCATCTACCAACAAATACAGAATGAACATATTGGTTCATGCAGTGTAATAAAACTTTTAGCATAAATTTTAGAAAGATTTATGCTCTAAGTAGCTATATACTCTTCTCATTTACAACTATAACATTGAAATATACTCTATTGAAATATTTGTTTTTAATTTCAGAACCAAATTTTAAAATACCCTGTAGATAACTGAAACAAGCTGAACACTATATTTTGTTGTAAGAGCTCTTCACCAACTAGCAGCTATTAACAGGATTGCTTTTGCAAATCGGTTAGGTATGTTCCCCATTGAGTGCTATATGAATGTGACTGTGCTATTTGTCCAGTAAATATCTGCTCTTGTTTTACTCTACAATGTTATATTGAGATGGTCATATTTCATTGATGTAATTATTATCTGGACATTTTGTCATGGTATGATGGTTCACAAGCTTGTCTCCTCAATCAGTTACTGGGTAGTAAGTTTAATAAGTGTCCTATACTTATAGCCTTGTACCAAATCTAAGCTATATTTGTTAAATAATTATATAATTATGACTTTTTACTCTTAGTACTTAGCCATGGACACTGAGTATTGTAATGATTTTAGTTTTATATAAAAATCTATTGTGGTATTATAGATAACAATTCTTAATACTGATAATGATATACATTGTAAAGTTGTAAATTCAAGTGTCTCATAAGATCTTTTTACTATTTGACTATTAACTGATTGTGCTAAAAATAAGAATGTTACCATAAAGTTAAATGTACTGTTATATGTACTTGACTATTTTGATGATAAAAAGTGTGTATATATAATAAAATACAAATGGTCAGGGCTGAATTGAACCCAGGAACAGTAGTATTAAAAAGAGCTCAATACATGCATGAAAAAAATAAAAATAATGAAAATAAAAAATAACATGTAGAGCTTTTAACTTTATCAACTGATCTCATAATGTTTATATATAGTGGAACCTCGACCTACGAATTTTTATACATTCCAGGAGTGGATTTGTAACTGGAAATTTCATATGTCGAAACAATTTTCCCTGTTTAAAATAATAGAAATTAAATTAATTTGTTCCAAGCCCCAAAAATATTGATATAAAATCATATTTTATGCAAAATTAAGGTACTTTTTTTTTTTTTTTTAAATTATACACAAATAATGTAAATATATCACTATGTCTGCTTTCCAGGCTTTATCAATAAGATTTAACCAATTTAGGATAATGATCCTTCTGAACTTCTCTTAGGGTCAGGTTTTTATATTTGGTCACACTTATGAAACAAGGCAACTTTATCAGAGCTCACAGCCTCTCCATGTCTCACTAAACTGAATGTTGGTTCCCTTTTTAAATTTTTCTAACCATCCATGGCTGGCTTTAAATGCATTTTCATCTTTAGAAGACATGCCTAGTTATTTTTCTGATAAGATCCACATACACCTTGCCTTTGCGCTTGTAATATCTTCAGACACAGATTCACCTCATAGCTGCCTCTCGTTCATCCACACAAACAGCTTCTCAACATCTTCTAGGGTTTTTGGACAATGCTTGGTAATTATGCTAACTCCCTTGGCTACATCAAGCTTTTTTATTTCTAACTTGTTCTTTAGGATAGTGCAAATTGTTGATACTGAACATCTGTATAGATTTGACAAGGTCAGAAACACTGGTAACTTCTTCATGCTTCTGAATGATCTTCATTTGCACAGATATTTTTTCCCTGTTAGTAGCAACCAGCTTCTTGGGTAACACCATGGGTTACAAAAATTATCAAAAAATTACCCACTAAAATTTATTTTACATGTACAGTAATATTTACAGTAATGCATTAAACTGTACAGTACAGTAACTGTATTGAAAAATGTAAAGGAACAAAGTGCAGTGATGAAATGTACAATACAAATCAACCTGAACTGGATGCATAGTTTATTTTACTGTGTAGTTTGTGCTGTACCTGCATTTTATACATTTTATTTTACTAAAATTAAACTTTATAATTTATTTTTTTTACATTTTTCTACTGTACTGTATTGATATCAGTTTTAAATTCAATGATTATACACTGTATATTAGACTAAAACACACTTTACATTGAGATTAAACAAAATGAACTCGGCATTGTCGCATTTTACCTACTTTTAATTCAATAAATTTTTGCACATTATTATTTTTTTTTTTTTTTTTCCACTTACACTAATATAATCACAAATATACGTACATTACAAATGTTTATTCTGCAAGGTAACGAAGAGGACTGAGCAGGATGATGCAATGCTTGTAGCATCACACTGCATCTAGTGATGGAACTGTATAGAAATATGTACTGTATCATACACTGTATATAAAATATAAGAATAAGATATGGTATAAAATATATCTGCAAATGTTTAATAGAGTACAGTATAAAAAAAGTATTGTAATACTGTATAATATTACAGTATTATATTATACATGTTAATATATAAAACATAAAAATATAAAATACAGTATATTTAGATAAGATTAAAAGGTATTTACGGTACATTTATATAAAATATCTAGTTTGAAATGCAGTGGCAGGAAGCCCATTCTTAATTTCTTAAGTCAAAATTAATTTGTAAGTAGAAACAAATTTTTTGATATTTTTGTTTTGTATGGTGAGTTTTTCATAAGTGGAGGTGTTCATAAGTTGAGGTTCCACCACTAATATATATAAACCTGTGATGCTCTTTGTGGACAAGTCGGATGGTAGTTACAAAGCTACAAAGGAGCACACAAGTTTGAACCCTGCCATGAAGCACTTTTCTTTTTTAGTGTGCAGGGCAGTAGACATAATTCATACTGTTTAAAAAAAAAATCGGGGCATCTACTTAAACACAGGTATCCACAAATAACATTATAAAATTTGCTGGAGTAGGAAATATATATATAAAATGTGGGATGTTTTAATTATTTTACTTTGTTGCTTTGGTCTGGTAAAAGGTACAATATCTTGCTAACCAAGAAAAAAATCTATTGCTGCTTTGTGGATTTTTATCACATTTATTCTTATACATTTCTAAATTCCAATAAAGAAAAAGTGAGGTGAATCTCCATTTATTGTTAAAAAATATGGATAATCTTTTATTTTTATTAGTATCAGATGAATTTGTGGAAGACAGTAATGAAGGAATTGATGAAATTGAAGAGGAGCAAGAAGAAGCTGTAGGTGAAATGGAAGAGGAGGAGGAGGAGGAAGAGACAGAAAGTGAAGAGAATGATAATGGAGAGGGTACAGAAAGCGAAGAGGAAAAAGAGGATGATAATGGAGAGGAGGAAGATGAACATGTAGAAGACTTTGATGGAGAGGAGGAAGATGAACATGTAGAAGACTTTGATGAAGAAGAGGAAGAGGTGGAGGAAACATTTGCCAGTTCCTCTGAAGAAGATTCAGGTGCTGAAACTGAGGAGGACAATGAAATTGCTGCTTCTTCTGGAAAAGGTATGTCATATTTAGGCAAAAATACTTATATTCAACCTTGAATATTTATTTTATTATTAAACAGGTTTTTTTTTTATCAAGGTATATTTCTATGCAGTTCTCAAATTTTTTTTGTAGTGATTTACAAAACAAGCAAAATGTTACTGCATGAGTAATAAATACAGAAAAAACAGAACTTATTACTGTTGAAAAGTGTTACTTCTCCCCTAATCTATGATATTTAACAGGATTATCCAATTAGCAAAAGAGGGAACATACTAGATAATGCAAATCTATAGGGAGACTAAATCTGTGCATTGTGAATGGTGATAGAAAAAGTAGCAGTTCAATGGTAACTGTCTTTGAGTACAGTCATAGTTATTGGCAACATATTTTGATAACAGCAATTTGAAAAAGACAGAACATTATTCTGCGGAAGAACCAGTTTTAATGTCAAGACATTACACTAATTAATCTATTAACTGGCAGTTCGTTTAGTAACTAGGTAAGCCAGCTACAATAAAACAAAATCCAAAGACAGTTGTTGGATATGCATATTGTAAATAAGTCTTTTTAAAAAAAGAAAAAAAAAAGCTTATTTTTCTATACATTTGAACAATACATACATATGAAATGGATTAAATCCAACAATTATTTAGTATATTTTCTGTTCATATGTTATTTTAATAGATACATTTTAATTAAATAAATGTTTTTTTTGTTTTTTTTAAATAAACAGCATTAATTACATTTACTGGGCTGAATGTTTGAGAAATTTCTTAGAAAATATGCATTCTCTGATAGGAATCAAACCTGTGTCTTATACAGAACCATCAAACGATCTGACATGCTATACCACTCGGCTACAGAGAAGCATCTGATTAGCAAAGTTTGAATTACTGTTTATAAATTACTGTTTATTTAAAAAAATATAAGAAGCTCATCCAGCTTTTGACAGGTCTTGTTTTTCATCCTGCAGGGGGACCTGCCACCCTCTTTACCAGCAGAAAAGTTAGTGGGGGATCAGGTTTAGATATCAAGGATGGGTTAAATGTTACCAGTAGCAGTCCTAAACCTGATTTTAATATATATATATATATATCAAAGTTTGTATTCACTCACACATTAATTTGTTGTTGTTTTTTATGCTAATGATGAGTGTTTTGGATGAACAATTTGTAATCATTGATCATTATTATTATTATCCTAAGCAAGTTTATTGAAGGATTTGGTTTTGCTTAGGAGTCATGAGCTTTTTGAAGCACTTATTTTCAAAACCAAATAATTCTAATACCATCTCTTTAAAATATAAGAAATTGTTATAGTTTTACAAAGAAATTTAAAGATCCATTCATAAAATATGGTAATTTTCATTATAGATTTTTTTTTTTCTTTTAACTGTATACAAATCTATGAGCAAATTAATTTGTTAGTATGACATGGGAATTGCAAAAATTAAATATCTTATATCAGTTTCCAAATGTCTTTTGTAATAACGTTTTTTGTTTTGTTTTTTTTTAGATCAGTTTGTTGTCCATTTTGAATCTGTGATACCGGATAAGTATGTGGAAAAATTAGATAGTGGCAAAGGATGGCAAAAAAAACAGCTTAAGGTAAGAAGATAACAGCATTTTGCTTTATGCAATTAATGGAATTAGTCTGTCATGGATGAGTGCTTAGTAAACTATTCTTGCAGAATTATTAACATTGAGGTTATTCCTTTGTATGTTCCATAAATATAGTTTTGTAGCATAGTTACTGCCACACCCAATAGTTACCAATTTTTGATGAACTTAGAAGCATATAAAAAAGATTGTAGAAGAGTTTTGGTTTAATATGTTGATAAATTCAGATAAAGGAAATATTTAAATTAAAACTTGTTTTTAAATTTCTCTATTTTAGCTTACTTTTGGAAAAAGTATTTGTATCTGGAATGAGGATAAGTTTAAAGCAGAAGTTTTGAAAAATCCTGAAAACAATTTTCAAGAGTTACATGTGAGTATTTGCTTGGATTTTTTTTCTGATCTCAATTTTAGCTTTTTCCTTATTCTCAGTGCATTTTTTAAGGTAATTGTTTACAATTGGTTACTGTCATTTCTTTTTCTCTTGTATGGTTGGGAGTTTTACATTAAAATTTATTAGCAAGCTTAACATTATTTTAGAAAAATATTGAATTTCTAACTAAACTTTTGGCAGTTTGTCAAGATTTAAAAAAAAAAAAATTGTACTTCTTTACATAAGCAAAGATATGAATCAAATTATAATAAAATTGCAGTAAGTATAAAAAAATCAGTGACACTGGAAAATAATGCTTTATTAAAAACTTTAATATTTTTTCTTAATTCATTCACAGGTGAAACAAAAGCTTATTAATAATTTGGAAAAGGCTGATACTGTGGGAGATGAAACCACAGGTAGGTTGTTTTTGTGCGTGTTCTATTGGTAATCTTAATTGCATTATCAAATATTTTAGTGTGTGTAAAAAAAAAAAAAAAAAAAGAAAAAAAAAGTTAAATGTTTGCTAATTATATCTAAAATTAAAACCATAATCTTTGTAATATGTTAGTCAACACAAATGTCTATTAGGATTGCAGTTGATAAAAACATTACCTTTGAAATAATTGTATATTTGCATGTTACTCTCATACCATCTAAAAGAATTTAAGTATTTCATTTTTCCATTAAGTCATATATTTTGCTTTTCTTTACTATTTAACAATTTTACTGTTTAAAAATCTTTTAATCAATATTTTAATACTTCATTAATTTTCAATTCCAGATTCCTTTTCTCCTTTTCAGAATCAGTTGTTTCAAGTGATCAATTCTTATCAGGTATATATATTTTAATGCCTGTATTGCGTTGATACAAAAGTTTATTTTTTTTGTTTGGCAACCTTTTTTTTGTTTGTGAATGTGCAGTAGTGTAATGTATAGTGGCTCAGAATGAGAAATCTGAATTGTAATTCTAGTAGCATTTGTTACTTCCACTCACACCCAAATACCCTTGGAAAAGGTAGGAATCCACCTCCCCCCCCCCCAAGTGAAATTGTACAAAGTAGGAACATTTAATATGTGTAAATAAAAGCAATAAATACATAAATTGATACAAAAGTTCTCAGTATCATTGTTTGCACAATGTTAGAAAAATGTTATAGATGTCAATCTAATCATCTCTTCATTGCTTGCATGTGCATAGTTCTTAAGAATTGTTTGTGGAAGAGGGAATTTTATTTTGGTGAAAACCATAACCAACTAAAATATTTGACACTGTTTATACTTTATACTTAATTTAGGGAAGGTACAATGGGAGCTAGGCAATAAATTGCTGAAGCTTATGGTAATGATGCAGGATGTGTAAATTTATGTCAGGAATGGCTTGTGAAATTTGGAGAAAACTCTAATATAAAATATTCTGGAAGTCTTTGGAATCTAGAAAAAAATGGGCATATATTCGACATTTCATTGAAATA
Organism: Acanthosepion esculentum; assembly: GCA_964036315.1. Lineage (NCBI taxonomy): Eukaryota > Metazoa > Mollusca > Cephalopoda > Sepiida > Sepiidae > Acanthosepion > Acanthosepion esculentum. The sequence goes on from OZ038507.1 coordinate 48,495,056, forward strand.
TCACAAACTTATTACCAAAATTTTAATTCTCACTTTTCCTTTTTTAGGATTTTTATTATCCACAAAAAAACCTTGAACAGTCAGAAGAGGTAGAAATGGTCTACTCTTTGCATGTGATAAATCATGTTCTTAAGTAAGTTGTGTTTTTTTTCTCTTTCTTTATACCTGTAATCCAAATTGGTAATGTTATTAAGCAACTGATATTCTGGCAGTTAATGTTCCATTACTTCTTACTTCAGAAATAAATTACAAGAAGGAAATTAAAATGAAAAATAAACAAGTTTACATTAAAACAGATATTACTTCATTTTGTAACAGTTTTGTTTTTGTTTAGATATAATATTGAAATACATGTCTGCAATGGATAATAAACAATAATTAATGTTGGATTTTTTAAAAAAGACTAGTATCTTCAGTCATAAGTTGCATAATTTTTTTTTTTTTTTTTTTTTTTTTTTAAGAATTTTAGTTATGAAAGGTTTCACTCAGTTGTCTTGTAAGCTACTGAAACTGAACTAGATTTTTTGCTGAATGCTTTATAAATACTGCCTTGTGTTCAACTTGGTATGTTTTAACAAACTCTTTCTAGTAAGATACAGTGTGAACATTAGAAATCAACCATTTCTATGTACACACTGTCTGTATCTACTAATGGTCTCTGTTTCTTCATTACTATAGCAAATTTTATACAAAATATACATGGGTATGCCTGTGTAAATTCTATATCAGTAGTGACTTTTAAGAAGCAAATAATCATTTAAAAAAATATTCTATATATAGAATTGTGTAATGTCAGTTTCAGAGGTATTGAATTAGTATTTACTTGACTTTGATTGCTTATGCAAAATCATTTACCTTGTTAGGTTTTAAAATTAGGAATGTACAAGTGTTGTTAATTTACTGTAATATTTAGGTAGATCTTAGGAATTTACATGACAATCTGATTCTTTTGGGTGTGTATCTGATGTTAATGAGAAAGTTCTGAACCATTTCCTCCCATTAAAGAATGAACTATCTGGTTTCATAATTTGTGAAGAATTTCTGAATTCCTAAAAAAAAAAAAAATCCTTTATCTTTTTGTGCTATTTTACTTTTTAATATTAATGCTAATATTTCATAAAATATTATCAGTAATTAAAAAAAACTCTACTTACAAAATTTATGAGTTGAAAAGCTATCCTTCTTTTCTCAACAAAAACAAAGCCATTAATATTTATTGAAGAAAAGTTTGCTCTATTTTGTCACAATGTTCAGTTATTTTATTTTGTCAGAATAAAGAATATATTGGCATGATCAGTAATTATAGCAGTGGATGAGCCCTCACCAAGCAACTTTCAAACTTTTTTTAGTTTTTATTCAGTAATTGTCAGTACAGGTTTTATCTAAAAATGTTGATTTAAAAATAATTCAAATAAATATGAGATCTGGTTTAAAAAAAAAAAAAAACCCAAAAAACCCAAACTCCAAATTTCTATTTTTATTTAATTCTTGTCTTTAATGTTTTTCTTCTGTGATCCAGAAGCAGAACTCGGGTCCTTAACAATGATATCAAATTAAAAAACAGTGATGATAAAGACAGTACAGAAGAATTTCTTGACCAAGGTTTAACAAGACCCAAAGTGGTGATTGTGGTACCCTTCAGAGAAACAGCTCGGCGTATAGTATCTAATTTCATAAAACTCTTGGGTAATACAGAAGTGAGTCCTGTTTTTATTTTTTTATTTTATTTTATTTATTTTTGTTGTTTTTTTTTTGTTTTTTTTTTATCAATAACTAAAAACAACATAAATCTTCAATTTAGATGTAAAAGTAATTCATGTTTTTATTAGAAAAAAATAGTAATCTTTCTTTATAGTTTTAAACAGTGGTTAGTTCATTTAATCATTATTTAGCCATTATTCTCAACTCTATTCTTTAATACATTTTGAAATGTCTTCTTGTCTGTGTTGCTCTCTAACACAGTACAATTAATTTCAGCATACTGGTCCAACTCGAGCACCCAATAGGTGTCCTTGGTAAGACGATAAACTACATCCAACAGCAAGGCCTCTGATCAGGAGGTTTTGAGTGTGGAACCACCTCTTAATCGCTGGTGTTCCCAGGTCCACCTTGACCTAGGGTGGTAGCACCTGTTAGGGTCCTAACTATGGGCAAATAGTTAACCCCGGAGCTGGGGTAAGAACACTATGAAAGTGTAAAAATAGGTTTAATACCAAAAATACTTTGTAAAAAAAAATTATTACCAGCAATAAATTTTTGAAGAAAAAATATTACCAGCATACATTTTAAAAAATAAAAAAAAAATACGAGAAATAGATTTTTAGATGAGGGTCTGTAACAATATTTACATACAAAAATGTTATAAATAGTCCTGCAGAAGTGATCATTTGACATTTTGCCCCAGAGTCTTTAACATTTTTAATGATTTAAAAATTTAGAGAATCTACAAACAAAATTTTGATAAAGAATGGTTATATTTTAAATCAAGTGTGTGCAAGGTATAAATCCGATAATTTCCCTATTTTATACAATTAATATAGCCAAAGAGTGAAATGAAATAGTTGTGAATTGGGAATGGTGCAATTACAATGCAAAATCTTCTGAAATCTCTCTCTCTCTCTCTCTCTCAAAAACAACAAAAAAATGAGTAAATTAGAAGTCCAGTTTAAAACTAATTGATTCAGTTAATTATCCTGTTTTGTATCTTCAGCAGTAAAAAAAAAAAATGCTGTAGATGCCATTATTTATTTTTCTCTTTTTTTATGTATGTGCCTTTTCACTACTGTTTCAAGAGTATCTTATGGAACTTGTGATCTTAATTAACAGAATCAAAAAGTTTCACTTTCCAACCTTCTAACCACCATTTACCATAGTCTACGTATAATCACACTTTCTATTTATAGACACAGACTGACAGCAAGAAAAGATTTTTTAGTGAATACAGCCTACAAAAGGAGGAAGTGATTAATGCAAAAAAACCAGGTAAGTACCAATTATTTATAATTTAATATATTCCATTATTGGAATTAACTCAAAAAAACAAAACAAATTTTACTGCCTGACACCTGCTAAATTTATGCTAAGTGCTAATGTAAATACTGTTTGTAACCAAGGAATAAGTAAAAAAACAAATTTGTTATAAAAAATAGTTGCACTAAAGATACAAAAATTACAATTCAAACAATATTAAAGAATACAACATCATGACTATTTTTGACCACTCAAATCAAAAAAACAAATCAGTTTGTAATTTACTATCGAACTAAATCATATAGTTAATAACACAGGTCTAGCTCCATATGATGTATAATTTAACCATAAACCAATTTGCTATTGTACTACTGCTACTATTACTATTATTATGACAGTGAAAATATAAATTGCCAAAAAACAGAATCAGGAATAGTTATTTTCATTTTATTTTGTAGAAATTCATGTCTGTAGTTGTCATGATAACTATTAGATCAACAGTACAAAATACACTTTCGCTTCATTTAGCATTTAAAACTTATCTAAATAAACTTTTTATACTTATATTAATAATAGATAGCAAAATAGATCCATTCCAATTTAGTGTCTAAACACTGGATAAATAGTAATTTATTGAAATAATATAAAATAAGACTAATAATATAATTACAAAATATGAGCTGATTTTACATGGATTCATTTAACATCATTTCAGTTAATGTTGGGGTTTGCAGTAGCATAAAATTGATGCTAAGTAATGTATAGTCATATTTATTTAAAAAAACAATCTTAATTTCAAATCATTGCACCATGAATGTAACTGTTGGGATGACAATCAACTGATTAATAAATTTGATGCATTCAAAATTGAAATAATGACAAATAGGGAAAATTGTCCTCAATCTACAAATATTGCATTATTTTCTTCAACTACAAAAACTGTCTACATTCTATTTAAAGATGGTGTTTTTTTTTTGTTTTTTTTTCTTTTTTTGTTCCACTAAAAGAAAAAAATTTTAATGATAATTTTTCCATCTTGCTTTGTCTTAAATTGCAGAAGATTACAAAACTATCTTTGCTGGAAACACAGATGATCATTTCCGTATTGGCATAAGTTTATCTCGAAAAAGGTTTAAGCTTTATACCAAGTTCTATTCCTCTGATATCATCATTGCATCTCCTCTTGGATTAAGAACCATTATTGGTCCTGAGCAGTAAGTGTAATCTTGTTTTTTAAATTTTCTTTTCCTCCTCTTCCGAGCCAAGAATACTTGATGTCAGAAAAACTTGTAACTGGAAAAAATGAGATTGCAAAATAGAATATGAGAAAGTGAAATTCAAAAGAAAAACAAAACAACCATGTATTTTTAGATCAAGCTGAATCACCGGTATCAACAAATGTTATATTCAACTCTAAGAGGCTGAGTAGTGGCAGATATACATCAGAAGAATTTGAGATTGTATAGAAGGTAAAATGGGTGTGTCCACTATTAAACCAATAAAAAGTGAGTGTATATATAGGTGAAGTTTGAAATTTACCAACTACACCACCTTATGTCATAATTGCCTGAATGTATATATACTAAACTTTTTTAACATCACTGATAAGTTTTTGTTCAAATGTAAAGAATGTTATTATTTTGTCAATTGTACATATAAGGCATTAAATTTAGCAGTTTTCTACTGCTATTTAAAGATATAAATGAATATTACAAAGTTTTTCTTCAGATCTCTTGTTAGATGAATTGCATTATCAGATGATTTTATTATATAACAATAAAATCGTAAATAACCAACCAATGTTGCTAAAATTATCAGACTATACTAATATGTGAATTTCTCATCTTTTGTAGAAATAGAAGGGTTGTAAATAAATATATATTAGTATAGATAGTGATATTTATTTTTTAATCTTAGATATAAAGATTGCCATGTGTATTAAGCTATAACCTCAAAAGAGAAAGTGATATTGAGTGGTGGTATTGGAAATTGCAAAAAAAAAAAAAAATGAAAAAAAAAAATTGACCAGATCATGGAAAAATCAAAAAAGGAAAGTTAAAACTTTGGTAAGATAAAAACAAGAAAAAATGGCTTCAAAGATGTCAGCAAAAGATTTAAGAAAAATAAAAAGGGTAATAAGCAATAAAATTGGCTTGATCAGCAAGAAAATATTGAAAGAAGTGGAATCGCAAATGTAAGCAAAATAATTCAGAATATTAAGAACATTGGCTTAAGACATGAAAGCAACCAAATTACCACCTTTAAGAGAAAAGGAATAGAGAAAGATGTTTTCCAGAAATTAAGTAAAGTATTAAGAGATAGGAAAATTTAATTAGCTATTCAGCACTCTTTTCTGTTTCTATATAATATCTAATCTCTTATATGTGATTTTTAGACAATCTTTTCATTGCTGAAAAAGAGACTTGTATTGACAGATATGGTTCTATTGATGAATGCTAAGAATACCATGAATTGAACATGTAAGCAACAAGGAAGTTTTAAATAAAAGAACTACAAGGAAGCTTTTACTTACAATAAGAAAGAGCTGGTTGAAATTTCTGGGTCACATAAGGAGTAAAGAGGGTCCAGAGAATCTAATTCTCACAGGATATATTGAAAGCAAGAGAAGCTGGAAAGAAACGGCAACAAATATACTTAATAAGTTTATGTGAATGGATGGCAGAACAAAGTTGAATGATAAAGAGTCTAAAGTTACTTATAGCATCAAAAACAGGAAGTTGTGGAGGTCACCTACATCCTGAAGGCACAGGACACATAAAAGATAGATGTTTGATTAACACAATATTTCTGTGGCTTATCTTTTGGATTTGGTTATAAATAAAATTTCATGTTGCATTTAGTTTGCATAATAAAATATGACCCCCTCCCCATAAACACAAGTTATCAGTGTTTTTATTATGGATATTTATTATAAGCTGAAACTTAAGCAATATATTGCTCATATAAATCTTTTGAAGATTTTATATTGGTTTTAATATCAACTTCATTGTAAAAACCTTGACTTCCATAATAAAGTGTATGTACTGACATTATTGACAATAGTAGGAATCCATAGCCACACTCTTCTATAGTAAATTAAACTGATCTCTTTACCTTTGGAGAGAGCAATCCATCTAGAACAGTGGTTTCCAAATGGTGCAACATGCCTCGTAGGTGCAGTGGAAGAGGGTATCAGGTGAAGCAGAATGATTGAAAAGCAACCAAAGATTTAGAAACGTTTTCAAAAATTTATATGCAAAAAATAAATATGATTTCAAAATTTCAAATATTATTATGGATTACTTGTAATTACATGCATGAGTCTCAGTATAAATAGTTATAAATAATTATTGACTGATTTTATCAGTGTGATAAATTTACATTATATCAAGAATTAAGAATATAGTAAGTAGGGTCTGCAGATTGGAGGAGAAAGTTATTGATGATAATGTTCTGACGTCAAATCTGGTTATCTCCATTTAACCCTCTCTCTCTCTCTGGACTTTCTGTACTGTAGGGCTACTTGCACCTTTTCACTGGGACTTCCCTTTGGTGTGGCACAAGCAAATTTTCATTCAAAAAATGCATCCCAGACAAAAAGTTCGGGAACCACTGGTCTGGAAGGACAATAGTGACTTCAAAACCTTAGTGAAAGCAGTGAGAAACTACTACTATTACTAAGAACAATCATGACATTTCGCAATTTACAGATATTAAAGTAAAGGAAATTGTGGAGACCTACTACATCCTGAAGAAACATGATTTTTAAAAAAGAGTAAAAGTAAACACATGTACCCATTCACTCTAGTGTCTTTAATGTTTTTAGTATTTGCTACTTTAGAGTTATCATTCTACAGATAATTATCTACATAATTCTTTATTTAATTTAAATATAATTTATTTTCATTTTTTTTATTCTAGAGATAGCAAGAAAGATTATGATTTTCTATCATCTATAGAAATATTGATACTTGATCAAACTGACATTTTCCTCATGCAAAACTGGGAACATTTAATGGTAAGTGGTTCTTTTAAATAGTTAATGTTTGTGCTAAAAGTTCATTTTTTTTTTCATGTCATAGATTTGATGTTACTGATTAATGATACAATATTTAAATATTAAGAACACAAGACTGAATTATATCAGTCAAAGCAATAAATATTAGTGTACATCAGATAAAATCTTTCAGAAAATGAAAAATATTCAAACAGAATTCAGCTTTTAATAAATTGGCCTTTTTCATTAATCATACACTTTTTTTGATTCAACCATATGACAGTAATCTTTTAAACCATTTATCTTACTTTTAATCTTAATAAGAAATGGGCAATCTTTAACCTTCATGCCCACAAAATAAATGGTGTGTCAAAAGGACGGTTTTCCCTCGACAACACTATTATTTTAACTGCCTTTACTCCTCAGCGGTGAATTTATACATTTTCTTTGTTGAGAATTTGTAGCAAAGATAAGCACTATTTATTTATTAGGTTGTTTGTTTACACTATTTGTTTATTAGAATGATTAGCAAAACATTGGCTAATTGCCAATAATTTCAAACTTTATAAACTGGTAAATAAGTATTATTTATGTTTATAGTTGGTTCACATATCTTTATAATTTAGTAAATGTTTATAAATTTATGAATAAAAATTTTTTATATTTATTTCTTTATAAATTGGTAATGATAAATATTGTATTAAATTATTTTTAATAAAATTGTATTAGCTTTTAGAATGTTGTAAATATAGGATTATTATTGTAAATATACAATCTAATGGTATTTAATATTTTTGTTTTAAATTCTCAAGAACAAAAAAATGTATAAATTCACTTTCACCATGCTTAGGTTTTATTCCAATTCTAATCATTGCTTTTTAAAACGCTAAACATTGCAGAGAGATCGTAGTTAAAATAAGAGTGGTGTCAAGGGGGAAAATGTCAGACCATTTTTTTTTGTGAGTACAAAGGTTAAATATTGCCAAGAAATGAGTACGAGTTTTAGTTAATTAGTTGTCCAGCCTTCACTTTGTATTTTTCAACAAATCCTATAGCAGTGAAAATGTCTTAAATATTGAAAATTTTACCTGATGCACATAAAAAAGGCTGACTTATTAAAAATAGTTAAAACCAAGTCTTTATCTTAACCACACTCTATAATAAAACAACCTCTCAGATTCACTGTAAATGGAATATTTTTCATCGTTAAATTCTAGTAAGCATCTGATTTTATGACATCACCACAAAGTAATCAGCTGTTGTTAAAGATTTTAGATCTACATTGAGGCTTTACAGAAATGTGTAGTGCATGTGTTTCTTCATGATGCTCATGTTTCAGTCTTTATCTCTTGTTGAGTTCTGGCTTGAAGTGAATGCAAAATGCATTAATTTGAGGGAGATCACAAATACCATGACAATAGTGTTCAGTATAGCTGTATAAGCCAGCAAGAAGTACCATAATAAAACATTGACTATTCACTAATTCATGATCAGTATTCAGTGTTCTTCTAACAACTTAGCACCCAACTTATTTAACTGAAGAAAATTACAAAAATGTACTAAAATGAGGACAGGGAGGAAAGCTTATCTAACATGAACTGTTTCTCTTCAAATCATACATAGAAATTCTTGTGTTATATCTGTATTTAAAAATGCTAAAAAGGGGTATTTTCATTTTCAATTATTTTTTTTTATTCTGTTTCAGCATGTAATGGATCATTTACATCTACAACCAAAGGAATCTCATGATTGTGATTTTTCAAGAGTTCGACTTTGGTCTCTAAATGGATGGTAAGTTTCTAAATCAAAATTTCTTTCATTTTAGAATATTCACTTACAAAATATTGGTTCATTATTCATATTGTTATTCACTTTCTTCTGTTAATCTTGGTCATTTTTTTTTTTTTAAATCTGATCTCTAATAATTTAAAATTTTCATATGTTGGTAATTTCATTTTCATGTTATTTCTATATCTTAAGAATTTGAATTGCACTGCTTTTCATGATTTCAGATTACTCTTTGGCAAAGATGTATTTGCTATTAACTCCTAGCATGTTAAACCTGTTTCATTGAATGTATATAAACATGATCAGTGGTAATTTCTCATAATGTGGCTTCTTTCCAAGTGTTGTGCCTTAACTGTTATATTAATTTTCTTAAATAAAAAAGAAAAAAAAGGCTTATGACCATATGTTGAAATACCAGTTTCTATATGATCACCGAAGTTAAGCAATGTCAAGCCTAGTCAGTACCTAAATGGTTGACCACTTGGGAATACCAGGTGCTGTAAGCTTGGATGCATGGGTTGTGTAATGGATAATGGCTTGGAATTGTTAATTGAAGAGCCAAGTTCCAATTCCTGATTGGTTCATTATAATTACTTACATACAAATACCCTTAGGAAAGTTATGAATCCACTTCTTCTCGCACCCAGCTATGGGTTAATTACTAAGACTTGTATCACTAAACCATTATTATCACAAAAAACTCTTACAATCTAAAACTATTTTCTGGTTTTAAGTAACTTGCAAAGGGTTGATAAGCCATAGAAAATGAATGAATCAATAATTCTTTTAAAAGTACTCTTCATTGCTCTTGTTAGTGAGACTTTATTGAAATTGTCTCCATTTTTGTTTTATCGGCAGCTTTGTTATGCCATTTGTGATGTATGGATTAAACAACATTCCTTATTAGCAATTATTCATAACTTTTAATCAAGTTATATTTTGATGAATTTCTGACTTATATGGTGCAATATCATGTTACTTTAATTCCGCCCCCTATTGGTGCAATATCGTGTTACTTTAATTCCGCACCCTATTGGTGCAATATCGTGTTACTTTAATTCCGCACCCTATTGGTGCAATATCGTGTTACTTTAATTCCGCACCCTATTGGTGCAATATCATGTTACTTTAATGGCAAGTTTTTCTATAGTGGTGGTTATATTTCTCTTACCAGTGGTAATATTTAACACCAAATTTAATGTGTAGTCATTTTAAGCAGTCACTGGTAATCAATTAGCTTTATGAATATGGTTTTATGCCAAAGTTCAATAATTATTTAAAATCACACCTTTCTTCCTTTTCTTTCCAGGTCAAAGTATTATCGACAGACAATAATCCTGAGCAGTTTACCTAGCCCTCCTATTAGTTTGCTCTTTAACAAATATTGTTTCAGTATCCTTTTATCACTTGAAAATGTTATTTTAATATTAACCAGCTTAATCACTCTAATACCAAAATGTTCTTTAGGCACTATTATTGAAAGCTATCAATAATGTGTTCAAACTTATTTTAGCTTATTGCTTTGCAATATATGGTGAATATCATTCTCCATGTTGCCATTCCATTCATAGTAGGCTTGTTCAAAAATTCTATTTCCATCGATAAAAAGTCTTCTTTGGCACAGATTTGTTGAGATAATGGTTAGCAAGTTAGATTTGCAGACTGTTACTACTGTATACAGGTTGAGTATCCTTTATCTGAAATTCCCAAATCTGAAAACCTTCAAAATCTGAAAGTTTTTCATGTGCTGACATAACTTACCATAAATGGAAAATTTCAGTAAACACTGGAAAGGTTCCTAGGTGATGTGCAACTGTTGTAAGTGACCTCATCTGCACTGGAAGGGGTTCCCCAGCCCAGGTATGTAGCCTACAGTTTTTTGTTAGAGATCATCACAGCAACACCTTTGTTTGTGGATTACTTACCAGGTGTTTCATGTTCAGTAAAGATATTTAAAATGTCAAAAAGTCCTGCAGTTACCCATATGAGTAGTGAAAAGAAAAAAGAAAGCATTTATGTTTATCAATATCATAGAAATTCAAACTGTTGGAAAAATTAGACAGGGGTGTAAGTGTGAAGCATCTGACTGGCATTTGGCATTGACATAAGTTTCATGAAAACTAGAAAAACACTGCACAGAGCAAAAAATGATGATCATGTATTGATGGAGTGGATTCATCAGCATCAGAGTGAACATATGCAGCTTATATAAAACTACCTTCAGGGTATACATATAAGCTGTGTTATGAAATGTAAAGGAATATTGTGTTTATGCTTGGGTTCCATTCACAAGTTGCTCTATTTTATAGATATTATAAATAAATTAAATAGCCTGTATTCCAAAATCTGAAAAAAAAAAAAGAAAAATGAATCTGAAATTTGAAAAACTGAAGCACTTCTGGTCCCAAGAATTTTGGATAAAGGTTTCTCAACCTGTACTGAGTTTTAACCCCATGAGTTGCCTCCATACTTATGCCACTCTAAGCTACTAAGCTAAGCTACCTTCTATAATTTTCAGCTTAACATAAAGCATCAAAAGTAAGTATCCTTTCTTGTGGAAAAGTTCAGTTTTTTTTTGTTTTTTGTTTTTTTTCCTTAACTGGTTACATATTATGCTGGCAAACTTCAAGTATATCCTGCCCCTACTTCAGGTTCAATCTGCCAAGTTGCACTGCAATTACCATTAGTAAGTAATTTATTACATTCTTCTGTACTTACAGTCATGTGATCCATTCATAATGCCACTTTGATATTAACATCAGAATGATTGAAGTAAAAGAAATTTTTAAATGTATAAAATTCTCAAAATAATGACAAAAGATTGAATAAAATTCAGTGACATAAGTTTGTTCAAAAGTGGATCTAAAATGAATCCTAAGTGAAAATGTTTTTATGTTTAACCAAAATATATTATTGTGCATATTGCCCTGGGCTCTTGGGCCCACTCTGTTCCCTATTGGTATTTCATCAGTTTAAGTCTGTTTGAAAAGATAAGTAATTACTGCTGTGTGTTATGACACAGTGTGATAAAAAAAGAACGAAACCAACCTTTTGAGATTCAAACCTTTTATGAGCTTAACAGAAGAATGGGAAGAAAATGAGAAAGGAAGAAGGTTTACAATAATGGTGTTGCAAAAAATGGTATTTTGCAGACTTACCTTGTCACAGAAAAGAAATGTCCTGTTAACAGTTCTTTGAGATCTTATGACTTCTTGTGATGGTGGCACAGCAATGTTTCAGCATCCAGATTGAGAAGATATTTCTTCACATGGAGTAAGTGCTACAATCCCAGGTTCCACAAATCTGAAGTTTTTTTTCCGAGAGCGGTATTTTGTATGTACTACTTGTTGAAAGCCAATGTTGGAAAGAGGAAGAAAGATTCAAACATGGCACGCAGATCAGGATGTAGCAACTTCAGTAAGGTGCTTTCTGATTGGTTTCTTTTCAGCTAGTCACAGGGTTTGTTACAACAATGTCATGGGGGTTGCTCCAAAAGACTTATAGTAATTTCAATACTATTTTAATCAATGACATACCTGCTGTCATCAGTTCCTGATGACACGGCTATTTACTATTGTCTTAACATTAAGTCTGATAAGTTCAATAAAATCAAATTGGCAGCTGATCTCTAAAATGGCCTTCAATTTGTTATCTGGGCAAGAAGTGGCTTAATTTTAAAGCCTCTAAAATTAAACTGCTCTTTAATAATCCTTTTAAAGAACCTCCAGGAGAGCCATGCACTGCGTCTTCTTGATCTCATGTTTTCCACTGACATGAAGTGGAATGATTATATTGAATCATTTGCTAAATCTACTGCTAGGAATGTCAATTCACTATATCATACTAGATTATTTTTCTCACCAGACTCCATCTTGCACATTTATAAAGTCCTACCCTTCACAGCACAAGTCTGCTCAGAGCCAATCAGAGTAGACAGGACAACTGGCTAAGATCTTAGCAAAAATCTTCAAATCTGTATTTAACATCATCAAATGCCAAAAGTTACCTATCCCATCCCCAAAAGTTTTGTTTTTGTGTAGCAACTTGATCAAACCTCTGGTGAAGTGTTGGGGTATAGATCCCTGCTTCATCCAGTTGTTATAAATCAGCTCCAGCAAAGGGACAAGAATGAACGACTATCTCAAGTACAGTTGGTAAGGTAGACCATCTAATACTTTTATCACAGCCAACCAGCTTCAATGCTTCCCAGATCTCACTTTAATGAGACTCTCATATCCAGCTGCCTTGAGGCGGGGAAAGTCGGCCAAATAGGCACTGAACTGAGCAGGACTCAGACCAGGTCCCCTTGGTTAATAGATACTGAAAGTAGTCACAAAAAGCCTAACATATGGCTGCATTTGTAGTCATGGTCTGCTTATCCTGTAATGTGACACGTGATATGCCTATGGGATGCATTTCTAACTTCAACTGCATGCAGTTCAGTGGCCATATTCGTTGCCTCAGAAGACATTCTTTTTAACCTAGCCCTAACTACAAGAGATTAATAAACAAGGAGGCCAGCTTCACTCTAGCTAAGGTTACTTCTCCACTATCATGGGATTTAATTGCCCAATCAACTTTTGCTTCACATGCTGTTTGTGCTGCTAACCTAATTAGATTGAGTCGATGACTGTAATCAGCACCAAATGACCTAATTTTAGATTTCAATATATCCCACCACTTATTCCTAACCAGAGGCCATGACAATTTCCACTTTAGCATTAGTAGCATCTGGTCCTGGAAATCTCACTCACCAAATAATGTATTCAATTTTCAGTAGCCAGCCATCCTAACCTTAGGCTTATCTAAGTTTACATGAACCCAGATGAGCCTATTATCCAAGTAAACTATAGAATGGAAACTTGGACAACCTAAGTGCCTGAAATTGATTCTTAACTAGAACTTGGTCAAGGTAGCTAGAACACACCACCAAAGCTGAACTGCCCCTATTAATCCAAGTTCATACTACCTCCCAGGAATGCTCATTATGATACTTATCGACAAGATCAAACTTGTCAATAAAATCCCAAAATGGTTTCACATCCAGGTTGTATTGTACCCGATTTCTCCCCTATACAATCTATATCAGGATTAAGGATGGCATTCCAATCCCCCACTAAAATTACCCGATTAGATGTTGCCAAAAATTGTTGATCTGCCAAAACAAATCAGGCCACTCTGAATGGGGCATTGGACGCATAAATGAGATGAAAAGACTTATCCTTTATGGTAACATCCAGCATGCAATGTCTGCCTGCCAGATCTGTGAAGAAAAGAGCACACACTGCATTCAAAGACTTGCTCACTAGCCAGGAAACCACTTTTGGGCATCTATCAAAATATGCTGAATAGAAGACAAGCCTCTTAGAATATATTCAGTCAAGAGTTGAAAACTGAGTCTTCTGTATACAACATACATTCACACTGAGACACTGAAGATTACAAGCAAGACATTTACCCTAGTTAACCAGAGAGACATGATTAGTTCAATTAGTGTTGGGAACCTACCTTAAACATGTTCGTGGAAAGGACACCAATGACCCCTCCTATTGAGCCTTGGCCCATTTCATTCTTAATGGAACCATCTAGGGTGAAACCGCTCATGTCTCAGGGATGAACGAAAACTGGAGCCCTCAAGTGAACAGAATTGTTGAAGATTTTTAGTTTCTTAGTTTTCAATGATTGCAATTGATAGGGTGATTTTTAAATGTGCCAATAGCCTCCTCGATCGAATTCCATGTCTGCTATGCCCTCAACCCAGTTTGAATTGTGGTGAGAACTCTTTTGGCTTGGGGAAAATTCTGGGTATCTTCTACATTGTGCTCACCATATTTTTTTTATTGATAAAAGATACTTCTGTTGTTCTGTTCCCATAATTTTTTGCTCTCTCTGCCTGGGCCGGAGGAAATACATCAGATGTCCTCCACTAAATTATATGGTAATTTGGATGTTTTTTTCCCTTTGCCTCAACTGATGTGCTTCTTTGCCTTTTGGTGGATGGAGGCATTTCTTGTTTTTAGGGTAAATGACTGGGATTAGAGTTTGGTACATGCATTGTTTTTGTTTTTTTTTCTTTGAAGGGAATGGGATCTCTACTGGGCAGGATAAGCTGTGGAAAATGATTTGTGCTTTGATTTTTGTTATGGGGGAGAGGCTGAGGGATGTGATACCATTTTGGATGGTGATGATTTCTTGTAGCTTTGGTGCTCTAATTTTGCTTTGAGTTTTTTCCTTTTTTTTTCCTTTTTCTCATAGCCAGGGTTATATTTCCTTTTATAGTTCCTCAAATGATGTTTTCTCTGAGGCAGAAGTATTGCCCTTAATGCTTGTAGAGAGAATGGGGTTGGGTGGGGACTTTTAAGGGAATTGAGGCTCCACTATCTGATGCTTCTCTCTGACTCTGCCATCAAACACGCATTCCCGCTTTTCCTTTTTCACAACCACACAAGCAGTGGACAAAGGCTTTTTGGTGAATGTGGGCTAGGAACAGGCCCCAACCAGGGGTTTTACCACTCTGGTCCCAGTTGCTGACATGCCCATCAGTCAGCCAGAGTGGGGTTACATTCATTTGGGGTTTGAACTCCAGAGGCTTTCTTCTCTGAAAAAGAGAGATGACCAGTAGAGTTGGTCGGTTTGGCAATTTATGTTTCAGTATTGGTTTCCTTTTTTCTTTTCTTTTTTTTTTTTCTCCCTTGATAATGCTGTTTTCGATTCATTTTTTGATTTTTAATTTAGTATTTTTGCTTTCTAAGGAAGCAATTCATTTTCTTGTGTAATGATAGCATTTCCAGTTGATATCTGATTTTGTTAGAGATTGATAAATTTGCAACTTAGTCCATTCAACTCACAATTTCTCATGTATTTCTGGTGCAATCTTAAAAATATTCATATTGGGTGGAAAGGAAATAATCTTTGTAAATATGTAATTTGTATGTGCTTTTATTCATTGAATTATTTTGCACAGCTTTGGTCACTTTGATTTTGCAAAACAATCTTTAATATTCTTGAAATTGTACACTCAATTAGAAGACACCTTAAACTACAACCAACAAAACGTTCATTTCTTTCAATTATTGAAACTACTGTCTTGTCACATAAAATAAATGCCCCATATACTTTTCGACTTTCGAGTGTTGCATTAAAGACCACTGGAATTGAAAAACCGTGAACCAGGGTGAGTAATAAAGTAGGAATTGTTTATCTAAAATCAGTTTTTAGACTTTTAGTCATAGAATTCGTGACTTAGATTAAAGTTTATTAAATTTTTGAATAAATTGTCAACTATAAATAACTACCATATTTAACAAATTGGTAAAATGAAAGAAATCCTCATATAAAATATCTATATTTGTGTCTTTGGACAACACATTTTTTAAAAACCCAAAATATGAAACCCCTCATATTTAAAATAATTAAAAATATGGCAATTCTTTTCTAGTATGCCGGCCAACTGTTATTGGGGTTTTACAAATAAATTTCTTCTAAACAAGGAAAATTAATGAGTTATTTTTTCCCCCCTAAATAAATTTGTTTTTATCTAGCGCTTACACTTAAAATTAAATATTAAAAATAATTAAAAGCTTTCGATTTCATTTATAGAATGTGTTGATTTCCAAATTTTGCGAATATCACCCGTTCTTTTTTAGATACACATTTTAAAACCAAAATTAAAAACTATTTTAATCATTTCAATATATTAAACTTAAGTGTATTCACTAGATAAAACCATAAAGATATTTGTAAAAATAAAATGAATTAATTTTCCTTGTTTAGAAGAATTTTATAGGCAGAACAGTAACAAACACTCACCAAACACTAGTTGCTAGGAAATTTGTCCTGGCTTTCCCGCATCAAAGGGTTGAGGTTAAAAATAGGGCTGAAAATAATTGCGAAAAAAAAATGAGTAAAACCGCAAGATTAGAGCGGATAAACTCTCTCTTTTAGGCGCGTACGGATAAAGAAAAACTCCTGCTCGGTGAGTAACAACAAAAGAAGAAAGTGTTTATTTACAATATATACAGACAAAAAGGAAAAGATGATTAGGAAAGAAAGAAAGGGAAAAGAGAAAATGTTCTTAACTTAAAAAAGGCATGCTCAAAATATTTCTCTGAGCGCCTAAAGAGTTCTTTAAGCGATTAGATATTATTGTTAAGGTTCAGATAGATACGCTCACAGTTCTTGTAGTGTTGGAAACTCGTTCGCAAATAAAGGAATCCTGCAGTTGAGTGAGATGCTAGGTCGACGACAGAAGTCCAGTGGGCTCGTCAGAAGAGATGCAGCCTTGGATTGGTCTTGAATAGTGGACCGACGTTCGTTCTTGACAGCCCTTTAGTAGTTCTTCTTTGGTGAAAGAGGCGCTGGAGCTCCTTAATGTCGACCTCACAGACGGTGGGCAGAATTCTCACTGGCAAAATAGGCAAGATACCCCAAATTTATGGAGTTTTGGTAGGCTCTGATGGATCAGGGATTTTTCCCTCGAAAATCGTTGTACAAATTTCCTAGCCCCACTATTGGTCAGAAAACACATGGCCCTGGGAGCTGGTTTTGAAGGTACTGAAAACAGGTTGATGTGAAGAAGCTGTGAGGTTTCTCCCAGACTTTATGGCACCATGGAAAGAATGATAGTGGTGGAATTCCCTTTTGTGTTTTCCAGCTCTCTCGTTAGCCAGAAAATATATTCTTATCTCTGATAAGAATTAGGCCTTGGGAGCCGGTTTTGAAATTAAAAATAGGTTGGAGTGAGGATAGAAAAAATAGCGAGAATGTGAACTTGTGAATTGTTGTTCTCAAATTAAATTCCAACATAGTGGCTAAAAAAGAATAATTTTTACTTTTGGGTTTTTAAAAAAATGATTGCAGTTTTGAAAATATACACATTTTAAAAACTGAGTTTAAAACTTACTTTATTTTTTTAATATCTAATTTTAGATGTATTCACTAGATAGAAACATAATTTTATTTGTAGAAAACAAACAATTTTACACTAGAGACTCGCATATCTGGAAATATACATATTTTAAAAGTGAAATTAAGATCTATTTTAATTATTCTTACTATCTAATTTAGGTGCATTTCCTAGATAAAAAACAAATTTATTCATAAAAGATCTTAATTTGTTTACAACTTTATTCGTGATTGGCGTACACTGGTTTACTAGAAAACAATTATGTACGACCCTTAAATGTTAAATTTCATGAAATTTTTTTTATAAGACAAAACTGGCAACTATTTTTTTTTTTACTTCTACTTGCTATTTTGTTAAATTAATTTTACCACAAAGTTTTTTGTTTTTTTTACTAAAAGAAATAAATTTCAGACATCTCATTTTCCTATTTTTTCTGTTTGAAAACATGATTTCCAAGTGTCACATCTGTCATATTTCTTTTGTAAACAAATAGATTTCACATTTATTTCCTAAAAGAAAACTAGTCAATTAAATGTTTTTAACATTTTTGTTCAATCTTTTTCTCTTACAATGGTATAAATGTTGATAAAATTTAATTTTATTAACATCTGAAAGTCTTTTTCAATAGTGTTTCTTTGGATATGGTCACACAGAACAATTTCAGTTTTGTAAAAAAGTTTCATGCGGTTTCACAGTGTGAAGATGAAACCAAAAAAAGTCGCTTTTTCATCTTTAGTGATCAGTCTCTCCACACTTCCAGCATGTTGGTTTCTGGGGCCAGTCACTATGACCGGCATCTTCAAGCCTGCTACATCAAGACAGTTGGGGACAAAGAAGGCTTCTCAATTGAGCATGACATCAAAACTCCATCCCCCATTCCAGCTATCATAGGTTGCATCCAGTATCTGTCCAAACTGACATACATGCTAGATGCTCCCCAATAACCTGAAGAGGGACCTCAAATATTGCTACTAGGTCCACTGCCAGTGTTTGTATGTGCTTAGAATAATGAAATCTATTGTTACTAGTTCCTGACTTGCAGCATTTATGCAGTCTTCAGGCGTGAGTAGCAATATGTCTTACATGAAGAAGCCCTTACCCTTAATTATTTTTTGTAGCTTAACTCCTAGGGACTTAATTTAACCACTGTGCTTTTCATGGAATGACAAATTTTGCATGAACGCTTGTCCACCACAAAGACTGACACAATCCATTTCTCAAACTTCTTTAGTGTGCATAACTCTTAGTCATTTCCAAAATCTCTGCCATGTTGATTATACATTTAGGAGGGGAGACTTCCAACAAAAGGACGAATCTCAGACTCGGCATTGTCAGTAATCTTATTTTGAGATGCTTCTTTTTCAAAAAATTCCTGGTTCTTAGTTATTTAGCCTCCATATTTTTGATTTCTTCATTTTTGTTCCAGTTCATTTCATCCTCCAAAACACAAGGATTTTCCTTGGTCTTCATTTTTCCATTATCTGGTGGGTCCAATAATAGGGCAACGATAGTCACCATAGAATTCTCTCCCTTACTACCATCGGTGACTTCTGTCACCTAAGATCGTTGCTATAAATAAACACTGTTATTTCCGGTATTTTATTGTCAACTGTTATTTCCAATATTTTAAGCTGGAAATCGTCTACTACTACTTTGGAACAAGGCTAAGCATCTCTTTTCCAACACCATTTTGAATTCTTTTAGAATCTACAGGAGGTTTAACATTGATTAAACCCACATGAATTTTTTTGCAATTTTTGTAAACAAAAATGACCGCGTCAATATCCAACAAACCCTTTATTCAGGAGTTTTTCTTTAACACTTTGATGATGATTTTGAAGGCTTTACTTGAGTGGATATTGACGGTGAAGTGGTCGGAGATGCTAGTGATTTGGACGAAAGCGACAATGACCACTAGCGGCTATCATCCATGCCCGAGTAATTTTATGGAAGCTACTGATGACCATCGATATATCTGATAGCATTTCTGAAGGGGAATTATTTTGTCTGTTTGTAAATGACGAAATAATAACTTTATTCATTAATGAGACAAAGAAAGAGCAAACAAATGTTAGTGTTTTCTTGTATGTAAACACGAGGAAATGTCACTTTTTTGACAAAATGAAAGCCTTCTTAGCAATTTTTGCTGCTTATTGCACCCCCAGACCTCCACAAGGAGTAATAAAAGTTGAAGTACATTAAATTATTTATGTATTTTTCAATGTATTTGTTTTTTATTTTGCATTTCAATTTTTTTGTTTTCAATGTCAAAACATGCATGCAAAGTGTAATGTATTACATAATGCATTACATCAAAATATTACCGATTCATTTTTTTATTAGTATACAAAAATTAAAGTCTATATGCACAATACAAAGAAAGTTATAACAATTTTAAAACAGTAAGTGTTCATATTTTTGCACCCTAAGTGTTCATATTTTTGCACCCTCAAAAAAAAAAATACAATGGCAGGGGGAACAATTCTAGAAAGAAATTAGTGTGGTAAAGGTTAATAATAGACCGACATTTGTCAGCCATTTTAATTTTTGAGATTTTATTTTTTTCCTTTCCAGGCAAAAAGAGTGTGCATTGTGTGTTTTTGTTTTCTTTTTTTTTTTTCTCTAAGATTTGGCGAGTAGAAAGAAAGAATTTACTTTAAAGCTGCAAACACAAAAGGCCAAAATAAACTGAAAAAATATTAAAAAATATGACAAAAGTCTAGGATAAAATAATTAAACACTTACAACAAAATTAAAAGCAAGAAAAGAAAAAATAAATGAAAATGACTAGTGCAAAAATAAAAAGAAGTTGCAAGAAAATAAAATTAGCTTATTGCCTTGAATAAAATAAAAAAAAAATGAAAAACAAAATACAAAAATTGCAACAAATACAGTTAATATAAAATAAATGATATCAAAATAACTTAAAACATTTTGATAGTCTAGTCTTTTGAAAAAATAAAAGAATGTAAATTCAAATCTGATGTACTCTACACAAAACTTAATCAGCCAGAGATTCACTAGGCAAATGAATGTTCACCATCTGGAAGAAATACCATGGGCTTATATTGAGCTCAATGGCAGAACCCATTGCAAAGAACAGGTGAGATAGACAAATCCAACAACAACAAAGCATTAGTTTCTATTAATTGTTGGTTGTGGGTTTAATTCCTGTATAATATATAGAACAATAACATTGATTGGTTTCTGTAAAAAAAAATAAAATTGGTTGTATTAATTCATCCTTCTTGATAGGCCTCACCAGCCAACACACAATAACATCGTCTGTGCATTGAATATTACTACCTCATCTAGTATGGTACTTTTGTTTTATATCTAGAAATTCTTGATAAAATCCAAACAAGAATCTACAACATTATCAGTCCTGACCTGGCATTTCATCTTTAGTCACTTTCCACCATCGTAATGTAGCTTTCCTTTGCCTTCTCTATAAATAGTTTGTTCTGATGAGCTTTCTTCATTAGTACCTCAACTTTATGAAGTATGGTACTAGATTGGTAGCTAGGTATCGTGATTTCACTGTTGATATTGCTAGTTGTAACTATAAGTTCTAATCTAATGTTCTTCTTCCATAATTCTCACCTGTGGAATTCTTTTATCTTCTTACTTTCCTGTCAACTACAATCTTCAAAAATTTTAAATGCAATGTCAGTCATCATCTCTCTTCTTGAATCCTGTTTTATTGTCCTCTGTTTCTGAACCCCCTTGTATCAGAGTGACTTTTATTGCGTCGCTAGAGGTGAAATGAATTTTTAAAAACATTTTTTAAATAAATTCTTGAGTTTCTAAGGAAAGCACAAAAATAGTTATAGATTAAAAATTTGTTGATTATTGTGACTTTTCATTTTATATAAAACAATTACTACGAGCATTTTTTTTTTTTTTTTTTTTTTACTTAGCATAATAAAAAGCTACTTCATCATGGTTTTCACTTTCATTAGTGCATAAATTGTAACCTATGATAACTTTAGATTCATATTTTTTCAAAAAAGTTAAAGTTAAGCATGAATTGATATTGCTAAAATATTCCAAGTCTTTTCTGTTAAGATTTTTCAAACATGTTCCATTTGTTTTTCAATTTCAGGTTTTTCACAAAGTAGAATCTATGAGTTATGCCAAATTGGCTGATGTCAGATTTAATATGTTCATCAAAAAGGTAAGCTTTAATTATATTTTCTAGTTGGAGTGTTGGGGATTGCTTCTTAATAATTGTAAAAAAGATTTTTTTTAAGATAGTATACTACTTTAATAAATTTCATAAGTTTTTAGACTTTTCTGTTTAGATTAGCACTCAATTGTTTCTCTTTCACGATTTGATGCTGTTGCAGGTACTGCTTCTAGTTAGACTAAAAGCAATGGCCACAATATGGCTGATTTAGACCCTTTTCCTTCAATTCCCAAAATTTGTTTGAAAGGGCTGTTTGGAATTTTAATTTAGGATTGGTAAATGAGTGCCTATTGGTATAAATTCTATTTCAATTCTCCTGGGGAAATTCCAATGTAAACATTATAATTTGTCATATTTTCTTTGGGGGCAATGGTTGCCTGGTATATTACTCTAGTGGATTTGCATTTGCCCTTGACTGAGTAACTTTCTCTATCTCTACAGTTGCGGGGAGCGGGGTCCGTACTAGATTTAGTTTTTTTTCCACATAGAATTTACTTAAGACACAATTAGAAAGGGAGTTGATAATTTGGTACATGTTGTTAGTGCAGGAGTAGATAATTTTGATAGATTTCCTATTGAAGATCTTAGAGGGTTGTTTTTGTGGAAGTACTCATTTATTCATTTTAGAAAGAGCTGTCCTATATTAATACTTGACAGTTTGCAGAAGGTGGGGGGTGAACCAAATGACTTTTCTTTTTCTACACCTACATCCCACTTTAGGTGTTTCAGTACTACCTATGTGGGTTAAATAAGATAACTTATTTTTGAAACCATTTTTTTGAGAGCCTTTTAATACAGTTCTTTATTTTTATTAAAAGATTTTTTCATTGGACAATAATTTACTAATTCTGGTACAGACCATAGTGGGCATTTGTTCCAGGATGGCATTTAGAACAAACATTAATATAATTGGGTGTTTCATTCTCTTTATGGTATGGTATGGTTTAAAGGTTTTATCATTAAGGTTGAGGCTGATGTCTAGGTAATCAACTATTAGAAGGTTAGAAGAAATTTCTTTTGTAACTTTGTTGTTAGTGGACCATTACTATTGGGGATGAAGTTTGAGTCTGTCATCTCTATATGGTCCCACTAGTTCTGGTTTTATGATTCTACTAAGTATATCTAAAGTATAAAGACATACTAAATCTGCAACCTGGGCTATCTCATACACTCCCATAGGAATATCAAAATCATCATTATGGCACTTAGTCCAGGTAGAATTAGTTTTAGCAGTGGTTTACTGGCTGTTAAGATTATATTAGTTTCATCATCCATTATCTCCATATAGTTCTTTGCAAATATATATATATATATATATATATATATTTTTATTTTTTATTTTATTGTACTGGTGGTAATAAAACTAGAAAAAGTATTATCTGTACTCTCACCATAGCATATCTTTAAACAAGAGTGCAGATAATTTTTTACTTTCCCTCGTAAATAGTTAGCAATGCTACTTTAAAATTTTTTTTTGTAAAGTCCTTTTAGTGTCTTCCTATAAAAGAATAGATGCTAAAAATTTAATTGCTTATTATGCCAACAAGAAGAGAAAATGTCAAAAACACAACAATGGATTTTCACTTTGGATTGCTTATTTTTCATTAAGGTCTAAAAGACAGAATTTCTCATACTTTTGTTTTAACGCAATGTGAGCCTTTCCACTGGCATAACAGTAAAAGTGATTCTGTATAATTAATGATTTTCAATATGAATTAGTCAATCAGTATGTGACAAGCATGCGTGCAGTGTTTGTAAGAACGAGAACACCACTTTGAACTCCTACTTTGGTGCTTGTATTTGAAAATATAATACATTTTCAAATCATACGATGATAATTTAGATCTAATAACCTTACAAAAGGTGTATTCCAAAAAGAAACCCTCATCTTCTAAATACATATTTATATTACGGAGTAGAGAAAAATATATTCAACTCATTTGAAGGCAAAGTTAAAAAGAATTGTGAATCCTTTACAAGATAAAGTCCGTATTAAAGCTGATGCCATGAAAGAATAAATAATAGGATTATTTAAATGTCCTTTGTGAATGCTTCTTAATACACGAGGTACAAAGAGATAACACTGGAAGATTTGTGAATACAGATGTTTTCTTTTTATTAATAAGTTAAATCTTTGTAATATACTTTTTTTATTTTCAGATCCTCCCTAAATTCAAAGACAATGCTGCAATGCGTAGCACTATGGTGTTCATTCCATCATATTTTGACTTTGTTCGAATTAGAAATTATTTTAATAAAAAAGAAATCAAATTCTTGCAGATCAATGAGTAAGTAAAATTAAATTGTTTCTATATAAACTAAGAGAATAATTTTGTAAGATTAGAATCCACTTGGGTTCAATATTACCATAATCTAGTCTTTACAGATTGAGTATACATGGGTATATTAATAAGTCTCTATCTTAAGGATGAAAGAAAAGGATTTTTTTTTTTTTTTTATTATATAATTTTTATTTTTCAACATAATCTCCTTCCTTATCAATGCCCTTAACTCAACGGTGAATGTTAATTACAGATTGATGATTATACAGTGTAAATTCAGCAAGTCATTGTGGAACTACAGACTTATTGATTCACCTTCATTTTTCTTTTTATGTATCTCAATCAAATTGATTATGTATTTGATGCCATTAAATTTTTACTAATTTTTAATTTAGCAACATAACCTATTTGTAACAATATGATTTCTCACACATCTTTAGAAGATAAGGAGATACTTTCTTTAAAGTCCACTTAATTATCTGAATTTCGTAGGAATTTTGTCTCCAGTCCATCTTTGAGTAAACTTAAGTGTCAGTGTTTTGGGGATTTATGTCTACAGCTACCTTTCAATTGGGAGACAAAAATTTTATCAATGATTTTAGATAGACATAAAAGTAGTCCTTTGAAGATATGACTGCCCATGTAGCTTTGGGGTGATCCCAAATCTTTCAGAAGACAAGTGGATGGAGGGGATGGGACTCCAGGATTATTCATATAAGCAGAGAGTTGGAGGAAAGGGGATCCGGCCGTGAGAGAAGTAGGTAGGTGATCAGAAGTTAGAGCCGCCCAGCAGCCAGTGACAGAAGGACCGGTAGTGATTGATCAGGAATTACCAAGCCTAGAGGCCAGTGAAGTGAGGAAGATAGCAGTTCAGCCGAAGGGAAAGATAGCTGGCTGAGAAATCGTATTGTTGCTGCTTCCTAACCAGAGAGCCTTGAAAAACAATTGTCGTCACTAGTATTATTTGTTGAAAGTGATCACAGCCGAGAAGACAAACCTGTGCAGATAGCAAGTTGGATGTATATGCAAATACATTCAACCTTGGATGTCATCACAGGTGCATTGAACAACGGACGATTGGAGATTCACAATTATGCGAATGGTGACACACATTGACAATGTTAGTCAATGATACTATATTGATAAAAATTCTCAAAAAAGAAGTTTTAAATTTTATGGGAAATAAATTTGAATAAAATCTTCAATTTTTCTTCTATTTGCATCATTAAGTGAAAACATTTTTAATATTCTTTCCTTGAAATAACACTTTTTCGTTATTCATATGATGTTCTTGTTCATCCTTTTATTTTTGGCTATTCCTTTTTAGTTGGTCTAAAGTTGAAGAAATGTTTTGTTTGTGCAAAATCTTTTTTTCTCTTCAGATATTCAGATGAGGATGAAGTTGCTAAAACAAGGAGCCAATTTTTCTTGGGCCAAACTCAATTCCTTCTCTACACAGAACGACGTCATTTCTACTTCAGGTAAGTATTTTGATTTTTTCAAAATGAATTTCATAATTTTTATCTTTTACATTTTTTTTACAGTTTCTTATTGAACACTAAAAAAAAACGGAGGGTTCATTTAATTTTCTTCTTGGTTGTACACTGAATATATAGACTAAAAGCTTTTGAATATTCACTGTACACATCTCATAAGTTCATAAGAAATTTAAATGATGATTTAAAGGCAATTCTATTTGAGATAACAACATATACATGCCGATACTGAATTGTTTAAAAGCTGGATAATGATATGGCTTTGATAAAGATTGTGTGTGTGTGAGCATCAGTTTGGCCTTAATTTTTTTATATTAATCCATTTTTCATTGTGGTTAAAATAAATGAAATGTATGTATGTGTGTGTGTGTGTGTGTAACAAATGTACAGCCACAATTTTCGACGGATTTGCACCAAAATTTACATGCACATGCTCCAAGTTAGCTAGGAGGCCAAGACCGACTTTGCATTTTCCAACACCCATCGATAGTGGAAATAATCGATTTTCTTTTTCATGCTTCTACAGCAGTTTTCATGTAGTTTGCGGCCATTTTCTACTGGCCAGAGTGAGAACCTATAGCTAGCTGCCTTGAATAGGCAAGGAGATTCTATTGGCCAGTGTGAGAGCCAACAGCTGTCTGACACGAATGTCAACTAGCATGCAAAAAAAATCAATAGCTGCATTCGTCACAAGTGGGAAAAATTTAAATCTCCAATTGGCTCATTCGCTTAAACTCAACGTTGATTCTGATTCCGCAGAACTGGGTTGGGTGTGAAAAGGTATTTGTTGTTATCATTCTTTTTTCATTCGGTTTTTCCAGTGACGAGTCCTTTTTTAAAGCTGATCGTTTTGTGTTCATTTTGTTTAGTCCTTTTTTCGTAACAGATTTAATGTTTAGTATAGAGCTTAGAAAAAATAAAAATTTTGTCAGCATTAAATAACCCATTGAGTTAAAACGAACAAACAAAATATCTTAAAAGAATTTTGAATTGTTTTTGTATGTGTATAAATATGCTGATTTTTGTAGTTATGACATGTATACACACAATATTAGTAGAAAATAAGAGCAATAACTATAACAAATTTAAAGCCAAAGTATATAAAATTCAATAAAGCATGTAGAATATTTTCCTAAATTTTTAAAATTACTGAGTACTTAAAAATGATATATAAAATGCATTCATGTTATTCAATTATTTTTTTTATGGATAAAGCCCCTGTAGAATAACATTAGATAAACATCAATCTGTCAATAGATTAAATAAGTAGCTATCGAAGTGATAAAAAATGCATTTCTGTGATATTTTATTCTTATAGTATATAATGTTTCAAATCGGATTAATTATACTTTAAATCGGTTAATATTCTGCAAATAAATCTTCAGAAAAGTATGTTTTATTTTTGGAAGATTTTTTAATAAAGAGATGATAGGTGGCTAAATTCAAAATGAAAACTTCTCCCAATCAATTTAAATCAGTTTTGAAATTCAGCAAAGGACCTTGCTTATTCGAAATTTAATATTTAATCTATCAGCTTGAAAATAAAGCTAACATAAAGGATTTTTCATTTTTTAAAATTAATTTGAAATCTTAGGTATCACAAATCTGTGGATATATATAACTTTAAATAAACTTACTTTTGAAATATAATAAAATATTTTTTGTTTTTTAAAAAAAAGAAAGCTTTTGCTTTTTACAAATTCAGTGTTTAAATGGGATCTATAGAGGGCCTGAGAAAAACTAAATCCATTTTGTATACATACATATAAATCTGAAAACTGTCATTTGACTGACAGGAGAACCTAAATAAATCAAATGCACCTGTTGCCCTGATGAATTCTCATCTACAAGTCATTCAATTTGCCATAAAAAAACCCACTGGATGACCAAATGTCCTTTACTTGAGGTATTATAGACACATAAAGTTCTCTGATTATAAGAATTTGGAAATTCAAGGTTAAATTTGACTATTGATTATTTAAAAAATGTGTGTGTGTCTGTATGTGATATATTCCAGTTTGCAGTAAAATAATTATGTTGTTATGTTGTATTAATTTTTTTTTTTGCTTTCTATCATTTCTGATAAACTTTTTCTTCCAATTATTTAAAGATTAAATATTTATTCTCGCCTCAGTTTCATGTCTAATTGTTCTTTTCCTGATTTCTACCAAACAAAAACAAAATGAATAAAAGAATGATTTTATTCAATCATTGTTTTAATTTGCTATTAATGATACCACTGACCTATATTATTTGTAGTTGTAGAGCAGTATTTTTATGTGATTATTTACACAAAAGTAAATGATGATGCACAAACACAGTTTTATATCTGTATAAATGAAGAAAAATTAACCAACTCAATAATGAATTGATAAACATTTTGGAATTTTTTAATTATCTAACACACATTAATAAAAGTTTTAGGCAATTATTAATAAAATAAATTAAAAAAATGGAATACTTTATTTTTATGTTACAGAACTATTTTAGAAACGAACCTTCTATCTATTTGAATACAGTATTAATGTATAAACAGAAATAAACTGGTATATAATCATCCCCATTACAATAATATTAATATTCAAGTGATAGTGCCTTTCATTTACTATTACAATAAAAAGAATTTGCTTAAATTTTTCATCTGATTCTAACTGAAGCATATCTTCATTATGAGTTATTGAAGATATTTGAAAAGTCCATAATTTCTGTAAACAAAAACAAAAATTATCACTACCTTCTTGTTAATTTTGAAAATTTAATGCAGTGGAATTGGATAAAATCTAACCTTTGTATTACAATAAAGCTGCCATCAGTACTTCAGGATTTAAAATCTTATGGCAGTAAGAGAAAAATTTACAGTGTCTGCATCGTTTGTTAGAAATTCAGGAGCAGTTACAAAAGGAAAACCTTATTTGCTATACTTTTGTAGAGTTTGATACTATTTGTCAATCTTAATGCCTGTGTATTTTAATTTCAGGCCCAGGATTCGTGGAGTCCGTCATGTCATATTCTATGAGCTTCCCTTGTATTCTCACTTCTTCAGTGAAGTCTGCAACATGATGTATGATTCCAAAAGTAAAAAGAGTTCCCAAAATGATGTCACAGGTACTGTTTTGTACAGCAGATATGATGCCCAGCGCCTTGGTGGTGTTGTGGGCACAGACCGAGCAGCACTCATGATCAACTCCTCCAAGGCTGTTCATATGTTCGTCACAGATTCAGGATGAGAAGTGACAGATAAAAAAATGACAAAACTGATGAAGAATTTTATCAATCATCTTTGTGATTCATTCAAAGCATTAAAAGTCTTAACTAAAAATAAAACAAATTTACAGCAAGTTGATTTTTCTACCAAATGACTAATAGTAATTGCAATTGCATTGAATTTTTGGTATTAACACTGAAGAATATTAAGCAAACAGTATGTAATAATTATTGTGAAATGAAATTACACAATATTTAACACTATTTTATTATTATCTGTCCATAATTAGTCTAAGAATGTATTACTCTTTGGTAATAGCAGTTTTTAAAAATTTTTTTTATTAATATTGCACACTATTATTGCTTATATACTATTGATTGATTAATTTTCTGTGGCTTTTCAGTACTTTTCTGGTTATTTAAAACCAGAAAATATTTTTAGATTGTAGGTTTTTTTTTCTTAGATAAGGATTTGGTGACACATGTCTTACTAATTAAGCCAAAGCTGGGGGTAGAAGAGGTGAATTCATACCTTTTCTCAAGAGTATTTGCATGTAAGTGTATATAACAAACCAAAGTTTTAACACTATCACATAGTGTTAAAAAAAAAAAACTACTATGAAATTTAATTTAAAATTTTTTTTTTTTCTCTTTAGTAATAATGTAATCATACAACACCCTCCCCAGCCATCCAAAACTTACAACACCGCGGCTGATCAATGAAGATCACTTCGATCTCAGACCTGCCTTATCCCACGTTGTAATTTAAGTTTTATCATAAGGAGGCTAGGATTGAATCATCGCAGGTTTCTTTGTGTTGGGCTGGTCCAAACTGGGCGATGATGTACAGGAAAAAAACAAATAATAATCAAATAAAAAATTGAACAAAAATTAAATACTGTTTTTATATCAATCCTTTGTACAATAATTGGTTTATATCAGAGTTCACATGCAATCAATTATCAGCCCAACCTGCATCTAAATCAGAAGTGATATTATTGTTGTTGACTTGGCAAAGTTTAGTTTACTGCTTTGGTAAAGTTTAGTAGAGGTTTTTGTTGGCAGATAATCACATGGGCCTCTCTCCTGTCTCTGGTCTCATATCTGTCTGTTCAGGCTCTCTACTCTCTTCTACTAACTAATTTGCTGTCCACCTGTCCCTTCTCAATTTCTTCAGTCCAGTGGGGGTCAGTGACTACCCATGTGTCCTCCTCCGTCTCTAACACAGGGTGGTCCTTCAACCTATTAGAGTTAATTACTCCTGTCTGGTAAGCTCTATCATCCACCCCCAGCTCTACTCTCACAGATTCCTCTTCCAACCACTTGAGAATTCTGGAGAGTAAATCTGCACAGGTGTTATCCTTTCCAGCCAAGTACTCTATCTTGCAATTGTACCTACTCATTTTCAATGCCCACTGCTGGAGCTTCTTATTTATCCCATACTGCTTCCAGTAAATACTGGAGACGTCTATGGTCAGTTTTTATGGTAAATGTGGCTCCATTCAAGTAGTAATCTAACTTCTGGGGGGGCATACATAATATCATATACCTTTCTCTCAATCACTGGCCATCTCTGCTGTGTCTCTGAGAGCCTATGTGACAGGAAGCATATTGGTACTTCCTCCTGTATACTGGGCACAGGGCCATCCTCATCAGGGCATGGGTGGGCAAGGACTGCAACTATTCACTTTAAACTCTTTTCTTCCCTTTTATCGAGCTTTTTAGTGTGTTGAAGTTGATTGGGTTCTTGGGTTGGTCGTAGTTAACCCAAGGTCAAATCCGCAGTCTTTCAGGATCCCGGTTTGCAGCGACCAAATGTGATCCTCAGGGTTAATCCTTGGTCATGGCCACCAAATGTAATCGTACATCACCCTCCCCAGTCGTCCAAGACTTTCAACATCGTGCTGATCGATGAAGATTGCTTTGATTTCAGACTTTCTCTATCCCATGTTGTGATTTAAGTTTGATCATAAAGAGGCCATGATCAAATCGTTGCAGGTATCTTTGTGTCAGGCTGGTCCAAGCAGAGTGAAGACGTACAGGAAAAAAATAACATTTGAATAAATTGAACAAAAATGGATACTTTTTTTTTTTTTATATCAGTCCTCTATACAGTGATTGGTTTATATCAGAGCAAATAATTATCAGCCCAACCCGCATCTAAACTGGAAGTGATATTGTTGTTGACTTGGTAAAGTTTGGCCCAAGGTTGAAGTTGGGGGCTTTCGTCAGCAGATAATCACATAGGCCTTTCTCTTGTCTCAGTTTTTGTCTCTTCTACCTCTTTTCTGCAACTCGTCTTCCAAATTCGCTTTGCGCATTCATATTTATTGACATTCGCCCAAACTGACAAAGTGAGAGAATTTGATAATTCTTGCACTCTCTCATATTATTACATCTCACTAAATCTCCTCAGTGAGCATGGGTGGCATATCCACCCCCCTCCTGGTATTTCAACTCTACTTTCAACCAGGGGAAACAGCTCCAAATTTGTTGTTTACAAAAGGTGAAATTTTCGCTTTACAGCTTGCATTATCAGTTGTGTTGAACAAATGTCAATTATCAATGCCCACTTTTCCATTGTTCAAACTGTTCGACATATAATTCAAGTCATTTATGTGTGAATTAAATCCTCAATTCTTCCCACAGGTTTTTGGTATTAACCCTTCTCGTTTCAATGTCTCTCAGCACATAACACTTTCTTATGTTTTAACAAAACTTTCTTCCATTTTACTGTGGCAACAATAAATAGTATCACAAGAACAGCTAGAAGTCTTTCATTTGATGATTTCTTTTTCTATTTTTTCCTATCTAAAAACAAAAAAAAATAGTTTTCTTACACAAATAAACCTTTAAAGATTGTTTAGGATTTATAATTTTATCACCAGTTTTAGATAGATTTGGGGAGAAAGGAGTGTCTCCTAGTCCACTTTTTTTTATTTTCAAGGTAAATCTTGATATGGCTAATTGTTAACTTTTAAAAATGAGTATCATCGTTTTGTTAAAAGGTGATTGTCATGTTTGACAAATGTCAGTTTTCAATATTACATGTTTACAAAGAGAATTAGAGAATAATATTTAAGTAAAACTGTCTTATTAATGAAAGAAATAGATCTAAATGTTTTTAATATCTCAAAATAAAATTCTTGGTAACAGTCACACACATTTTTTTCTCATATTTAAAATTTAGAGGATTGCCTTTTCCCAAGTAAAATATCAAGATTGACTAGCACCATGAAGAAAAAAAACTTTGCCAAA
This sequence comes from Acanthosepion esculentum, assembly GCA_964036315.1. Taxonomy (NCBI): domain Eukaryota; kingdom Metazoa; phylum Mollusca; class Cephalopoda; order Sepiida; family Sepiidae; genus Acanthosepion; species Acanthosepion esculentum. Next base: position 48,527,145 of record OZ038507.1, read on the forward strand.
TGTCTAAATTATTTGCAAGAATAGAACAGCCATACAACCTCCACCCTTTTCCTTTAACTTGTTATTGATGGCTTACAGCCCGACTCTTCAAATGGTTGTTAGAAATCAGCTGTGCCAGTTATAAAATTATTGAAATTTGTCAGTGATTACTCTCTTATAGCAGAGATGGAAAAACATGCCTCATTAACTGTGACAGGTGTAGATTGGTTTGGTTTATTTAGGTTTAACAGCATATCAACCTTGAAAGGTTATTTAATGCCTAGTTTTTCCTGATAGGTTTGTATGAAGAGAGTATGTCTTCCTTACAAGAAATCACTTTGTAGATCAGTTTTCATTGACATGTCTTATAAAGCGAGGTTTTGTCAAGCACTAAACATATTGTTGATAATCACTTTCTCCAAAAATGATACTTTCCCTTCCAAATTAGTTTACTAGTCCAGGTAAGTAAATGAATTTAATGAACTTTTTTTTTTCTTTTTTTTTAAAAATTTTTCTGTAGATCCCAATTTCTTTAATGAAATTTATGATGTTACTTGGATTAGTATTTTCAAAAAGATCCTTTAGGTTATCCGATTTGTAGTGTTTACTTCGGATTCGTCGGAGATTATGGCCATTTAGTAGGATGTGTTTGACTGTATAAGATTCCTGGCATGGGACACACATTGGAGGTACCTCATTTTTTAGATGTTGGTGGGTTGTGTGTGTGTGTCCAATACAAAGTCTGGCTAGAACCACCACCTCCCTCCTGGAACTTGCTGGTCTTTCACTGATGATAGGTTGAATGTTGAATAGTTTGTTGTTATCGCAATTGTTCCATAATTGCTGCCATTTGTCTTTAATGGCCCTGTTTATGTAGGGTCTGAAGTCAGTTTGAGGCAACATTACTTTAAAGGGAGCCATGTTCAAAGATTCCTTGGCCATTTTGTCCACTTTTCCATTTCCTTGTATGCCAATATGGCTTGGTATCCAGCATAGAACTATTACTGTATCTTTTCCTTATAAATGGAGTCAAACCTATTTAATAATTCGGGGGTTTTTCATGATGATTTGTTATAAGTAGGAGTAGATCGTTTATGTTGGCATTTAATCCTCTACAATTGAATAATGTTTTGCATCTTGATTATGAATTATAAATTTTTACAAGTCCAATTTTTTTTTTATTTGGGTGAAGTGTCCATAATTTCTATATTCTCCAGACTATTAGCATTTTGTTTCTTGTTATGTTTTGTTCTTTGAACTTCTTTTGTTTCTACTTTCTTGTTTGATTTTGCTCCCTTAGTTTTACCATTTGCTTCTTTTAATGAACTTTGTCTAGATGATGATCTTTTCCTAGTTTGTGGTGGGCTAGAGTTTTATTCCTCTTTGTCCATTTTCCTTGCCTCTTCAATAACCATTTTGTTTTTTTTTTGTTTTATCTTTTCATTCTCTTGAGAATGTTTCGATGTTTCTATTTCTTGGATTTTTTTTATTTTCAGGTTTAATAGTTTTGTAGATGAAGTCATTTTTGTTTGCAGTTAATGGTATAGGGTTTGTTTTGTCTATGGTAGTTTGCTTTGTGCCTGATAAACTACCTTTTAGAAGTTCCATCAAACCCTTTAGAGTTATCAGATCTTGGTTTCTTAATATATTGTTTTCTGAAATGTCTATTTGTTGATTGGTTATTTTCATAATATTAGCATAAGACACTTGGAGTGAATTCGATTCTACCTGTTTCCTGGCTTCTTGAAAAGAGATGTTTTGTGCGTATTTCCTTCTAATTCTTTTTTCCAAATATTACCCTCTTTGGAGTTGCTGTGTGCTTTCCATTACACTGTTTGGACATGAAGGAGGCCTTACACAAGGTGACTCATGATCAGTCTTGGGTTCCCCACATCTACTACAGACTGCTGTTCTAGTACAACTATTTTGTAGATGTTCAAATTTTTGGCATTTATGGCATCTACAAGGATTTGGGATGTAAGGCTCTACCTTGGCTATTAAGTACCCTATCTTTATCACTTTTGGATTTTGTTAAATGTCAGAATGTATATATTCGTATTTATTACTTTTTTTTTTAATTTGAATTCTTTTTGCATTTGTTATTCCTTTTTTTTTTTTTTTTTTTTTTAGAGAGTCATTATATTCAATTTCTGTTAGTGTACAAAGCGATAGTTCTGGGCTTTTTATTACACCTTTGGCTGAATTCAGAAATTGATGGGGGGTAAGCTTTTACATTTGTTATTAATCTGCTTGATTTTTAGTAGTCTTTCTGAGTCTTGTATTAATAGCGTATTGTTTTTTGTTATTTTTTTAATGGATTGTGGATTTATCATTCCAGAAATCACCTTTTGCAACATAAAAGGAGATACTTTTGTTATATTGACCTCTACTGCTTCTGCAATGATAAATGTTGGAAAATGGTTATTTTCTATTTCATTTTCACTTTCCGTTTCTGAGAACTCATATTGTCTCTTCATTCGTTTGTGAGAGGGAGCCATCTACTTTTGCCTTTTGAATTTGCTATCTGTGCTCCTCACCCACCTTGGAGTTCCATCTTGACGCTATCAGTGGAGACTCATCCCATTCGCCCTGATCTACCAGGGCTACACAGACAGTATAGTAGTGATGAGAGTGGATACGAGCACCCGCACTCCCCCACCATATCTACCTAAGTATAGAATGATGTTAGGTTCCACAGCTATGTCAGATCTGTTATCTCTCATCCCAACTCACCTTTGCCACTACATGACTAGCCGATTGGAATGGATTGGGCTATTCCATCTGCCTGTCTATCTCAGGTAGGGACCGAAGAGATGTGTTGTGAAAACTCCTGATCATCTTTTACCCAATCAGGAGTCACTCAGTCACCAGGACTTCGTCCCCAGACATCACAGGTCACCACCTATGGCAAACAGGTGGGCCCATTGAGTGGAATATTAGTTTTTGTACATCATTTTTTATGAAAGTGGTTTTTAAATACTGCTGGTATTGCTGACATAATTGTTACAAAAAACCTATTCTTACACTTTCCCAGTAATCATTCTCCAGTTCAAGGGAGGGGGAAAACTATTTACCCATATCTGGGACCCTAATGGGTGCTACCACCCCACGTCAGGGTGGACCCAGGAATAATCACAATTAAGAGGCCATTCCACATTCCTCAAAACCTCCTAAAAAGAGGCCTTGCTGCTGGATGTAGTTTATCATCATACCCAGGATGCGTGACAGGTGTAGAAACTCTCCCAAATCATTTTACATAAAATTAAACCACAATCTCCTAATTTGACTGTTTTTATTTGTAACCAATTCAGGGCTAAAGTACAATCAGTGTATTTGATGTGTAGTATAGTGGCATGGGGTTTAGGGGTTAAAATGAACAGTTGATTTACCTACGCCAAAATTAATGAAGGATGATAATAATGTTGAGGAAATATGGATAATTTTAACAAGATAAGGAATTATTCACGAATTTACACACTTGAGGGTGTCTGTAGCTTTTTTCAGGAAAATAAATCAGAATTCTTAAAGTCTGTAGTTTAATGAATTGTCATGAAGAGAAAATGTTTATACAACAGATTAAATGATCTGACACAAAATAATATTCAAATATGCTTAAAACAAAGGTAAGAGTTTGTTGCACACCAAAGGGATATATGGTTTGCATACATTCAAAAGTCGACAAAGATAGTTTGAAATACTTAGCTTTCTTGAATTGTTGAGAGAAAAGTGATGTGTGCTGGTTAGTGGCTGATAATTGGCAAGTAATTTTATACTGGCAAGTACTTCAACACTGGTTGCAAGGAACTGAAAAGAAACCTTTCACATGACTTCAGACACTCTTCTGATTAATTTTTCTTCATTTTATATCAAAAAGAATTTTGTATAGCCTCACTACTGCCTTTCCTTCTTGGTTCACCAGCTAATTTCTGGGAAGACAAGGCTTTCATTAGTTCACAAACAATTTCACATATTTCTTGCAAATTTCTTTCCTTCTCAGCTCACCAGTCAATTTCTTTGAAAGGCCGAAATCTCTCATAGGCTTGTGGATTTCTTTTCTTTTTCCTCAATCTTATAAATTAGTTCTTGTGTTTTGTTGTCTTGTTACCATAGTTCTGATGAGGTATCTCTTCATGCTGGTATTCATTTATCAATATTAGATATTTTCACTATTTCTGAGACAACTGCTGGTTTCAATCTGTCTATGAAAACATTGCTATTCATATCTTCTGCAGTTGTAATAGTGAAGTACTTATTATTGCAGTTAACTACTTGATATAGACTTGTGTACAATGTCTCCAGAGATTTAAAAAATCTGAGTTCTAAGCTATACAAATTTACTGTTGTTTAGGTCCTTTGGGATATAAGGTTTTGGTGATGAATGCAAGTCAAATTTTTTGCATTTTACTCACCAGGTGTCATATTGTCAGGTTTGATGCTTCATCATTATTCTTGTCACATAGGTCTATTAAGTCTTGAAACTTGTGCATTAAACTCCCATCACTGCTGTATATAGTGAGTAAATTGATTCATTGGGTGTAATTCTGATACCTAAGCATACACTAAGCAGGGCTGATAGCTATGATTTCTTTCTTGCAATTATTTCTGTTTTTAGTGTCCTGTGTGTGTGTGTGTGTGTGTTCAATTAATCTGTTCATCTGAGGATGGTACAAAGTGGTTCTTAGTTTATGAAAGCCTATAATCTTTGATAGCTCTGAAAACAACTCCAACTCAAACTGACTACCTCTATCAGTAATGATATGTAAGGATACTCTGAATCTGGATACCCATGTGTTAATGAAAGCAGTAGAGATGTTCTGTGCAGTTATTTCAGTTAGGCCACCTCTATCCATCTAGTAGCCCTGCCAATCATGATTAATAGATACCAATATGGCAAAAAATAGTGATCTGTTGGGTTTTTTACTAGTTGGTGGTAGTGGACCCACAATATCCATATGCACCCTCTGAAAGTGATTAGAAGGTAGTTCAAAAGGATGTACGTCACCCTTAGCATGTTTAGTAATTTTTGCTTGCTGGCAATTTTGGCAGTCTTTGCAGAACTCTTTGCCCATCCATGACCAGTAATACCTAGATTTTAATAAGCATAAGGTGACTGATATTCCTGGATGTGATAATGTGTGCAGACGATTAAATAGATTTCCTTAGCTTCTATGGCACAAAAAGTCTGTGAAACAGTAGTGTCATTATAACTTGTTTTTTACTTGTGTAATAAGGTTTCAAACAGTCTTTCAAGCGTTTAAGTTCTTTCATTGGAATGCTGATGATTGATAATTTCCTGTAAATTACAATGATCTATTATTACAGCATTAGCTGGTCTTTATAAAAAGTCTGCAACAATATTTTCATGCCCTGTTATGAGAAATACCTAATGTATTTCACTTATAAAGCTCAAATGATGCTGTTGTCTGCCCAAATTTAATGGCTAATGGTGTTGCTCTTCCTCGTTCTGGGGAGGTCTTGGTTGACAGGGTTGATTCCATGACATATATGACTCCACTCTGACTTGTAAGGGGAAATTATGCCAGCTTGTTGAAGTTTTTTAGAGTCTGCCTTGGTTATATGAAACATATGCTTCGACAGTTGTTGCACTTTTGTAAATACAGGTTAGGGTAGCTTTTCCTAATTTTTGTAAGGTTTCTTTGTATTTTCATCCTCATGGATTGAGACATGTAAAATAACAAGTTTACAGCTTGGCATCACTTTGCCTATTGGTAATTGTGTCGATCAACTTATTTTTACAATCCACTGTTAGTCCACATTAACTTAGGAAGTCATATTCCAAAAGTGGTTTCATAGTGTTAGCCACAATAAATGTCCATGTGAAATCTCTCATCAGGCTTTTTGTTGCCGAGGTTTGCACAGTCTGTTCGAAGCACTCTATTTTTACATTGCAGAAACCAATGAGATTCATAGGATACAGGACTGTGTTTGTCAGATACTCTTTTGGAATAATTGATATAGCATCTCTTATTTCCACAATGAATTTAATTTTCTGAGTGACTTAATTGTGTGGCTACTGCCAAAAGTGCTGGAGGAGATGATTGTGAAGACAGTTCTAGTTTAATATTCCCTTTATTTGGCCACATACATCATGGTTTACAATATTTCATACAATGTGCATAATAGATGTGCGCCCTACATATTTTTGGTTTCTGGTCATGATGATGCAGGTTTACAGTAGATTGAAATTTGTAACAGTCTGTTTGTAATGACAGTCTTTTTTGTTCTCTGATTCTACCTGCTGAATGGGAATGGGGTCTTGCTTATTAAAATACAGCAGTAGGTCATCAGCCATCTTCCGAAGTCTTTCCGTTTTTTAAATCCGTTTTTGCTGTCAGCACTGGTCATATGTTGACTGGCATTGCTTGTATGAACTTGTCATACGATGTAGCTGCTCACTTCAATTTTTGTTGCTAATGCCATCAGTTCATTAAATAAATGGATAGTCTGCCTGTAAGAGTGGAAGTGTCTTCGATTTCTCCTGCAACGTTACAACTGCTTCTTTAAGTCTGCTATAATCTCCTGACTGTAAAATGGTAGGTTGTAGCTTGCATACTATCTCTGGTGGTAATGCAGCCAACACGTGATGAAATTGCTTATCCCCATAATGTTGCTCTTCACCTCCATAATTGAGAACCATGCAATCCTATTCGATTCAATGAACACTGGTGGTTTAATGGATACTGTTTGTATCAATTCGCTGACCTCTGTGGATGATTGATTCATCTCCTGTTTGTTGTCCAACATACTCACTTGTAAGGAGTAAGAATAGGTATGTGTTTCCTTGCATGTCAAAAGTCACCAGATTATAGTGGCTTAGTGGTTAAAAATGTTTAAGACAGGTAAGAGTTCCTTGCACACTGAAGGGATAGTTTGAAATACATAGCTTTCTTGGATTGTTGAGAGAAGATTCATTGATGTGCCGCATGCTGGTTAGAGGCTGATAATATAATAGGCAAGTAATTTTACACTGGCAAGTACTTCAACACTAATTGCAAGGAACTGAAAAGCAACCTTTCACATGACTTCAGACACACTTCTGATTAATTTTTCTCATATCAAAAAGAATTTTGCAAAGCCTCACTACTTTCTTTCTTTTTGGCTCACCAGCTAATTTCTGTGAAGGCAAGGTTTTCATTGGTCCACAATTTCACATAGGCTCACAAATTTCTTTCCTTCTCAGAGTGCAAGTTAATTTCTGTGAAAGGTAAAACTATCAAAAGCTTTTTTCCTTCTTCCTCAGTCCTCCGAATTTGAAGGGAGTTATTTCACACTTACTACAGTAGAATGATAGTAAGATTGTTTGTCCTCCAAGTTTGATTTTCTGAGTGTCTGATATTTACTAAATCTATAACTTAGCTTTCAATCCACGGTTAGTGAGTTTGATCCTTACTTGATGTCTCACTATTGTGATATTGTGCTAAACAAGGGTAGGGTACACTTGGTAATTACAGATGCTGGTCAAAAAGCTTTAATGATAAGCATGCAGAGGGTTGTGGGATGAAGAAATGAAAAGGTAATTTTCCAAAGATGCAGTAAAATAATATATTCTTTGACCTCATAAAATAACTTTGACAAGAACTTTATATTACTGAGATTGAATTATATTTTTCATAACTTTTTTCTTTTTTATTGGATGTGGGTGGAGTCATCATTTAACTTTTTCATTGAAGTTGAGAAAATTATTTTTGCTTTTCAAATAAAAATATTTTTTCAAGAATTACCTCTTGCTTTTATTTTATAGGCATTTCCATTGATATAACATTTTGTTTCCTTTATTGAATGACATTTGATATTTTAGGGAAATCTATTTTGGTAAGCAGAAGATATACAGTGTGTCATTATCAAATCTCTTTCCTTGGTAATAAATCAGTTTCATAGTTAAAGTTGGTTCAATCAAGTTCTATTTGTAATGAGATTCATTCATTATAATTATTTTTTTAACAAAATGGCTGTTTCAATAACTATTTTTGTGAAATGGATTTTGTGCTATGGTTGACTTAAAATCTATCATAGAAAGATTTTAAACCCATTAAAAACAAAAATTCATCATAAAATTTCAGTAACTGAACAAAGAAAAAAATATAGAAAACTTTTGTCTGTGAGCTGGGAAATCAAGTGGATTCGAACTTGATTTCTTGCTTTCCATCAATATTGGATATGTTGATTCTTAACAATTTTAAAATGTATATTGAACTTTTATAAATCATTTCATAAATTGATTTTTTTTTTTTTTTTTTTTTTCATAAATATTTGAATCCTGTTAATATTTTTTTGTTATGTTCAAAAAGAGAAATACACAAACACACAGACAAAATCATTTTTGATAGTTAACTAACAGGCAAGGCTTGGTTCAGCAACACTTGAATATATCTCTTACAATATAATCAGTAAGCAACTCCACAACACTAGGCCATTTTTCATTTTAATAAATAATGAAAGGCATTGTTTAATTGAAAGTATTTTATTAATCAACGATTTGCAGGCTGATTTCAAAACAAAATAATACTTCTCCATGTTGTTCTTCAACTTGCCATTTGTTGATCACAGAAATCTTTATAAACAAAAAGAAAATCATACAATAAATTTATATGCAAATCTAGACATTTCTGTATGAAAATTATAACCAATTATTTCAGTCATGTAAACAAATTACACATATACATTATTTGGGTTATTTCAGGTAATGTGGGTGTATATTTTTGGGTCCTGTTACATTTTGTAAAACATTTTTTGCCCTATAAGTAAACATGATACATACAGATATCTTATTTGAATTCAGTACTTTTTAATATGAAATCTGTATTTAAAAGCAATCATCTTATCAGTAAGCTAGAATATTACTAGAACACAACATAGCAAGTCATACTACACACCATTAGGAAGCGGCATGTTTAGCACTTGGAAATATTTGATATTACGTTTAGGTTGCATAGGTTATTGGTGATACTAATTAATGTTCTTTCTTTACAGATAAATTAGAATATAATCAATAAGTATGTAGAGTTTATGTGAACAGTTCTTTTTTTAGTTGCTACATTTGTGAAAATTTAATGAAAAACAGCACAAGAGATTTTACTAAAGTATATTTGCCTGCATAAAGCTGAGAAAGCAGGTCAAAAGATCTTGCAAATATATTGGTGTCTGCATTATTAATGTTGAGGAAATAGGCAACAAGAAAATTCTTGCTTTTAGAATTTCATCTAAATAGAGGAAACAAAAAAATCATAATTGCTTTTCTTTTCTTTTTTTTTTTTTTTTTCTTTTTCCAGAAATTGCTTATCCAAATCTTTCATGTATCACATTCTAAATTCAATGAGACATGACCATTCATTCAGGATGTGTGATTTAATCTTTAACATTCTGGAGGTGATTTTGTTTGCAAAAAAACATTTTATCCTGCCACTGCAAGTGACTCAGATGAATGAATGAATGATATCGTGTTTGAATTTTGCAATTGTGTTGTCATATCCTGCTATGGCAACAGAAAATGACCATGACTGAAATTAGTGCAGTAGAGGAGTGTTGAAAAAAATAATGCAGTGAAAAAGAAACTAGTTAATAATGCAGTGTGTTAAAGTTTAATGAAAACAAATATGCTGTAGAGCTCTTGGTGTTCAGATTAAAAGAAAATTATATCCATTCTTGCTACTGAAATGGAAGACAAGAATTTGGTACAATATTTTATTGCACTGATGTAGTCTAATGAAAAAATTTGACATAGATTACAATAAATGTAGATTAAATTCATCTAAAGTCTGAAAGGGGGAATTCTTCATAATGGTAAATATGATGAAAACATTTGAGAGGGTTCAATTTTGAGTAGTGATTTATTTATGCACTAATTTTTAATGACTAATTTCAAACATTAATGGAAAAAATAAATCTAGAGTTTTATATGAAGTATTGCATTTACTTATATATTCTCATCTTTTTGACTTTATTAGTACTTCAGATAAATATGACATGCATAATTTGCTTTCATTTATTTTGTTTTATGGTATATCAACATCAGTGGTTTATTTAATGTCAACAAGATTTTTAGAATAGGTTTGTATAAATAGAGTATGTATTAATATTTTTTTCAAAAATGTTTATTATACATTCATAGTGTTTTGACCCCAGTTTAGGGGTTAACTATTTGCCCATAGCTGGGACCCTAACAGGTACTACCACCCTGGACATGCATAGTCTAGGCTATTTTGTATATAATACCACAGGAGCATTAGCCATTACATTCTTTCTTAATACCTGACACTTATCTTCATGCATTAAATTTTTTAATTGTGCATGATATATGGATGTAACATTTCTCAATTGTAGACATTTAATCCTGAAAGAATCAAAACCATTAAAATCTCTTACCGATGGATAGATGGTCTTTACTTCCAAGTGATTTCCAAAAGTAACAGCTTTTCCTGCTTGCAGTGGACAAGATATATTAGGAGTCTGACATAGATTGTCATTGTCCAAAGCAAAGGGTATTGGAGGCAAAGGTTTCATTATACCCCAAACTTTTATTTTACCTGCAGTGACTTCTTCATCTACAAAAAGTATATCGTCAACAAAACATTACTTTAAAAATCATTCATACGAACTTAGTTTTATTATTGATAAAGATAAATGCTAATTTTTAGACTGAAGACATATTTAAATTTAATGATTAAGACAGAATAATATTTTATGTAATTTTGTATTCATATATGCACGCACAGGGGGATGATAATTGATAATAGCAAGTTTATATTTGGGAAGAATGATTTGTAAAATGGTACTGGCAATGTGAAAATAAATTTGGTGACATGAAAGGTTACGCAAAACAAAGTGGAAATATCTTAGTGCCCAGACACAGCCATAATTAATAAATAGAAGGTAGGCATTTCTTTTTGCAAAACTCTGGGTGGAGTGATATATATACAGGGGGCAATAGATAAATTGTTGCCATTTTATATTTTTTTATTTCACACATGTGCATTATTTGTTTTTGATTTTGTTAACTACACAGTATAGTAAGTTCAGTTGGGTAGAAAACCCCCCCACTATGATGCAATGGCATGCTGTACTGCTTGGCATTCATGCTGGAAGCTCCAATACGAACATTTCAAAGTGTTTAGGCGTCACTCTGACGACAATACAGAGGATTCAGAAAGAGTTGGATGAGTCTAATGGTGATTATGAAGATATAGCAGCTCGGAAAACTCACTCTGATCATTCTAATTGGAAAAGAACTCCCGAATTTGTTGGTGAGGGCCTCAGACTCAGCATGAAGGCCTACATCAAGTACTTTGAGGAAGTAGCGCTGTCCTGGGTTAAGAAGGTGGCTGCTGGTAGATCCTATGTCTGGTAACAAGACTCTACCTCATGCCACACAAGCAGGAGAGCCCAGTCACTAAACACATACACACACACACACACACATATATATGAACTTGATTAAGAATATGATTGCTGTTCTTTTTAATCCATTTATTTTGGAGCTTCTCCAGTCTTAAAAATTGTCATTTAAAACTAAGTTAAAAAGAGTTTGTTAAAGAGTATATTAAAGCAATTCTCTTATAAAATCCAACCAAAGAATTTCATTAAACAATAAATTAATTAAAAATATGGAACTATACTTTAAGCTTATATATTTGAAACAAGATTTACTCATGAAGTTCAATAAATATATAATAGCATGGATTTAGTACAAAAACACCTGGAGAGAGCAGGAAGATTGGTCATCACTGTTTATATTAATCATTTTTACTTCCAAAATTTACACTTCCTCTCAATCACCAAAATACTAAATATGTACTGTGACTAATCTTTTTTGTGAAATGTGTACAAATGTTAAACAGAAAGAAGATATAACAAATATCTAAAGAAAGCATTAAGGTAGATATTTAAAAAATAAAAATGGAGTGAAATAGGCTAAAAATTGTGATATATATTTATGTATTTAATGGCACAAGTGAAAAAATAAGTTTATTGAAATATTAACTATTGCCAAAAAAAGAAGTTGCTTTTGAATGAAATCTAATTTTTTTTAAATTGTATATAACCTTTTATTTATTTTTTAATATTAGAAAAAAAATTAGAATTGTTTTACCTCCATTTGTTAATATGAATTTATGCATTTAAAATTTATGAAAAATAATTGTAATAAAATCAAATATGTTTAGACACAAGCATGCTGTTTTATAACAACTTTTAAAAATAGAATTTAATAACTAGAACAATGTTGTGACCTAGTCATTTTTACTAGTGCCATTATTAACTATGCCATTATTATTGTTCATCATATATTTATATATCAGCTTTCTCTTTTAAAAGGCACAATGTTCTCATTCCTATCTATTTCTCAAAATCTGATCAAATTGATTGATAGGTCAACATGATCAAGAATCACTTGATTCAGATGTAGTGAGTTTAGGCTATGACATGATTGTCTGTAATGAAGATACGTTGTAGTAGCAGTGTGACATAGAGAGAGCCCCCCCTTCCCCAGGTGGATTTAGTAATCAACAGTGCTAAAGAATTAGGATGAAGGTGTTAATTACTTGGGTAGAAGGGATTCCGGAGTAATTCCAGAAATAAGTTCAATTTTTTTTTTTCTTGTTTTTTTTTTCTTCTTAATAATTGTTTCTGGAGTTGAGTTATTAGTTAATTAAATGTAATAATTCCAGAGCGATTAAGAGACGGGTTCGTTAAAGTAAAGTTTATGATAAATGGCGAATTGGACTTTTGGGTGGTCTAACACATGGACTTCAACCAGATGGGATAAGTGGTTTTGGCAAAACTCAAGTGGATGATGTCTATGAAAAACCTGGCAGGCAGCCCGAATTCATTTTTAGTACCATTTGAGGAGTGGTTTCCCACAGATTTTCAGAGACCAGAAAAACTTGCATTGTGGTCAAGGCGATTTGCATATTAAAATTTGTGGGCGGTGCCTAGATGTTGTTTAGCTCCGCCTCTCTCTATATAAGCGGCCTGCACGCTTGAGTTAGATAGTGGGGATCAGAGAACAGATCAGATCAGATCGAAGTACCAGGGAGAGAACAGAGTGGTTCTCAGAACGCGGAAGAGACGGCTTGTTGGAATTTGCTGGTCTGGTTGGTTGGTTGTCACGTGTCAAAAAGGTCCGATCCGAACCCAGAAGTAGAAATAGACCCTGAAGGAAACCAGTTAATTTTACCAACAAAGCTGAGAAAGCAAACTGCTGTAATTACACGCTCCGACAAAGATCCCCGAATTACTTCCCTTAGATCAGCTGAAACTATTTAGGCAGAATTTTTCCTACTCTCTCTCTGTCACTTCTGATCCCAAGCAAGTGAACCTCGTTATGACATTTTGTACTCGTGTAAATTCTTCAGTAGTGACATAAAAACAGTGGCCTTAAAAGGCTCTTTGTACAGGAACCGAAAGAGTTGCTTATTTTTTCTTTTTCATGTCTTTGCGGCCATGACAAGAACTTTTTCTGCATGAATAGGGATTTCCTTTCAGCGTAATACCCAGCCATTTCTTCCCCTTCCCACCGGACCGTTCTGGGGAGACTGATACACTGCTGTTCGGATCAAGAATTCACAATGTGGCGAATAGTGGTGGTTCCTTCAGTTCACCAGAGGAAGATCGGGTGGATTTCTTTTTCAGCCAGAACCAATGAGGAGACAGGACATAGCTGCAACAGGCAGGGTGTTTTACGTTAGAGCAGTATTTGAGGGGTACCTTTAAAAATTACTTTAAAAAAAAACTCTTACCACTTCACAGGTTTTGTGTGGTATGGAATACTAGTAGGAGCATTTATTCTGAGCTTTCACATGTTGAGCATGGCTGGAATTTGAGTGAGTATTTTCTATTTTTAAAAACTTTCAGCATGCCACTCCCATTGTTAAACAAGGTGAGGTTGATAGTGATAGATGTTTGATACACAGGGCCCCTCTATAGTGAGATGTTTTTGGTAATTTAATTTACATAGAACTTTAGTGTTTTCAACCAGTATATATATATATATATATATATATATATATATATATATATATATAATATTACACTTACTTGGAGTAAAGTTGACAGTGAAATTTGCATAGGTTCCTTTCTTTATAACACAAGGTAAACTTTGGCAGTTATTTAATGCAACAAAATTGATTTTTGACTTCTTGGAGCCTGAAATGGAACAAAGAATTAAATCAAGTGGCACACTCTTTACTTATGTATGTGTGTATATTTGAAGAAAGTAATTGATATATGTCTGCAGAAACTTTCTTCAGTTTTGATTTTAGAAAATAAATATTACATAAAAATATTGTGTTGTCATTTTGTTGTGGCTAGTCTTATGCACGTGAGTATGAAATGTTATTGAAGAACCAAAATGTAACTTTCCTACTCTCTAATTACATCTCTTGTTGCAGGCTTCAACACTTTTGATGAGATTTTTATGTTCCTGGTACATTTAACCTGCAAACAGTTTTTGGTGGACTTGTGTAAGTCCTAAGGAAAAATAAAACAGAATTTGAACAAGGAAATATTAACAAATATATTGATAGGACATTTTACAAAAGGAAAAATGAGAAATCAAATCAAATGTGAAGAGTTCAAAGCAGACTTCAGTGACTGTAGATGAATATTTACATATTTGTGGGGGTGAAAAGAATATGTCTTTTTGTTATGAAAAGTCACCCCAAAAAATTTGAAATCTCACTGCCTGTGATTATCGTCAGAGCCTGGTAATCCAACACTCTATTAATATTTTGCATATGTTTTTTTACATACATAGGTATTAAATGATATATTTTGTGAATTATTAATATTATATTTATTATATCTGTTCCCATGAAATATATATTTTCATTTGCTACATCCTTTATAGGCTTTGAATACGTCCCTTTATACAAGGTGACCCAAAAATTACTTTACTGTAATACTAAAAAATAAAAAAGTTAAAAATTGAAAATAAGACAATAACAAAATTAATAAAAATACATAAATTTAAAAAATTAACACTAAAATGCATATGAAAGTTGAAAAACAGCTGTGTTTGATCTGAAATATAACTATGTTTATAAAATAGTATTACAAGAAAATAACTTTTTGGCTACCCTGCATTTAGCAATTAAAGTGAATGAAAGTTTTGATATGTCTTTTTTATAATGATCCAATTTTGGTTTTTACTGTAACACAGCAGAAACATATTCTTCTTGGACGATTAGTGCAAACTTGGAGTATAAAGCAATTTCCAGTCCAATAGGCAACAATAATAATAGCCTAGGGTCAGTACTGACGCTTGCCCCAATAATAAAGATCCAATTTTCATATGTTACAAAATCTGCAAAGAAAATTATATCAACATTGAAAAAAACAAAAGAAATGAGATGATTTTTAATCGTTGCATAAAATAATGATACTCATGAAATAATAATACCCTTTATTTTATAAAACAAAAATATTTTTATTACATATTTTTTATATAGAATTAAATTTTTATTTCCTAAAAATAAACATATTGTATCAGAACTATCATTCAATAATTAAGAAAAGGAGATATGGAAAGCCATGATCACCAACATCCTGAAGGGATGTGGCATTAACAAAATAAGTAACACTAACTTAAAATTTTTAATGTATTTGGAGTTTTTCCTCTTATTTATTTATTTGCTAATTTATTTGCTAATAGTTATAAATTTTCTAAACAGGAAGTGACTTGACATCAAGATAAGGGCCATCTTTGACAGCTTTTAAGCAGGTTTCTTTATTAAATCCTCCCTGTGATATCATAGGTATCAGTCATGTAACACATAACAATGAATCATTATATTAAGCTAAATAATAAAAAAAATTAATGATACATACTACATATAGCTAATAAAATCTTACAAATATATTAATATTTGCAACAGTTGACAATCTTGCATACTTTGCAGAGTAATACAAGAAAAACTCATATGATTTTATATTTTTCATACAGTTCATGAAATACACTTACTGATATGCTTGTGGGTATCATCAGTGATGCTTTATAACTGAGAATATCAAAAGTTTTGGGTCATTCAACATTAGACCTCTTTCCCAGTAGACTTTGGTAGCTTGATTGGTGCTTCCAAAATTTTATTAAAATTTATTTTATTATTTTATAGTTTGTGATATCACCATCAACTAATAGCCTCCAGTCATTGGACAGCCACTTATTTAATTCTAATTAAGCTGTCATTATGATTTAGTGCCTTTTTTCACAGAATAATCTGATGAAGGCTCTGATAAGTTGTAATTTGTACTTGTTTGTTTGGGGGAATTATCTAGGTTTTATGAACCTTACAAAAATAACAATATGATATTTAGTTATAAGGATGATGGTGATTGACAGTCCTAAACATCTGCATGGCTAATATCAAATAATTATAGAATTGTTAGAGTTATAAGTTATTGATGAATCAAATGAGTGAAGAAAGAGTATGGTGTATCTGGCATTTTGTCATATAATTGGATTTTTTTAATCATTTCACCCCAAGCAAATTAATAGTAAGGGGTTTCTGGGTTTGAGAGAATATGAGAACAAAAACACTATTAAGGAGCAAGAACCATAAAAAAGTAGGAATTAAAAAGTCAGAAGATAACACTTGAAATTGCATTTAAATTTTTTAAGATCAAAATTGACTGGGATTGAGAAGCAGGCACTGGAAGAGAGTTCTATAAGTGAGAAGTGTAAGAGAAGAAACTGTTAGCATAGAATTTACGATTACATCTATCCATTTCAACTGTAAAATCATGAGACTTTGCCACTAATCTAGTACTATGCTTAAGTTCATAAAGTTTAGGTACCAATAGACGAAAGTTCATAAGAACAATTAGCATGAAAGTATTAAAAAAAAGGCACAGGAAAGCTATGTTATGGTGGTGGGAGAGTGACCGAAGCTGAGATGCCAGGTCAAGACCAATAACATTGATGATGATTCTTTGGAATGCTAATTAGAGAGAATAGCATAAAAGATTATCACCCAAAGGTGAAGTCAAGAAAAGGAACATACAGGATACAACATAGGATTCATTTTGCATATCAAATTCACATTATAACACTGGTAAAATGTAATTCTTTTATGTGTATCATATATAATCTATGGATGATATGTGGCTGAGGAGTCATCAACATAGAAATTGGGATCAGTAAGCTTAGTTTAAATTCAAGCTAATGCTGTTGCATTCACTTTCACACTAATACACTTTGAGAAAGGTATTCCATTTCTTCTCCCACCTCAAGCTATGGGCTAACTAGCAGGAGTACACTGGGCTCTCTAACAGTGGATGGTAGTCTAAAGAAAGAAAATCTCTAAACTCCAAAATCATGAAGAAGGCAATGGCAAACCACTGCACTATCATTTCTAAGAATGCATGGCAATTTACAAAAGTGTAGTGATATGCAAATCAGGTATTGTATAAAAGGCAGTATCGCTATACATACAGGAGAGTTAACTTCTCTTGACGAAACTACACCTGTCCGAGAGAATACTTATCATAATATAGCGTCGCCGATCGGTTATTTAACTATGATGAAGATCTTGAGTATGTTGAAAGCTGGCTTAGGTGTTTCGCAGCGTCGGCGAGAGTAAAGAAGTTAAAGGACACCAAAGCTAGTGGAGGAGAAAATGAAGTTACAGATTTGTTTTTAGCTTCAGCCGGGTGTGAGGCCATAAAAGATATCTGTCATGGTCTATTCCAAAGTGTTGGAAGATTTAGCGTATGAAGAAGTTTTAGCCATCATAAAAACAAATGTACTACCAAAAAATAAAAATAAAAAAATAGCGGAAAGGACTAAATTTCTCGAAAGTAGACAGACCGGACGAAACTATTATGCAATATGTACAGTGATTGAAAGAAGCGTCGAGATATTGTGAATTTGAAAGAATAGTTTCGGAATAAATGTTTATCGAAGACGAGCTAATTGTGCTAAGACTGATTGAAGGAATGTTTGACATCTCGTACTAGCATAAAATTCTGGAGTGGCTTGAAGTTAATAATATGAATCTGGAAGCATGTGTGGAGTTATTACAACAGTTGGAATTGATTAAAAAATGTAATGTCTCCGAAGGCAGCATAGAGACTTACAGTACTACTAAAATTTTAATTGTATGCAGATATTGCAATAAGGGACATGAAAACAGCAAAAATAAGTGTCTGGCCTATGGTGATGGGGTGTAGAGTTCTCGTTGTTACTTGTTGCTTGTATCAGAAGGTAGATTAATAGTAGCAGTCCGGGACAGCCGTTAGTTTGGCCTAAAGGTTCAACAAGCGATCAAATTGAGGTCACCATAACATAAACAAAATAACATACGAAAGAGAAGGGTATATCAAAAACACTTTGTATTTAAATACAACATCAATGAATAGTACAATGTTTCTTGATTTACACGCACAAAGTCCGTTACAAAATGTTCATTCATAGAAGAGAAATCCGATTATTAAAAGAATATAAGTGTCTTTTGTTAATACTTAAGTTCATGACGTGCTGGTCACAGGAGATGAAAGGTGAGGTCAATGGGTTGGTAGGAGTCCTTTGATATCTCCGTTGGTGAAGGAAGGCTGAAGGCATCGGGTTTGACGGGTGAGAAAAGCGTAGCGACATTCACTGACGGTACTTCAAAGCTTTCTGTCTTAGAAGTGAATTTATCGCTCTATTTATGTGTGCCCTTCGGATCAGAGTCAGTCTGCTGAAACAAACTGTTGGGTATGGCGCGGAGCTGTTTAATTGGTGGAAAATTGTTTATCATTCTTTTTATTTCTTTTTAGTTTTCCACCGGAAATTCTGCGTGGAGCCGGGTGCGCAGAGACCAGTATTGGTCATTTGCTGTCTAAACCTCTGAGGGTTAATATCCGGTCCTTCGCTTGCTCCGTGCCACCACATAACTTTCGCCCCAGTAAACGGAGTTGTTGTTGTTGTTTGTTTTTTTTTTGTTTTTTTTAGTAATAAAAATATGTGTTTTCTTTCTTCCATTTAACCGTTCTACCGGACTTCGTTCTAGTTTCTGGTTTGTTATCATTAGTTTCTTCGGAACAAGATAGGGAGTTATCCAAATCCGGTCTTGATCCAATGGAATCTTTTGATTTTATATTTTCAGAAATATATGCAGGTTTTAGTCTATCTATTGAAACATTACTATGTACGTCATCCGATCTTTTAATAGTAAAATATTTTTCATGACGACTTAATACTTGGAATGGACCTGTGTATGGAGCTTCCAATGGCTTTCTTACTCTGTCTGTTCTTAGCCAGATACTTTTACATGTTTGTAAATCTTTTGGAATGTAAGAATTAGGTATTGTATGCAGGTGTCCCCTGGATAATTTGTCCATGTCAAATTTTTGCATCTCGTCGGCTAGAATTTTAACGTGCGAGTTTGTCATTTCACTATTCTCGTTCTTGATAGAGTCAATTAACAATCGGGGGACTTGTGCATGACTCCCTGTTACTGCAGTAAATGAAGAATAGTTTGATTCGTTGGGTGTTATCCTCATTCCCAAAAGGACGATAGGAAGAGCTGACAACCACGATTCTTTCCTGGCTATAATAGCCGTTTTTAAAGTTCTGTGTGCTCGCTCAACTAATCCATTCGTTTGCGGATGGTACGCCGTTGTTCGTAATCTGTGGAAGCCTATTATTTTTGATAGTTCTGAGAATAATTCGGATTCAAATTGGCTTCCTCTGTCCGTAACGACATGAAGAGGAACCCCGAATCGGGAGATCCACAGATTGACAAAAGCCGTTGATATTGATTTTGCCGTAATTTCTGTTATTGGGCATGCTTCTATCCATCTCGTATTTCTATCAATGCATGTTAATAAATATCGATATGGTGAAAAATAAGGGTCAGTTTGGTTCTTTACTGGTAGTAAGGGACCGACAATATCCACATGCACCGTTTCAAAACGACTGGAAGGTAATTCAAATGGATTTACTTTGCTCTTTGTGTGTTTTATTATTTTTGCTTGTTGGCAGTGTTGGCATTCTGTGCACCAGGTTTTTATTGACTTGTCCATCTTCGGCCAATAGTATCTGGATTTTATTATTTTTCTTGAAGATGTTATTCCTGGATGTGATAGATTATGCAGACTGTCAAATACCGATTTTCTGAGCTTTTCAGTCACAAAAGGTCGTGGAAAAGGTAATGTCGTGTCACATAATATGGTTTCATTTTGATTTATTGTGTATGGTTTCAATTGATCTTTGAATGCCTGAATTTCATTGTCAGTAGCTTGATGCTTCATTATTTCTTGTAAGTCACATATATCAATAGTGATCGCGTTGACAGGTCGTGATAAACAATCAGCTACTATATTTTGTGAACCTCTTATATGTGAAATGTCATTTACATATTCGCTGATAAAACAGAGGTGACGCTGTTGTCTATCTGATTTTAAGGAAGACTGGCTTTTAAAAGCACTTCAAAGTGGTTTGTGATCCGTCAGTAACATTACATTTCTGCCTTCTATTAAATGTTTAAAATGGAGTACTGCTAGATAGGCAGCTAGTAGTTCTCTGTCAAAAGTAGAATATTTTTGTTGGGTTTGGGATAATTTCTTTGAAAAGAAACCTATGGGGATGGGTTGATTATCAATCATTTGATGAAGTGCTGCACCCACCGCATAATTCGAACTGTCTGTTACAAGTTGATAGTTGTTAGCTTTCGAGCTGGGGAAAGCCAAAACAGTTACATTTGATAAAGACTTTTTCATATTTTCGAAAGATTCAATTTCTTCCTTTGTTAGGGTTAATGACTTGGAATTTTGGTTTAAACGTATTTTTTCCGTGAGAGGTAGTATGATATCGCTGAAATTTGGCACAAGTTTTCTGTAAAAATTTGCCATACCGATGAATCGGCGTAGTGATTTGGAATCGTTTGGTTGAGGAAATTCACTTAATTCATTCAACTTTTTAGCACTGGGTTTGAGACCACTAGCAGAAATATGAAATCCTAAAAAGTCTAATTCATCAGCACTAAATATGCATTTGGAGAGACAAATTTTAAAATCGTACTCACTCAGTTTTTGTAGTACTAGGTCGATATGCTTGGAATGAGTTTCTTCATCTTCTGAGAATATAAGGATATCGTCGATATATACAAAGGTATAATCAGTATCACGAAAGATATTGTCCATCATTCTCTGAAAAGTACATGATGCGTTCCGTAGTCCGAAAGGCATATAGTTATATTCAAATAACCCAAAAGGGGTAGAGATGGCTGTCTTGCAAACATCCTCCGGATGTACAGGTATCTGATGATAAGCAGACGACAGGTCTATCTTTGAAAAGAACTTCTTATTATGAAGCTTCGAAGACAAGGAATTTATATTTGGGACTTGATATCGATCGGCTTTTGTTATGGTATTTAAATGTCTGTAATCGCCAACAGGTCTATATGTGCCGTCTGACTTCGGTACCATATGTAAGGCTGAACTCCATTCAGAGTTTGAATGGGAAATTATTCCTGCCTTTAGGAGTTTCTTGAATTCCTCTTTTGCAATTTCACATCTCTGAGCTGATAATTGTCTGGCTCTGGAGAAAGTAGGAGGGTTGCTACCAGTTTCTATTCTATGGAATATCTTTGGTTTTGTTGCATTCGTGTCGCGATGAGGAGAAATTAAGTTTGGGTATTTCTCCAGAATTGCTCGTACCATTTTGTTAGCATCTTTATTCGGTACTAAATCTATATTCATGATAATAGACGATGGATGTGCATCGGATTGTCTATTAGTCATTTTATCAATCAGCTTATTGTTTGTGCAGTCCACCATTAGCCCGAAATGGTTTAGGAAATCGTATCCTAGGAGTGGCTGAGCAGTTTCGGCTATTATAAATGTCCAGGTAAATTCTCGTCTGAGGTTCCGTAGTGTTAGATTCAGTACTGCTTGTCCTGAGCATTCAATCTTTTGACCGTTGGCAGACACTAAAGAGATATTGGTTGGGTATGTTACAGCTCCGCTTAAATATCTCTTCGGAAGTATAGATACGGCAGCTCCTGTATCCACAATAAAATTTAAACTTTGAGCTCCTAACCGTGCGGCTACAATGAGAAGCGGCGAGGAAATGGAAGCTAACACCTCTCGCCTAGTTAGTTTTCCGAAATCTCACGAGGAACTGGTGAATTTGGGCGAGAGTTGGGTTGCATTTGAACATTCCGTTTATTTGGCCATCTGCACCACGGCTTACAAAATTTTGCACGTTCCGCAAAGTATAAATGCGCTCGGCAAATTAGAGGTTTTTGGTCCTTGTTAAAAGGGCGAACACTGGTAGGGAATTTATTTTCACTGTGGGAACAGCCATGTATCCTTTTAGTTTCATTTTTATTTTGCTGTTCATCCCTTTGCTTCCCCGAAATCTGTCGAATATGTGCGGTGTCTTGTTTGTTAAAATATAATAGTAAGTCATCCGCCATTCTTCCAAGGCGATCTGTGTCTAAATCGACTTGTGCCGCTACCACTGGTTTAATGGAGTGAGGTAGGGCTTGAATAAATTTGTGACGTACGATATCGTCCCCTACGCCAATTCGGCTTGCTAATGACATAAGTTCATTCAGGTATACTGAGGGACGACCTGTTACAGTCGATGACGACATTAATTTGTCCAGCATCTCTGGTTTTGTTTTCTCGTAAGCGCCCGTCACTGCTTCTCTTAGTGCGTCGTAATCTTTTGATTGCAGTATAGTTGGCTGTATATTTCCTACTACGTCCACAGGGAGAGCTGCCAAAGTGTTAAAAAATTTTTGACTGGTCTGTCTTATATTTGCAATATTAAATTGCGCCTCCATTATCGCAAACCAAGCTATTACGTTTGATTCAATGAAGTTTGGTGGTTTTATCGCAACAGCTTGGATTGGTTGGTTTTGATTAATTGTAGTTTCTTCAGCGTCATCTGCCATGTTTTTGGTTTGTGTTGAATAAAAATTCTAATTTTGTGACAGTTCAATTTTTTTTTTTTTTTTGTGCGTGCGTGCGTGTATATATATGTGTTAAAATCACGTCGGGCGTCACCACTTATGGTGATGGGGTGTAGAGTTCTCGTTGTTACTTGTTGCTTGTATCAGAAGGTAGATTAATAGTAGCAGTCCGGGACAGCCGTTAGTTTGGCCTAAAGGTTCAACAAGCGATCAAATTGAGGTCACCATAACATAAACAAAATAACATACGAAAGAGAAGGGTATATCAAAAACACTTTGTATTTAAATACAACATCAATGAATAGTACAATGTTTCTTGATTTACACGCACAAAGTCCGTTACAAAATGTTCATTCATAGAAGAGAAATCCGATTATTAAAAGAATATAAGTGTCTTTTGTTAATACTTAAGTTCATGACGTGCTGGTCACAGGAGATGAAAGGTGAGGTCAATGGGTTGGTAGGAGTCCTTTGATATCTCCGTTGGTGAAGGAAGGCTGAAGGCATCGGGTTTGACGGGTGAGAAAAGCGTAGCGACATTCACTGACGGTACTTCAAAGCTTTCTGTCTTAGAAGTGAATTTATCGCTCTATTTATGTGTGCCCTTCGGATCAGAGTCAGTCTGCTGAAACAAACTGTTGGGTATGGCGCGGAGCTGTTTAATTGGTGGAAAATTGTTTATCATTCTTTTTATTTCTTTTTAGTTTTCCACCGGAAATTCTGCGTGGAGCCGGGTGCGCAGAGACCAGTATTGGTCATTTGCTGTCTAAACCTCTGAGGGTTAATATCCGGTCCTTCGCTTGCTCCGTGCCACCACAGGCCTTTTTGGAAATGGTGTTTTAAGTGTAAAAAAGGTATCATTTCCAGGCGGTATGCACATATGAAAAACGAGAGGAGAAAGTGAAAAATATAGATCCCCTGATTGAAAGTACGGAAGTATTTGAAATAAAAGCTGTTATATTCCGTGCTAATAGGAATATCACTGGAACAACACAGTGGATAACTAAATAAAGGTTATTGTAAAACCAGTAGTGAGTGCTACTGTTTGGAAGGTCGAATAGTTCTCGAGTAAGTCGGAGTAGTATTCAACAGATCCCAGCTAGTCTCACATAGTCCGTTGACTTTATAGGTACTTACTACCTATAGTGTAGTCACTCATGGAGGTGCCAGGTTATTCCATTACATCAAAAGCATAGTATAAAAATAGGGAAATTGTGAAGTTGAATAAATTAACTTTACTCATACAGGTGGATACTGGAAGTGATGTTACGTTGATACCGAGGAATTTTGGGGAAAGAATGGGTAGACCAAAGTTAAAGAAAAGTAATCTCCAGTTGAAACAGTTTGATGAGTCAATCATCAAAAATTTAGGATGCTTTGAAGGCACGTTTGAGACAAAAAATAGATTCGAGATAATACCCATCATAGTGGTAGAAAACATCAAAAGCTACGGTCTTTTAGGAATTGACTTGTTAAAAGTGTATACATCGAAGCTGTAGAACTGGATATTGGATTATTAAGGGGATATAAGGCGAGTATTCGGCTTAAAGAAAACACTTAACTCGTGCATTTTCAAGCCTGAAAAAATTCATGATATAGCGTATGAAGAAGTTTTAACTTGGTGAACAAAATGGTAGAACAAAGAATATTAGAAAAAAGTCAGCTAGGGTGGTAGCAATTGGGTTTCACCCATTGTGGCAATACACAAGCCCAATGGAAATTTAAGAATTTGTGGCAATTATAAAGTGGCCGTGACTGATCAGAACTGTTCGGATTCATTCCCGTTGCCAAACATTGAAACAGTGTCCCATGAGTTTGCTGGTATGAAATACTTTGCTAAAGTTGACCTTAAGTCAGCATATAATCAGATAAAGATTAATAGCAAGTTTCAAGAAGTCACCACAATGAACACCCCTATTGGATTAATAAAATGGACTTGGCTGCCATTTGGAGTAAAAACGTCAAGTTGTCGCAGTTAGCTACCCTCATTTTCTTAACGCTTCACCAGAGGTCTCTCCCTCCCGGGAGTATAAATACGGGTTGACCCTTGGCCTCTCTCTCTCTCTTTCTTTCCACAGCTGCGCCCACGGGCGGCTCACCCGACCTCGCTGGAGGTCGGCAACTGTCGCACGTGGTGCGAGGTATTTCCAGTATGTGAACTCTCACACATAACTAGCGTTTCCCATGTTCAGGGAATACGCTAAAACAAAATTCACCAAACCGTACGGACATTCCAACTCAAACACACACACACAATAACTTTCCACACAGACACTAAACGTTCTATACATGTTTTAAATGTATTTGTAAATTCGTGTATCAATCTGTTTTTTTATCTGTTTGTTAATATATATTTGTTCGCATACATATATCTGTCTCGTTTGTTCCTTTGGACGCCATTAAAGTCCAACAACATATTTTTATGTAGCTGGACCGGTCATCGAAGTCTTAAACCAGAGATAATTCATCTTCTCTACTCCTTCCATTCTCACACGGCCGGTCCACTACAAATGGTGACTACCCGACGTGATCATGAACACGCACACGGGACGATGTGTTTGCGAACAAATTCTCATACAAAACTTTCAAATGAGAGAAACACACAACACAAATACTGGAAACTTTTCTCTCCTACGCACGCGGAACTATCAACACAAGAACTTTAATTCAGACAACATGTCTATAAAATAGCCGTCTCCTACACGCAGAAAGGAATTTTTCTTACACCACATGGTAACAACAATTACTACTACGTATAAGCAAGCCTTTACAAGCCTTTCTTTCAACTGGTCTACATTCGCTTGACCTTTTCTTTCTCTCAGCAACACTTGACCTCAACTTCACCCGGCCTACCCAGCAGAAAACAGGACACCATTTTTTTTTTAAAAAACAAATTCTACTTTCTTCTGGACTGAAATAGAAAAAGTGTGAACCCCATCTCACAAAGGCGACTCACTGTCCTTTCTCACCCAGCAACGATGCAACCCGAATGACTTGAGAATTTTGCGAGAACGATATTCTACCGTCAATAACAGCAAATTTTCTCAACTTTCATTCGGCACTCGGTAGATATTCCACATCAGCTCAAACTCTTCAGCTTCAAACAACTTTCTACGGTATTTTCCACCGCATGGCACCGTGGAAGCTCTCAAGTTTCACACTTCTCTCTGGACGACTCACTGTTCCATTACATACGATGCGACATCACTGAAAAATTTGCATGCACGTTATTCGTCGCTACAAATATTGCAAATTCCACATTTTCTCGCTACTTGCAACTGGTCATTGCAATCGCATC
Organism: Acanthosepion esculentum; assembly: GCA_964036315.1. Taxonomy (NCBI): domain Eukaryota; kingdom Metazoa; phylum Mollusca; class Cephalopoda; order Sepiida; family Sepiidae; genus Acanthosepion; species Acanthosepion esculentum. The sequence goes on from OZ038507.1 coordinate 48,553,338, forward strand.
CTGTCCAATCCTGAAACTCAAAAGGGCGCGCAAACAATTAATTCTACACCACGTGGCGACATCTTACGCCATTGCTTGCTTAACATTATTTCGAACGATCCACTGTTTCGAAATCATCCTTCGAACGACTCACTGTTTCGAATCACATTTTCAACGCATCTTTCACATAAAATTTACTGCAAAGATTTACTTAATCACGAATAAGCGAATTTTATTATTCAACAGATCGCCTGCGCAAATTCGACTCACGGAATTTTGCAGATCTTCAACCAATTCGGCGACTTTTGCTCAACACACTTAGCCATCTTATTCAACACAACGTCACTGACAAACCCAACTCCACGTGGAGCATTGGACAAAAGAACAAAAGCAGAATACTACCGACATTTCTCTGACCCACTAGAGAAATACAAAGCACATTTTGTCGAAGCAGCATCGCAACAACAGACACATTTTCTTTTCAGCGCACAAGAACAATATTTTAAAACTTTTCACATGTTAAAAGTTCGTTTTTTTTCTCACTTTTAATCCAGAGGGGAGGTATTGTCGCAGTTAGCTCCCCCTCATTTTCTTAACGCTTCACCAGAGGTCTCTCCCTCCCGGGAGTATAAATACGGGTTGACCCTTGGCCTCTCTCTCTCTCTTTCTTTCCACAGCTGCGCCCACGGGCGGCTCACCCGACCTCGCTGGAGGTCGGCAACTGTCGCACGTGGTGCGAGGTATTTCCAGTATGTGAACTCTCACACACAACTAGCGTTTCCCATGTTCAGGGAATACGCTAAAACAAAATTCACCAAACCGTACGGACATTCCAACTCAAACACACACACACAATAACTTTCCACACAGACACTAAACGTTCTATACATGTTTTAAATGTATTTGTAAATTCGTGTATCAATCTGTTTTTTTATCTGTTTGTTAATATATATTTGTTCGCATACATATATCTGTCTCGTTTGTTCCTTTGGACCCCATTAAAGTCCAACATTCTTTTTTGTGGCTGGACCGGCCAGAGATAATTCATCTTCTCTACTTCTTCCATTCCCCTCACCCGGCCGGTCCACCACAAAGTCACATTTTACAAAAGCGCGCGCAGTTGTAGTAGACCGTGCGGGGTGCGAATGTGTAGAGGACCGGTGGGGGGGGATACGAGAATGAAAATCTCTGGACTAAGATTTCCTGCTGGCCGGTCCCGCTACATAGGAATGTTGGACTTTGATGAAGTCCAAAGAAGATAAAGAAACAAACAAGACCGATATACATGTACAAAACAATTATATATATTAACAACAAACATTAATATACAGAGACATGAAAAAGTTACAAAGGGTGTTTGTATGGAAAATTATGTGTGTGTGTGTGTTGAATATCCGTACGGGTGTGTATTTTGTTTTTAGCGTGTTCCCAGAATATGGGAAACGCTGTTTGTATGAAAGTTCACATATTGGAAAGTAAAATGAGAGTTTTTTATACCTCGCCTCACGCACGAGGTTTCGGCCCGCGTCCTAAGTCGAGATAGTTGCTCGCACGTGCGCGTAAGCAGAGAAAAAAGAAAGAGAGAAGGGTGAACAAGTATTTATACTCGTGGGAGAGAGACCCCTGTTGAAGGGTTAGGAAATGAGGAGGAGATAACCCGATAAATGTGTGAGAGATGTGGAGGAGATCTCTCTGAGTTAAGACTTCCGCTGGCCGGTCCAGCTACATAAGAATGTTGGACTATAATGGAGTCCAAGGAAGATAAAGAAACAAACAAGACCGATATACATGTATGCAAACAAATATATATTAATAACAAATAGATTAATACACGAATTACAAATACATTGAAGACATGGAAAGTTGCAGAGTATTTGTATGGAGAAGTTATTGTGTGTGTGTGTTGAGTGTCCGTACGAACGTGTATATTGTTTTTAGCGTATTCCCAGAATATGGGAAACGCAGTTTGTGTGAGAGGTTACATAGTGGTGTAAGTGAAAAAGAGAAAGTTTTTTTTTACCTCGCCTCACGCGCGAGGTAGCGGCCCAAGGCGAGGCAGCTGGCCGCACGTGTGCGTAAGCCGTGAAAAGAGGAAGAGGCGAAAGGTCAGCCAGTATTTATACTCGTGGGAGAGAGAGAGAGAGACCCCTGTTGAAGAGTTAAGGAAATGGGAAGGAGCTAACTGCGACACAGTAAAGAAGAGCTCAAAATTAAAACGGAGCAAGTTTTAAGAAAGTTAAATAAGGCGGGTGTGACAACTAATCGCGATAAATGCGGGTTTAATGCTGAAAAAATGTTAAATATCCAAAAATATCAAATATCCAAAGATGATATGTCACCGGATGATAAACTCATTAAAAAGATATCAGAGATAGCTGCACCCAGAGATAAAAAAGAGTTAAAATCTTTTTTTTTAGTATTAACCAATTTCTATAACAGATATCTACTGCGAGAAAATGACCTTGTGGAATCATTTAATGAAATAAGGAAAAAGAATACAGCTTTAACGGGCACAAAGACAGGAGATCACTTTCGAGAAATTAAAAAAGGCACCCATGAATAAACCAGTTGATAAAATCTTCGACCCAGCGAAAGAACTGATGTTAACTACTAACGCAAGTGACTGTGCTATAGCCACAATATTGTCGCAGGAGGATCACCTTGTAATGTACTTATCTAGAAAACTAACATCGGCGGAGGCAAATTATTCGAATATTGAGAAGGAGGCATTGGCGATTGCGTGGGGCATGGAAAAAGCACGAAATATTTTGCTGGAAAGAAAATTTCTATTAAAATCTGATCATAAGCCTTTCGAATTTATATTCAACCCCAGAAGAGAGTTGCCAAAGGTCACATCTGCCAGAATATTAAGATGGGCGATTAAGCATATGACGTTCGACTTTGACATCATATATATTAAAGGAAATACTATTCTGCATGTAGATGCATCATCCCAGTTAAATTTTGAGAGTAAAAATGTTGAAGCAAGTAAGAATTGTGAGGATAGGATTTTGCATTAGATAGAAACGGACGTATTACCATTAAATCGGTTTAGATTGGGAATTAGGCAGAATCCAGTGTTGAATAGAATTGTGGATAGAATAAAGAGACATATGAAGTAATTGCTCTCTGGCTGAGAGGCTTTATAATGAGTCAAGGCATAAATTAACAAAGGAAAAAGGAATTATATGTAATGGAGACATCATAGTACCTCCAGAGTCCCTGAAAAAAGAAGTAATTAAATCCGTGCACGATGATATACATGGAGATATATAGGCTACGCAAATGGGTTTAAAGTTGCAAGCATGGTAGCCAGGCTATTCGAAAGACGTGGAAGAGTATATTAAAAATGCCTAAAGTGTGCAGAAATAAAGAAATTTTAGCGAACTAAAATTTACTCTTGGCCAAAGGAAATGGAACCATGGACACGAGTACATATGAATCATGCCGACATTAAAGGTATCGGGCTATTTATGATATTAGTCGACTCGTATTCAGGTTGACCTGAAGTTATTAAAGTCGGAGATGGACAAGCCACTACTGTGAAGCGGGTGTTGAGGATAGTGTTTTCGAGAAATGGAGTTCCAAAAACTTTGGTCTTCGACAATGCACCTGAGTTTTGTGAAGAAACTTTATGTGCATGGTTAAAATGTATTGGCTGCATTCCATAGAAAACACCATTTTACCACCAACAGTCAAATGGAATTGTGGAAAGAATGGTTCAAGCGGTAAAAATGGTATTCAAAGCATTTTCTCCAATTAATTGTTATATAGAGAGTTATTTACCCAGACTACTCCTAAGTTATAGAGCTATTCTGCATGCAGGCAGAAGACAAAGCCCATCTACATTGATGGAAAGGCAAATAAGAGCTCCGATTACGATATCATTTGCAATGAATGAAAGTGTGTGGTACAGAAAGGAGAAGGATTCAAGTCCTGAAAAGGCGAATTTTGTGGTGCAAAAAGGATTTAACACAGCTGTGTTAACAAAGAATGAAGAGGGGATACTGGACCACGGAAACTAATTTAGAACCACAAGAGAACATGAAGTTATGGAAAAAGAGGGGGAGGAAAAGGAAGCAGAAGAAAAGACGACGCAAGAAAGGATGAATTAATCCAATATTGAGAGTTATCAGGAAGACCACCAGAGATATGAAAGTGGAGAGGGAAGAGAGAAGAGAGAATAAGTGTATCCGGTAGTAGTGAGGAACAATCTGAGCGTGATCGGAGGTATTATGATGATGCAAATGAGGAGAATCAGTTAAGACCTAGATCTCCCATAAAAAGAAATAAAAAAGACACTCTGAAAGAAAGATTATGTCTCCCAGGGTTATTCATAAAACCTCTTAGGTTCAGGAAGGTGTAGCGATATGTAAATTAGGTTCTGTATAAAAGATAGTATCGCTATACCCGCAGGAGAGTTATCTTTTCTTGACGAGTCTACATCTGCCAGAAAGAATACCTATCATAACAAGAAGGATTCCACAGAGAGCTATGATTGCCTATATCCTGAAGGGACATAGCATTTATATATATATATAGTCTATTATTTATGTAATTCTCAAACCCTGTCTCTCTATTACATTATCATGATTATCAAAAGGATCATAGCTCATTGCATTTTATTTGCAAACTTTTACCTGTTCCACATATGGAAGTGGAGTAAATTAATTTGACTGCATTGATTCAACAAATTCCACTTTAACTTTGCTTTTAAAAGTCAAGGTTCAGTTTATAACTTCATTGCAATTTAAAAGTTAATATCTATTTTATTAGGATGTTCGTAAAATAGCGCTTGATTTTAGAACCAGCTTTTATTCCTGAATTAATATATTTAAACAGCATTTAAATCAGTCAAAATAGAAACACTGAACACCAATACATTTCTGCTATTGAGTTACATTATTTATGTCTTTACAATAAAACTCTAAAGGTTTGGATGCGAAGAAATTTTAGGATGCATCTTCTTTGTAATGGAACAACTTTTGGATTAAGGAATTTTCAAGATGCGTGAAAAAATGGTAGTCAGTGGGCCCAAAATCAGCAGTATAGTAGATGTGAGCAAAGTCTCACATGCTGGTCATAAAAAAAAATTATTAGTAATACAAAATAATTAAAAATAATAATAATAAAAATGTAAATAAAATAAATAAATATTATTATAGTCTAAGTTTGTTTTATACACTTACTTTTAAAAGAATTGTATTAAAGAGAGAGCCGAAGGGTTTGTGGCGGTCATATGTAAAAGTCGCTAGACATTGCTAGAAGAGCAAAAAGCTAAAATTTTCGGCATTCTCAAGGACTATGTCGACAACTTCTACGACGACGAAAAAGAACAAAACTAAAAGCTGACCATGAAAAGAAAGCAGAAAGAAAACCCAAAGACATTTTCAAATCATCGTTAAAGACCCCAGTGATGCACATGGATTGCCAAAGATGTCTCAATAGATCTTTTCATCTCTCTATTAGTGAGTGCACTTTTTTTCTAAAACGTATTTTATCCCTTTATTTACAGTTTTTGTATCATCTTAAAGTTTTTTTTCGTGATCTGAAGAATTGTATTGTAAATCTTTTTGAGAGCCTATAATTTCTATAATTATGTTCTGTTATCTTGCCTTATTCATAATAAGGCACACAAAAATGAATTTTTGTGCAAGCTTTTTGTAAAAAGTGTATCTTGCTATATTGCTTTATTTCTATGTAATAAATGTTTGTACCTTTCAAATTTCATGAGGTAGTTTCCAGTCTTGTCTCTTATGTACGCACCTTTTTTAATATTTCGGATAAGAGAAGTGATGTTTTCTCTTCTCCCATTCCCTCCCAGAAAAAAATATTTTACAAGTCAGTAAGATTCTGTAGTATCATCCTGGCAACATGTGCTGAGCTTTATCATAAAGCAGAATTGAACCTCATCAATTAACTAGTGCTGGTTTCGTTTTGCTTAATTGAATGTGCATTTCATCCAGTTGCTGGAAGTAAATTTTGGCAGTGATGTTCTAGTTAGATTCCAGAAAGCTGTAATAGATAACACCAATGGTGGATTACCAGACAATCACCGTTAGCTTCTCTTGGTGCAATATCTGTTTTAGAAAGTGTTTGGGTGCTTCGTCATGATCAAGCCATTGATTTGATTGTTTACAATTGTCATAAAGGATTCATTTCTCATCACATGTCACTATTCGATCAAGTAATGGATCAATCATTCGAATTTTGCAGATGCAGCACCGAACACACTTCAAAACGTCGAACTCTTCGACTTTCACTGAGTTCATGTGAAGCCCATTTATCGAATATCTTGTCCTTATCAATTTTCTTGAGATGATCTGATATTGTTGAAATGCTGACATCATTATCTGAGACATTTCTCTGACCCTTTGTTCAACTAGTGTTTTCAGATGTTGGTTGTCAATCGCAAATGGACATCTACCACCTTGTTCTTCAAGACTCGTATCCCCATTACAGAACGTCAGAAACCAGCACCGTATTGTTCGATCATAAGCGGATTGTTCACCCCATGCTCTTGTTAATGTTGGCAGCGGTTTGAGAAGAATTATGACCAAGCTTGAACTCATGCAAAAAAAAGTAAACACAACTCTTCTTTTTACATGTTCAAGATGAGGGGTATATAATGTTTGAAGTTAAATTCTGAAAGAGATTTATATAAAATTAACAAAGAGGACACTTTAATTATTAGGGATAAGTAATATATTTTCGTACAACTATTTTAATAATATATTAGAACGCAATTAAAATTTTTATATTAAAATCAGATATTAATTTCTGATCAGTCTAATAAAACACATGCCTCTCAAGTGGGGAAACACTTTATTAAAGAATAACAATAGAAAACTGATCCACACTTTTTTCTGCAATAAGGGAAATGTTTAGATATTTGAATTTAAGTTTTTTACTTAAATTAAACTTGAAATGCAATTGAAATTGCAAATTCTGCCTTTCTGAATATATGTGGTCAGGACAGATCCATTAATAGGGGAAATGGATCATATCACACATGGGTCTAGTTATCGTGACTAGAAATCTACCAAAATAAGTGAGGCTCTACGCATAACTTCTGCTATAAAAGAATTTTGGCCAATCAAATAAAACAAAGAGACTTTTGATGTTAGCCAAAAGCAAGATTTCCGCCTGTAGCCTGGAGCGCTTTCTTAAAGGATATAGATAGATAGTCAAGTGGCAGAGACAAAGAAGGGACCGCCAGAGAAATCAGCCAAGCGTATCACATGAAGAAACTAAGCGGTCATCTGTTTAAGACATTTTCCGGTATTCTGAGGGCCGAGAATACACGCAGATTGACGCAGCACTTATTTCCTCTCCCGACAGCAGCTAAAAAATATGACCACTACTACCAAAGTTTGATTATCAGCTATCAAATACATAGCCGAACAAACTTTTACTACTCCAAATTACAAAGGAATCAAACCGAAGTCAAATTGTGACACTATTTAGCTATTAAAAATTGAACGGGAAAATTCTGAAAACAGAAAAGAAGAGTTTAAAATTATCCCGAAAGATATACCGTTCGACATAAAAAGATTTTATTTTATTTTCCAAAAAGTGTATTTTTCTCAAGAAACATGAAGAATTGCGTCAACGATAATTTCACGAAAAGGCAATGTGGCGGTCTCTGACAATTGATTAATGATGGCCGTTAAAAGTGCTGCTTAAGAAAACACAAAGTAACCAGAAGCGACAAAGATATCGTTCGAGAATGCATAGATATTAGGAAGTGGCCAGGCAATAGGGTCATGTGTTAATTGTAAGAATTTTGGCAGGGCGAAAGAGGAATTGCGTAAACAAAGTTCCAGTTGATAATTCTAAAACTGCATGGATAAGAAACCTAAATAAATAATGGTGTCAAAGAGTTAATTAATGAAGCAAGCTCAGCCACACCAACACGACCGAGACACCATTGGTCGTGTGGTAGCAATGGTGATAAGCCCTGGTCAACAAAAAATAAATTTTTCAAAATATGAGCATGTTGTATACCATTTTGTTGGAAATGTTATGCTGATTCAGAATCATATAACAATAATGGATCAAAAATGTTATGGGGACTTTCATATATTGTAGAATAAATATTTATTGGATTCATTTAGCTAGTATCATTTTGATTGATTTCATTGCTTTACAAAGTATGGTATTGAGCTTAATGATATCCTGTTGGGTTTTAATTGTAACTTGAAGCTTGGTAATGTGCTTTTCTCTTTTGGGACTGTAATTATACTTGAAGAAAGGAATGCAGAGAACAATCACGATGATGATCAACAGCAACAAATAAGCAAGGTATCTACAGAGTTTGTCACAAAGTGGCGATCTTTAGAATAAATGTTAGAGTGTCAAAAGCTTGTGAGAGGTGGAAACTTTGCAACTAGAGCTGAAATACCTGAAAAGTTTGAGACAAATAAAAGTTACAATTTCCAAAGATCATCAAATACAGATTCCAAGTGGTACAAATCTTAAACTCTAAACCGTCATTTTGTACATTCAAGAATGCCTATCCTGTAATAGATTCTAGTGGTATTCCATCCTTCAGTGCTGCCAACAGTATGTTAGAAATCAACACGAAACTAATTACAAGATTAGCATTTACTCCTTACACTAATCGCTTTTTAAATGATGTCGCAGGATGTGGGATTATAATCCCACATCCTGCGACAGAGTATGATTCTATTTTCACAGCTATGGTCAATTTCCACGTTGTTTTGCAGCAGAGAGGAATGTCTTGTGGCCCTCTCTGATCTAACGAGGAAGTTTATAGGTTAGCTAAAGAGCTTCAACTGAATCAATAAGAAAGATTTGCTAATATTTTTCTTGGAATAGGAGGATTCCATATGGAAAAGATGATAATTGCATGTTGCGGGAAGTACTTAGAAGAAAGTGGAATCAGCAGCGTTCATGGTTGCAAATGCTGAACAATTCTTAATCAGACGCTTTCTCCCGAGCAGTAAATGCACTAACTTTGATGGCCTAAGATACGAGGTGTATCATGACAAGAAATATCAGTCTGACTTTTTGGCGACAAGTGAGAGCATGAAGCAGCACATTCGATGTGCATATTTCCATACATGCTTGTGGCAGCATGCGTCTTTTGTCAATCAAATATCACTGATTTCACAAGAATGGATATGTGGACGATGAAATAGGACAATCGAAGCATCTTAGAGTGAACTGTATCAAAACTTCCAGATGACTTTCCTGTGTTATGCAACTGTTTAAAATGTGTGAGAGGAAATGTCTGCCCGTGTCGTGTGAAACAAGTTGCTTGTTTCCAGTTCTGCAAATGAGAAGGTGCCAGATGTTGCAGAAATCCAACTAACACACCATTGTCAAATTGATCTAGCAATACTCATGAACTGATTTCTGTAAATGTATGTTTAATTGGTGCATAAATATTTATTGTATTTATGACGTCTTCAATTTTAGGATTTTTTCGTCGGTAAGCCCTGTCATCATTATGGACTTGTCCCCGCCCCAGGAAATCGCTCACTTCTTTTTTACTACAAACACAAGGGTTTAAGAGAATTTTGACTCACTTGGCTAATATGAATAAACACAAGGTCAGTTTTAAGGCGGATCTCCACTTAAGACAATTTTAATCACACCCTGTAACAATTTATAGTTCTGACTTACTTGCCATGGGGGAAGCGTGTGAGAGTTGAAACAAATTCTACTCTCAAAATATGACGGATTTGGCCCTCAAATTTTGATAAAATGTAAAATGTACTTATGATATAACCCAATATAAGTCCCCATAACTTTTTACCGGTACATTTTTGACGCATTATTGTTATATGATTCAGAATCAGCATAGAATTTCCAACAAAACGGTATACAACATGTCCATGTTTTGAAAAATTCATTTTTTGGTGACCAAGGCTTATGACCTGAAATGGCCGCCATTTTTAATTCAATATAGCCGACACATGATCATGAACCAAAAGATGTCACCAACTTTTTTTGATCCCCAGATGATATATTTACAGGATGTGAAGTTAAACCAAATACACTCAAATCTGCACACTCAACCTATACCAGCTCCAAGAGTAATGTGAAAATTGAAATTAGAATGTGTTTGTAAAGTCTCTCAAGTAACATGGAAATAATGTAGACATGTTTATTAGAATGAGTCACAATGAGTTGATAATCAGCATTCTTTTTACTAAGTTAAACAGTAGGAGAGATCGGAAGTAAGAAATTTTGCATGAGATAATTTAAATTTGCATTTGAGTATATTTACTCATGTTTCAAAGAATAACAATATTTATAAAACACATGTCAACTTAAAAAAGAAAACTTTCATTTCACAATATACCAATGTACTTGGCTCATCCCAGTTCTCAAAATCAGATTTTAGGAAGTTGATCTGGCTGCGAACTTTTCTGACACTCCACATATATTTCCAAGTTAATGCTTTTGAAATTGTTTGTATTTGCAATTATTTTATGCTAGTATGGTACCAGCTGCAATGTAACATTATGAGAATAATTGTTATACATCTTGTTTAAAAACAAGTTTGTTTTGTTTTTGTTTTTTTTTGCTTTTTACAAAATAATAAAATAGTACTTGACTTTAAAGGAAATAGAAAAATTGTGAATAAATATGATATTTGCAAGAATTAAAAGCCAAATCATTCCTACCGCAATCTTTCATTGGAAGTGCTGACAGGAAAACAGGCAAACAAAAAATGTAAATCAACAAGATATTCATTTTGTTTCTCAATTTCCACCTGCTTACTGGAATAGAATATTTGATCTTATGATTGTGAATAACTATACACCTATATATATATATATATATATATATATATATATATATATATATATATATATATATATATATATATATATATATATATATATATATATAATCTCTGTATATAATATCTCTCTCTCTATATATATAATCTATACATATATATAATACTGTTGATATGATTTGATAAATATTATTTAGTTTTAGTGGAAGAGTAGGAGTGGTCCTTGCCTGAGAAAGAAAACATTTGTGCTGTTATTTTTATAGATAATCAAAACATTTTCAATGCCAGACACTTGAAAATGTTTTTCTTCCGTTCAAGTTGTTATAATAGAAAATACCTCAAAGTACTTATTTGTGCATTTTTTTTTTATAGAAGCAATAAGCAATCATCCCAAACATTTGTTTTAAAAATAATTATATTATCTCCATCTCATACTTTTACTATAAAATAGTTAATTTTAATGATAATATTTTCTTCTGTGTTGTTTCTAGAGTTATAGGGATGGTTTTATTTTCCAGTTGACTCGAACAAAAAAATCAAATTAATTATCTACTACAAACAATTTAAAACTGTTAAACTTATCCTAAAAAATAACAACACACCAGCAAAATCAAAATTACAACGAACGATAAGTCGCGCCGTAAGAACGGATCTCCGAAGTAAGTCGAAGACCCCCTATATATATATATATATATATATATATATAGGGGGTCTTCGACTTACTATATATATATATATATATATATATATATATATATATATATATATATATATATATATATGCTACTATTTGTATATATATATATATATATATATATATATATATATATATATATATATATATGTTTGCAGATATATTGAATGAATTTTTTTTCCTTACTTTCGATTCTTCCAACTCTCCTCTCATCCATCCCCTTCTGATATTTCTAATTTATGGCGCTTAGTCAATTTATATAAGCGGGCTTAATATTAGTGCTACTGTGGCGGGCTAATTAGATTTGGTTTGGAATTGTTAAGAAGGCTTTGGTGAAGGTTGCGTTTTTGGTTAGCACATCACATTTAAATTTGCAAAAGACACAAGGAAGAAATAACAAGAGATTATGTAGTAATCAACAATAAAATGTATTGAAAATAGACGAGTACAACAATCATACTTGATGAAATAAAATTAAGAAAAGGAAGTAGTTTCCCTTGTACTGATGCAAGATTGAAAATATGTATAAAAGAACTTTCTTGTTTAAAAGTTCAGAGTTCAGTGTTAAATGATAACTGAGTTCAAGTATGAAAAAGGTTGTACAAAAGGATAATAGAATTTTGAGTTTGTTACTTGGCTTTTGGACAGACAGTTCACAGCGTAGTGCAATTGTAGTTTTGTGTCTGTGTGTGTGTGAGTAGAAGAATGTAGGTACACGTACGTAGTTGGGCTCTGTTGATTTATTTGTTCTACTACTGTTCTATTTTCGTGGTATTTATACTTTTTGAGTAGGCTCCAGAGAGAAGCGGGAAAAATATCGAAAGGAATGTTTAAATTATACGATTGGCCAAAAATCAACCATTCACTGATTTTTTACTAAACCAAGTTTGGCAAAGTCAATAGCAGAAAATTTGGAGTGGCTACTGCGAGGGATAAATTGTCCTGTAGTAAATAGTACTTATTTTCTAGCCAATAATTATTAAGTATTTTGTGGGAGTGGTGTATCTGAGTAGTCACTACACTACTGATTAACCATGCACAAGTAACTATCCAGACGAGACCGTAAAGTCGAAACCCGGCTAGGACGTTATGCGTGAATTTCTTCTAATCTTTTATAATTTTATTATATATATATATATATATATATATATATATATATATATATATATATATATATATATATATATATAATATCAATTGATGATTAGTAGCGATAATTCCAAGGAGGATATAAATCCATAGAGAATTCAATGTAAGAACAGAGCAATATAATAATGAATACAGAATCCTTAAAAAAAACATCAGGTCAGGTGGTAATAAATTTATTTCATGGACCTCACGTCCATCTCTTCAGACCAGTTTTGCATTAATAAATGGAGTTCAGTTTATTCAGACACAAGGAAAAGAAAAAAGGAAAAAAAGGAGAAAAAAAGAGAGAGAAGAGAGAAAAAGGAAATAAATTAAAGTTAAAATAGAGAAAGAAAAAAGGGGAAGAAAGACAAAAATTCCAATATAAGGTTTTTGGGTGGAAAGAGAAAGAGAAATGGACATGGTGAGGGGAAAGGGAAAAGAAGAGTGAGAGAGGGGAAAAAGGAAAGAGAGAATTAAGCATAGTAGCCAGGGTGACTCAGAAAAGACTTTTGGATCACCCTGTCTACTATGCTTAATCACCAAAGAGTAGCACAGTGATACTTCCCATGATTTGTGAATTCTGTCTAATGTCTGAGTGTTTAATCCAGGGCCTCAAATGCTCGCTTGTGTGACATGGTACATTCATCCCAGACAATGGAGCTTGTCTCCTGTAGCTTAGCCAAATTGGTTCCACTTTTGATGTTGCAAATAGGGGTTTCATTGTAGTTCAAATCCACTGTAAGTTTGAAGGTGCTGTACGCTCTCCAGGCGAGAGAATAGCAGCAATTCCAGTTGAAGCTACTGCTAGAGCTACTTTTCATTGGAATCTCATTGCAGATAAAAGAAGGTTAGTTACAAAAGTTTTACCAGTATCTCCAGATGCATCCAAGAAGAAAATCCTTCCATTGTTCTTGCTGATGTTATCAAGGACCTTCTAATAGATTTGCTGTTGGTCTTGGTTCAACTGGGGTTCATTGTTTTGAACACATTGCCCCAGTTCTTTCATGTTGTATCATGTTTCTCTCAAAATTCCTCTGTTGATTTCTCTAGCTTCTCTGTTTGGATTTAGCAGACCAAAATTGCTGAGGTCTCTTTGAGCCAAGTTCATCACTTTGTTTTCAATTTCACAGAGAGCTAAATTTGCAATCTGAGGATTCAATTGCAATCCTGGATTTGAATTTGAAGAAGTTGAGATATTTAAAATTTATAGAGTTGTGTGCCTTTAATTGAAAAAGTGTGACACACAGAGATTTTCACATTTATTATATATATATATATATATATATATATATATATATATATATATATATACACACACACACACACACACACACACACACACACACATATATATATATATATATATATATATATATATATATATATATATATATAAACACTAGCATATATATAATTTTAAAGAATATTTTTTTCAATCTAGCCAAATTCATCTATATTCTTTTTTTTCTCTCCATCACATTTGTCCCTGACTATACCACATTTAAATATTAAATGTGAAATAGCATTGATTGGTGAGACGGCAGATTTTTGTTATTTTAGCTATTAGTAGGGAGAGGTTTAACTTTGATCTTGTTAGATGCCTTTTTAAGCGATTTAAGCATTTTTCAACTGGGATATTAGTGTAAAGTCATTCTGTATCTAGACTGGCCATGAATTTGTCAGTCATATTTGTTTCCCATAGTTTTTCAACAAGGTTGCCTGAATTTTGTATATGTGATGGACTTATTGTTGCAAAGGGGAGGGGTTAAAATTTTTGCTATGGCTCTTGCTATTTTGTGTGGGGGGGACTGCCTATTCTTGAAATGATGGGGCGCATTAGGGATAAAAGTTTTGTTGAGAGACCGTAAAATTTTGGTGTTCTAGGGTGATATTCTATGAGTCTATACCACAATTTGTTTTCATTTTTAATTAGTTTCCTGATTTCCTTGTTTAATTTTTGTGTTTCAATATTTTTTTTTGTTCGTTTATTTTTTTCGTATGTGTCGGTATCATTGAGTAGCGAGTTAATTTTTCCTATGTATGTATTCTTGTTTATGATTACAATACCCACCTCCATTGTCAGAGGGAGTCATGTGGATTCCGGTGGCAAATTTTAAACCGAAGCTGAGGGCTTGTTCTGTATTGGAAAGCATTATATCTAATAAATTTTCTATTAGAATAGGCTTTCCGATATATTTCCACTTGCTGTTACTGCATAGGCTGACGAGTTTTTGTCTCAGTTTGTTGTTTTGATTGTCACTCATTAGTTTGATAGTTTGGTGTAGTTGAGTCATTTCCGGTTTGTTATAATGTGCGTTTTGTGGAGTTGCGTTCTAGCATTTTTGGCTTGTTTAGTGGTTAGTTTTTCCAATACTTCTATTACTTCAGCAGATACTTTTTAGGAAATCGCAAACATGAGCATATATATACATATATATATATATATATATATATATATATATATATATATATATATATATATATATATATATATATATATGATGTGAGACAGAGAGGACGGACGTTTTTAAAAAATTGACAACATCATTAAATTTTAGCTTCAAAAAAGAATTTTTGACATCAATGCGTTCGATTGAATTAACATTTGACAAAATCAAGTGTTGAAAACAATAGCCCTCATGTGGCGTCCGTTTTCATTGATGCATTTTTGAAGGCGCTCTTAGAAGATGACCTCCGCTTTTTCCAGCATTGCTCTGTCAATTTGGGTGAATAGCTTCCTTCAAATCATCTAATGTACGGGGTTTATCCTCATACACACGTGCCTTGAAGTTTCCCCACAAGAAATAGTCACACATATAGACAAATCAGGGGACCAAGGAATGTCAGCAAACCTGGAATTGAGCAGTTTACTGAAGAGAGAGAGAGAGAGCGAAGAACGTTCATTGATGGTGAGGCTGTGTGGGCCGTTCCCCCATTCTGCTGACACCACACACGTCGGATAGGAATAGGTTTTCGTCATAATTCAGGCACAAAGTAGTTATTTATCATCTCGATGTAACGCTCGGAAGTCACAGTAACAGCATTTCCATTATGGTCTTCAAAAAAGTAAGGACAAATAACGCCAGCTTTTCTAACAGTACACCAAACCGTCACTTGTCCAAAGGTGACGGTTTGGTATACTGTTGGAAAAGCTGGCGTTATTAGTCCTTACTTTTTTGAAGACCATAATGGAAATGCTGTTACTGTGAACTCCGAGCAGTGCAGTAGTCTTTTGTGCAGTACTCCCGGATTTTCAAGATCCCAATAACGACAATTAAGTTGATCCGTCATGCTATTGAGATTAAAATGAGCTTAAACACTCATTAACAAAATGAGGTTGTCATTTACCTCAAACACTGCTTCCTTCTGACGTGCGAAGTTAAGCCGCTGTATATAGTCCCTTAGTCTTAACTGTTGCCCAATGACCAATTTGTAGGGGTGGAAATGCGGTTCGTCATGTAAAATACCCCTTACCAAACGATTATCGATGCCGAGTTCAGTAGCATGTCTCAGAGCAGAGCAATTCGGACTGCGCAGCAAAGCTTATCTGACGCGTTCCGCATTTTCTGGGGTACGTACCGTTCGTGAGGTCCACACAGGCCTGCTATTGATTAGTGCACCTCGTGTACGAATTGCATGAAGCCAACGTGAAATTGTGTTACGAGTGAGAATAATAGCCTGATTTCGGTGAATGTTGAATCGGCGACGCAACTCACTCTGAACTGTTGTGACAGACTCGTTATTCTTCCTGAATCTGTTGGAGGCGAACACGTGCTGCTCTTTCGTCCACAGCGCCATAGCTTCAACTGAAAAGAAACAAAGATGCTAAGACACCACGGACCTGTGGTGTCTTAGCATTTTATGGTATCTATCGGACTTATGTCCCTTCTTCTGGGGCTGAGTAATAGCCATTTCAAAAACGTCCGTCCTCTCTAAGATATATATATATATATATATATATATATATATATATATATATATATTCACCGATGTTCACTCTTTACAAAGCCTGGGCGCCACTCGAGGTAGAGGGTTATGTTTGGAGGCCATTTGTGTGTATAGAAGTGGAAGATGACGGTTACTCTTAGACTTGAACAGGTTAAGATTGTAGCGATCGGGGAAACATCCTGTTGGAAGTCGGTCCCACAGGTCAGTGGTTCGCTGGAAGAAGCTGTTTGAGTGAAACTTAGTTCTCAATGATGGAATACGGAGGGAATGTAGGTGGTTTGCTACTATGTAAGTGACATAGCGTCACGGTGTGCCTCGGCGGGACCAAGGGTTGTAGTTCGTCCGAGCACTTTCCATGGAAGTAGTGGCAGAGGCTTCACACATCCCAGGAGAGATGTTGAAGGGTAGAGAATAATTCATCATCCACAAGGGCTCAGAGATGCTTTTGAACTCAATCAAGGCTGAGAATGAGGTCTGGAATGCTCCTGCCCAAATATGACAACAGTTCTCCATTTTTGACCTGATCTTGCTCTTGTAAAGAGAGAAGATAGCGGGAGGTGTCGACTACTTACTGGAGAGATACAGAGAGCCAACTATTTTACCTGCATCCTTATCAATGGATCGTATGTATGCGTTCCATTTCAAGTCAAGTGTGAGTTTGAGGCCCAACAGTCTTTCAAGGCATGGTGCTTCGCCGAGAGGACCTCTGTTCATCTTGAACGGCATAAATGTTTACAAATGATCCGAGTATATTCTTAGGCAAATCATTTATGTAGATCAAAAAGAAAGTTGGTCTGAAGAGTGACCAATGGGCGACGTCTGCATTGACCTCTAAGGTTCCGGAGGACTGGCCATTGATAACTACTCTAAGGAAGGATTTTATGACCGACAAGACACTTCCAGTTTTTCCATAACTGGAGAGTTTGTGTAGTAAGCCTTTGTGCCATACCTTGTTGAAAGCCTTTGAGATATCTAGTGTTATGGTTCTCGAGGTGTATTTGTTGTCAAGAGTCTCATTGATTCTGAGATCGATGGTAGTTAGGACGTCGGCAGTGGATCGGGCCGACCGAAACCCATACTGCTCGTTACTGAAAAGGTTGTTCTTTTCTAGGTGTTCGACGACTTTCTTATTGATTATGGCCTCAAAAAGCTAACTGAGTAGAATGATGTGTCTGTACTGGGAGGGACAAAATCATACGGCAACGTTCTTGACACTTTCCACAGACTTGGGAAGGATTTACTTCAAGCAGCTATTGAATAACTTTGCTAGGATTGGAGATAATTGCGGGTTGATGTTCTTAAGGACAACCACTGAAACTTTGTCTGGACCAGTGAATTTCTTAGGGTCAAGGTCTTCGAAAAGTCTTGTGCTGTGGTGGTAATGTTACTAAGATTGTGCTCACAGAAGTGGGAACCTGAGAAGAGGGATGGTGTTTGTTATTTAACGTTGAGTTAGATGCAAAGACGGAGGCCAAGAGGTTCGCCTTGTCTGTCGAGGGAGATATGACCTCCGGGCAATTTATAATTGTGGGCACAGCCGCTTTACCTCTGTTCATGATTTGGTTGGTGATCTTCCAGAATTCACGGTATCCAATTTGCTTCTTTTCAATCTTGGTCTAGACTGTGTGTAGCTGCACTTTTCTAGAACTTTTTTTTGCAGCGATTGTGAACATTCCTGAATGCTTTGAGGGTCGAACTACATCGCTCCTTGCGATAGATATTGAAGTAGTGCTTTCAGTGAATTATGGCTGCAGCGCATTCAGGGTTGAACCAGGGTTGACTTTGTTTTTTTACTAGAATTCTTGGAAGGGGGAATAAAACTCTTCGTTCTAGAAAAGATCCAATCAGTGATAAGGGCAGCAGTTTTTGAGGCAGCATGCTTAAAGAAGGTTAGTGGGGGGGGGATATCTTCCATCATGTAGGATCAAAAGCCGTCCCAGTCTGCCTTCTCGTAGCGAAAAATCGTTGTATGGAACGGTACATCAGAGGATGCCTTAGTTTTGGCAACAGTTTGGACACTGATTAGGCAATGGTCTGATGTGCACAGTGGATGTAAAACTTTTGATAAGCATTCATCAAGGCAGGAGGTTAGAATGAAGTCAAGGGGGTTCGCCTGATGTTTGTAGTGGACCCCCTGAAGGGGGCTCGATATAAAAGTAGTCTGTGCGCCCAAATAAAGATAGTCACACGGGGTCCGCTAACGTTTATAAATTAAAGACGTGAAATCTGACAGGGCAACGAAATGAGAATATTTAAAATAAAATTTAATACAAAATTTATTTAGAGTATAGACCAGAGTCCTTGTAGTTTAAATTAGCACAATTCGAAAGCTAAATTCACATGTCCGGTGAAAGCGTTGAAAAGTTGCTGGTTAAGTTCAACGATGAACCTTCCGTAGTATTTTAACCGAAGTGTATGGAGTAGGTTATTTGAAGTCTGGACTATATAACCAAGGAGAAGAAAGTTCAGGTGCTCTCCGGTGCTGGCGTTGCGTAGTTGCTGGTGTAGAAAAAATAAAATTGAAGAAGAAAAAATAAATTTTTTTAGAGAGAGGTATGGTGTCTTTTGTGTGTCGGTGTGTAGGGTGATGTTAAAGACCCAAATTTAAATGAAAAATTAAATTCTGAATCAAATTTAAATTTTACCCGTATACGATCTTAAAGTAATATATTTAACACACAGGACTAAACTGCCGATTTCGTTCTCGGCTTCTTCAAAGGAAATCAACAACAAATCCACTCAATGAAGCAGACGATCTTATAAACAACTATACCGTTAGTGTTCACAGATAAATATTTATTTCAACAAATCAAAATTACATGCATATTGTTCCATATGCTAAGTGGGTAACAAACAAAAATGAACAAAAGGATTTTTACTTACAAAGCAATGTTGTCAGCAAGCAGACAACACAAACATCATTCAACTTTTTCTTTACGACAAACAATATTGTTAAAGCATTTTCTTTTACAATCAATTCAATTTCCTTTGTGTTTCTTCTTTCTTCAAATATTTCTTTTTCTTTCTTTGGAACTCTCTTTTTCACATCCTCTGGAGATGAAAGAGTAAATTGTAAAACACAAATCCTAACCTAGTCTAGGATCTTAAAATCTTATTCCATGAAGAATATCCTTCAAAACATTTTAAATCTTTAGCTTTGGAATTCTTTTAAATCTTAAAGAACGTGAATAGGGGAAGAATTCCCCGCATCGAATGACCCTGCCAAACAAATAGAAACGTTGATTCTCCGAATCAACAAACAAATAAATCAAATGAAATAATTCCCCTTCTAGGGAATAAAATTACTTCTTTTAGCTTTGGAATTCTACCGAAGCTAAATCTTTTCCTCCAAGTTTCTCACATATAAACAAATATTACCTACGGAATTCTACTGAAGCTAATAAATGTTCTCTTCTAAAATTTCACATATTTTTTAAACAAATCTTAGCTACGGAATTCTACCGAAGCTGAACAAATCTTCTCTTCAAAGTTTTTCAAATATAAACTTTTAAACAAATCTTAGCTACGGATTTCTACCGAAGCCAATTAAATTTTCTCACAAAGCCCTTCGATGCGAAAACTCACCCTCCCCTATTCCCATCCATAAATAAAATCAGTAATATAGCTATTAAAAGCTACGCTGACGACACCACTATTTACTCCTGCCTCAAACACAAATCTAGTGAGGCGGACAAAGCTAACCTGGCAGCTCAAATTGAAAAGGACCTCCAATCGGTTGTGATCTGGGGTGAGAAATGGATGGTTAATTTTAACGCCTCTAAAACAAAACTGCTCTCTATCAACCACCACAAGGATCCATCCCTGCATCCCATTAGAATGTCTGATGACCAACTTCTCGAGAGCTCCTCCCTGCGGCTGCTCGGTCTCACGCTGTCTGCTGATCTGAGATGGAACAAATACATCGAGTCAGTTGCATCAGCCACCGCAAAGAAAGTTGGTTCTCTGTGCCGAGCCAGGAAATTTTTCTCCCCGGAATCGATCCTTCAAGTCTATAAATCGACCATTCGCCTTTGCATGGAGTATTGCTGCCATATATGGTCTGGGGCCCCAGCTGTTTGCCTCGGGGTTCTTGATAAGATCCAGAGACGGATAGGCAACGTGATTGGCCCTGATCTGTCATCTCGTCTGCAGTCGCTCTCTCACAGACGCGATGTGGCCTCGGTCTGCTTTTTTACAAGTACTTCCACGGTAATTGCTCTGAGGAGTTGCGTTCGCTTGTCCCCAGGCCTCGTGAATTTAAACACCCCACGAGGCTGGCATCCCGCTCCCACCCCTACACCGTGGAAACTGTTAGATGTAGACGTCTCTTCTACTCCAATAACTTCATGTCTCGCACATCTCGCCTATGGAACTCCCTTCCCTATTACTGTTTCCCTGACAAATACAATCTCCAACGGTTTAAGTGTAGCGTCAATTGACATCTCCAGTTGCCTTGATCTATCCACTTCCCTTCTCCACATCCTTTCATTTTTCATTCCTATCTGTTCTCGCTCCGGATCTTCTGTGGCCCCCTTGCCGTGATCGACCTTCTCCACATCCTTTCATTTTTCATTCCTATCTGCTCTCGCTCCGGATCTTCTGTGGCTCCCTTGCCTTGATCGACCCACTGTCTTTCTCTTTCACCACATCCCCTTCCTTGCCACTCCTATCTGCTCTTCCTCCAACCCTTCTTTAACCCCTTGCGTGATAGTGGCCTCCGACATTGCTTGGGGTGATACGATTAAAAAAAAAAAAAAAATTCTATAAACTTTAAAGGTAAATAAATCGATACTGTAATTCGAATTATTTAAGGTAACACTTATACGTAGCAAACTAGAATAGTTCACCACGGAGCCAGAATAAACGTCTTTAATGAGGATAAAAATCTGACTGAAGATAAAAATCTGACTGAAGATAAAATCTTCTGATACAAAGGAGTCGTCTTTAGCTTCCAAATTCCATGAAAAAGCGCGGCAACAAAATTACCGTCTGTCTCGCTTATCAGGCGCCAAAAACTCAAAACATCAATAGCACATATCTCACCACCGAAGTCATTGAAAGATGTCTTCTCACACTTCTATGTTAAATTTCTGTCAATAAGAATTTCCAAATTGGTCAAAAATCTAATGTCCGGTGATGGCGTTGCGTAGTTGCTGGTCAAATCCAATGGTGAAGTAGTATTTTAACCGAAGTGTACGGAATAAGGCTGTTTGAAGTCTGGACGATATACATGCAGCAATTTCCTAAAACCAGGTGAGTTAGGTTGACAGAAAAGTCGGAAGCAGGGACCATTGATGTAACTGGAAGTTCAGGGCTGTTGTAAGCAGATCCATTAACGCCGATCAACAACGTGAGTTAGGTTGAGATAAGGGTCAGAAGTAATGAAGGCCAGGAATGTCGGAAGTAAGGCCGGAAGGTAAGGGTCTGTGGTAGCCGGAAGTAGCAAAGGCTAGGAATGCCAGAAGTAAGAGTCTGTGGTAACCGGAAGTATTGTAAATAAAGAAAATACATTAACACACAAATATATAGATATACCCCATATATACTCATATACACATGAGTACATACACGGACATAAACATATAAAATATATATAAATAAATACACAAATACATGCATACACATACACCTATATAGACATATACATATATATAAATAGAGTATAGTTAGCAGAGATAATCCATTTAAAAACACTAAAATATACACATAAATACATATATTCTATCCTCTTGTAAACATGGCACAGTGGATAAAGGCGTTGGTTAGATCCAGTGACAGACCCAAAGAGTGTGAGTTCAATACCCGGTTAAGGCAGTGGAGAACTTTCAGAGGGAAAATTAGCAGGAGATAACTGATAACTGACATCCATCAAACATGGCACGTGGAACTAGAACAGTCTACCCCAGTGATCGAAATAAAGGGTTCAGATCAAAATTCCAACCACCTGAAGAAGGCTGAAGCGTACAACGGCCGAAACGTTGTGACAAATATGGTGACAAAGATGAGGACAATAGTCCGACTAATGTAAATACTGTACATAATACCTCATCTCAGATATATAAATAAATACACAAATACATGCATACACATATAGACATATACATATATATATATATATATATATATATATATATATATATATATATATAAAGTAGAGTATAGTTAGAAAGGGATAATCCATTTAAAAACACTAAAATATACGCATACAGACATATACACATAAATACACACACACACATATATTCTATGCTCTTGGAAATTTATGTATTTATGTGTGTGTATATATATATATATATATATATATTGACCACTGATATTATCTATATATACATACACATTCATACACATTCATGTGCATAACTGTATAAACAAGCACATATATTACATCCATAAATACACACACACATATATATACATAAACATATAAATACATGTACAAATACAAATATATTCATATACACATACATACCTGTAAATACACACATATATATACATATACACACATACACACATCTTTACATAAAAATACACACACATGCACATACACAAACAACAACAATATATACGTATACATACATATATGTACATGAATACAAATAAATAGGAGGATTAGCAGATAATACAAGTAATAACATACTAAACTTACAATAACATTGCATTATCATCGAAAATATTACTACCACTATAGTAAGTTAAATTTTGAGCTATGTTTACAGTTAATAGTGAGTTCATTCCTTTGATTTAAGAAATGGATCTTGTCTTTAAATCTAATGATTTCGAGTTTTTCATTAAGACATAAATAAGGAGCATATAGAGAAAAACATGCTCGAGTTTCTTACTTAATTTCCATTTAATGGTAGGTGTTTTGATTTTTTTCTTTCAACTAAAAAAATACTTGGACAACGAAATCTTCTATTTATGATTACTATTGTTGAAAGATTGCACATGTCCACGTCATCGCTCTTTGAATGTATTCATAGTACTTCCAATGTAAATTTTTTTAATATTAGGGTTTTCAAGTGTAGAAATAGTAAACTAGGGAACTAGTAAAACAATTATTCTGTAATGGGCAATTATTGGGATTCCTACAACTACACAAGTTATTATTAGTGTCATTATACTTAGTTTTACTCACTGCAACTTAGCAAGTAGTCAATTTTTTTGAGTCCCTATACTTGTTGAAGGCTATATTATTATGCTTCTTAATTATTTTTTCCAGGTTATCAGCACAACTATAGCTCAATTTAAGGTTATTATAATGGAATATTTTACTGAGTGGATTAGTTTTGAGGAAATGTTTTTGATAAGATTTAGAAATTTATGTCCTAGTTTGGTTTTAACCATTAGGTTGAAAGAGGGAGTAAACCAAATGATCTTCCTGGATCTTCTTTTCTTATTGTGGTCATAATCAATAGGATTTTTATATTCAATAGTGGTACCCTTGTAACCACTATTTCTAAGGGCAGAATTATAAAATTAACTATGTTTATTAAAAACCTCTTTCCTAGAAGAGTTATTACTGATTCTAAATTCAATGGAGGAGGGTATGTGCTTAATAACAGAAGGGGGTGGTTGGAATTAGGATGTACATATACTGAGTTAGAATTAACCTTCATATAAGGTTGAAAAGAATTATTATTAAGGTCTACGGTGACATCCATAAAATCTACCAGTTTAACGTTGGTTGTAACTATAGTCTTAAGACCTAAATCTTTTAACTCATTATGTATCATTTTTTTAATATGATCTACTTTAATTCTTGTAGAGTCTTTAACTACTAATAAGCCATTATCTCTATATAATCCAATGCTCTCAGAGTCTAGGCACTCAAAGGCACTTAAATTGTATAAAAGAAATGATCCCACTAAGTCAGAGGCTTCAGCAGAATCTAAAGAACCTATTGAGATGTCAAAATTATCACTGGAAGTTTTTTGGTCCATTGTTCTTCATTGTAAACCAGAACAGAACTTTTGCATTTCAAGATGATATCCATTTCATTATCAGAAATGTTTGAGTACTCCCGAGCAAACTCCAAGGCCAAAGTGAACAGATCTATAGAGAGGGAGGGATAGTAATCAATGATGTTGAACTGTATGAAAGTGTAGTTGTCCTTTTTTTGGATACCGGTGAACCAGTTGTTAACATCTGTGGTATATATATATATATATATATATATATATATATATATATATGACCTACTGTTTGTGTGTTTATATATCTATATATACAAACAGTAGCCAGTAGCATATTCAGTCTTAAAGATAAGATAACATGGTAAAAGAACATCTGTGATGTAACAAACATTATCTTTAGTTAAGATAATCAGTTAAAACACAAACCTTTTAACTGTTTCATCAAGATAGAAAATATTCGATGTGCGCAAAAACTTTCAGCATGTTTAATAAAAAACATTGATTTTCTGTGTATTCAATATTTAGGTTTTTAAAACAAAGGTATTGGAAACTTTTGCACATCTTGCAATATCTTAAATACATCAGCATAATCTTCATACAAATTCTGCTGCTTTAATTTTTTTACAACTCCATTCTGTATATTAAGGACTACAGCATGGTTTGAATGGGACAGTGTTAGTTTTTTCTTCCTCCCAAGGCAACTTTACATGATAGAAATTTTCAATAGATTTTTCAAACTGTTAATTTTTTCTTTGTCATAATTACTAACAGTCTTCTTCATTTAAGTCATTTGATGTATTATCCATGACATTATCCTCCAATGTGTTTGTCACAAATAGAGTTTGAAATTTCTGAATCTTTATCTTCAATGAAGTCACTTGATATATTATCAGTTTCATAAAAGTAGCTATTATTTTTTAGATCTCTCAAGGTCATGAAGAGAGTCTGAAATTTTAGAATTTTCATTTGCAATGACATCTCTTGATATTTTATCAGTTTCAAGCAAATATCTATTAGATATAGTAATATATTGGCTAGATGTCTTGAAGGGAGATTTCTCTGTTTGTTCCTAAAAGGAATGAGAAATCTTAGGTCAAGTTGCCAAGACAGGCCATGTGTCTTCTGCAGCAAGGTTTGTAAGTAGTCCTTTGAGCTGGGCCTTGTAGGGCACTGAAAAGGAAAAGTGGAAAAGTGGCTAAATAGGGCTTGGTCAGTGTTTTTATGAGTTCTGGGACTTTGGTTATTACCTGTTGATTAATTCCATTGCTGCTACTGTAAACCAAACAAATAGCCAACAAGTGAGATAGTTACTATAAGGCCACAATTGAAAAGAGTGATTTAATGTATATAAATCTTATTGATGAGAACCCAATATATACAGGTGCTTCAGTCTAGCTACAGATGAATTCAAGCTACAAATCCTTCAGTCAAGATGCTAGTTCACTGATCTATATGATATATACAAAATAATGAATGGCTATTATAAAATGGAAGTGAACAATTTCTTCACCTCAAACAGGAAGATGCATAATTACTCACAGGATTTGATGAAATAGCACTCAAAAACGGTTGCAAGATCCAATTTCTTTACACTGAGTGTGTTAGACAGGTGGAACACTTTACCTCATCATGTTTTGAATGCCCCAGTGCTGGCTATTTTCAAGAAGAAACTGAGGATCCTGCTCAAATGAGCTGAAGGACTATTGACTAATTTTAAATTCTTATACTATCTGTATTCCTAGAAAATGTTAAAAATTGGAACCTGAAGATGCATACTGGGAATCATTTAGAATAGTCAGAAACTGACTTTTATTTTGGATGTACAATACAGACAAAAAGTTTTGTGCCACCCTGCATTTCTTAAAAAACACCATAAAATCAAATATTTTGTATTTTTTAAATAAAAGATAAAACTGCAGTAACTACAGTACATTTGCTTTTATTTTGACCAAAAATAAAACACATAACTATAAAAAAATTATCATACTACAGCATCATATTTTGTTTTTGCCAATAAAACCACCATCTACCTTAATTACTGCTTTACAAATTCTTGACATTCTTTCCAACAGTTTTTGAAAAAAAAATAGATGACAAACCTTCCCAAACATTCTTCAAGCACTCTTTGTGTATTCTTGCCTATCCAATTCATCCCATACTAATTCAATGGGAGAGAGGTCAGGAGATTGACACAGCCAAGTCCTAATTTCCAAAATTTTGTTCCTTCTTGTTTTGACTTGAGCTAATTTTGCCATAATTTAGTCGAGTGATGTCTTCTTGAAAGTTGAATTTTTCCAATTACGCTTAACTCAGATGGTATAGTATGTCTTTGCAAAATCGAATGAGATTTTTCTTTTTTCATGTTTCCCTTGACCTGGATCAAATGTCCAGCTTTATCTCCTCACAAAACATCCCTACACCATAACAGACCTACCACCATGCTTAACTATTGGAACCACACAAAAATTCAAAATTCAGTCTTTCTCCTCACGTACATTCTTCTATTATTACCATAAACTTCAAATTTAGACTTTTCTCCCCACAATACGTTTTGCCACTCTTTCAATGTCCAGTTCTTACACTTTTTTGTTACAGAAGGTGAATAAGCAGAAAAAACTGTTATACTTTTCTGTTCATTCACCTTCTGTAACAGGGTTTTCTTGATGGCTAGGCACCCTCTGAATCCCACTGATTTTTAACAGTTGAGAGCAATACTGGTTGCTGTTGAGAGGAATTAAGTTCCACTGTCAAATCTGAAGCAGTTTTCCTTCTATTTCTTTTGCCCTCAATAATCAAGTGTTTATCTTCAGTGGCAGTTGTCACTTTTGGTGCTCCAGCTCTTTTTTGTCAGAATTTGCGTCAGTTTCTAACTGCCTTTGTAACAAATATTGCACCCAATTTCTAGAAATCTTTAACTTCTTGGCAATTTGTCTTTGAGAGTAGTCTTTTTTTTAATAAAATTTCAATTTGTGCCCTTACATCAGTGCTTACCTGCTTTGATTTTGCTATTTTGTGCAAATTACTTTAAAATTAAAAAATAAATAAAAGCTACGGAAATACTGTTGTAATGGCACAATCTTTTATTCTTCAACCAGAGACAGCAACATATGTTTTACTTACAGTACTGAGTTAAAATTTAGAACTTGTATTAACATTTAACTTAGTTGAAAAGTCTATTTAGGGGTTAATTGTGAAAAACAATATAATGTTAATATTCATAATTTAACAAAATATATGGTGGATAGACAAATCCAAATTTGAAATGTTTGGTAGTTAGTGAAATTTTATCTTTTACTTTAAAATATACAAGAATATCTCATTTTAAGTTATTTTTTAAAAGAAATACAAGGTGGCTCCAAACTTTTTTCCTGTAGTGCATATTGTCTGAATAAAGTCAGGACAATGTTGACTATTAGGAAGATCCAGAGTTGACATTTTATCATCATCAGTCCCATGTGGTCATAGGGTTGCTGTGTAGCTGAGCACCTGACAGCCTCCCTCCCTATGTCTCAGTTGCATTCCAATGTCTGAGTCTCTGTTAATTTTCTTCCAGTGCACTCAGTGACATTGTCAGCCTATTTTTCCTCTGTCTCTCTCTTCTTTTACCTCAGATAGTACTTTCTAGGATGGCAGTGGAAAGAATGGCCATACCATTTCAACTTTCTCTTCTTGGTGGTGGTTATGAGGTTTTCCAATGGGCCTATTTCTTGTTTGGTGGCATCACATGCTGGATCATTCATGATGCAGTATACATAGGAAACATCTTGGATGTTTTTGTAGCATCTTATTTCTAATGCTTGGAGTTTTCTATCCTAGTGCCCTCTTCACTGATAACTGAGCCAAGATATTTGAATTGTCTTACTACTTTAAGTTTCCGACCACTGACTTTTATCTTGCTTGAAAGCCCTTTCTCATATTTGTCATAGAGTTTGTTTTTCTTGGCATTAATTTCCATGCTATATCTGGAAGATGGATCATCAAGAGTCTTCACCAGACTGACAAGTTCCTTTCCTTTGCTAGCTAGACCATCTACGTTGTCTGTAAGGTGGTTTGTGAATTTGTGACCTCTGATGCTGACCGTGCCCTGGTGCTCCTCAAAGATGTCACTTGTAAAGTTGCCAAGGAAGATGTGAGTTTTGGGGACAGAAGACAACCTGGTATGGAATCACTTTCCTATGGAACCCTGGAACATTACTGCACTGCTAGCCTTATCACACAGCTACAGAATAGTATGGATCAACTGTTTCTCCTGTTATATTTATTCACTGTTGGTCATCATGCTTCATGCTGCACTTTGCCAAAGATGCTTATGAAGTCTATGAATGCATGGTAAAGGTTTTGTTGGTCGTGTGTGTTTTTCGCATAGAATTCCAGGATTGAATATCTTTTCTGTGGTGTGTCTTCAGTGTTGAAATCTAACTTGTTCTTCAACAATGATTTCTTCTGTTTGGGGTATCAGTCTATTTAGAATAATTTTCAACATCACTCGTGTAACTAATCAAACTGATAGTCCAGTAGTTTTTTAATTTTTTGGGGAGATTGCCTTTTGAGGAAAGTGGGATAATCAGTTACTGGATCCTTATTGTTGACCTGATTGCCAGATCTTGTTAGAGATTATTATTAACATATCTATCACTAATTTATTGTGATCTGATAATTTCAACTGGGATGTTGTCAATTTCATCTGTCCTACCTTTCTTCAATGATTTTACTGCTGATCCACTTCTTCCCTAAGTATGATAAGTCATCGTAATTTGAGGATTCTGGGACAACTAGGACATCAGAGTTTTCTCTGACAGGATGGTTGTGGAACTCAAGACAGTATTCTGTCCATCTTTCTATGATGTTGGATTCTGTTAGGCAGTTTCTATTTTTGTCTTGGATGGTATTAATTCTATATTGTTTTTGCTTGTTCAGATCTTTCACAATCTGGAATCCATTCTTGCTACTGTTGTTTAGATTTTCTTCAATTTCTGAACATTTGATCCATTTGTCTTCTTTCTGCTTTCTTATTTTCTCATTGACTTCTCTGCTCTTGTGATGAATCTAATACTCTTCAGTATCCTCTATGCATCATAGAACTACAGTATTTCTTCAGTAACCTATGGTTTCTTTTGAGTGTTGCATTCCAATGATGTCTTTAACTGTTTCAATCATGACTGAGTTGCAGTTGGCCATTAATATTTCAGTACATTCCTACACCATCAGTATCAGTGCAAATTTTCCACCAACAGTTGTTTGAAACCTTCACAGATGGTGGGATCATTGAGGCAGTCAAGGTTGAATTTGACCCTGATGTTCTTGGGCTAAACAATCTTTTACAATTTTACTTGAAAGTTTTTGATTTTAATATCATGGTTAATCCTTAAGTCAACACCATGAAAGGACATTTTATATACATCTTATATACATAACAATAATCCCTTCCTGCTTATATTCTATCATCATTTAAGAAAAACCATAATAGGTTATTTTCTTTTACAATGATGTTCACTCTCTACAAGTCATTCGAGGTAAAGGGTTACAGACTATGAGGTACAGTTTATGGGGATATGAGGAGAAGATAACAGTTGATGTTAGATTTGAACAAGCCAAGATTGTAGTGATTTGGAAAGCATCCTCTTGGGAGTCACTTCCATAAAGCAGCAGTTTGTGGGAAGAAGCTGCTTGAGAGGAACTTACATCTTGCTAATGGAATATGTGAGAATGAGGGTAGTTTTTTACAATGTTCATAGCATGGCGGGTCCTAACTGTGCAGGTAAGAACTGGTGGAACTAATATATTGTACACATATATTCTGGTTCAAATCCAAGTTTCGCTTTATTGTATTACAATTGCATAGTATTTACACATGCCAATTTGAGTGCATCCAGTTCTCACTCTGTGGTTTTACAACTGTAGTCTAGTAGGAAAGTTTGCTTTCACCAACAAATATCTGCTTACATAAACTTTTGCAAAATATTTGCTCACTTAGTGTACCATATAAGTGGTCCTGTGATAGTTGACCAAAACTTATAGAGAACCATTAAACTAACCATAAATAATAAAGTATGCAGTGACCATCAGCTTCAGTTAAACAGCTTAGGACATACCACCATTTGTATTAGATCACCCCATTTTTAGATGAGCAAAAATAAAGGAACAGATAGTCTTAAAGTAAATAACATTTAATATTTGGTTGCATAACACTTGCTAGTGATGTTAAAGAGAGAGTTTGGGAAACACACACACATATATTTTTTTTTTTTTATTGAAATTGGAGTAGATTTGAACAGCAAAATTAGATCAGAACAATTTTGTTTACTGATGGGAATCTGATCTAGCCCATTTGGAATTGGGTCATTAGGAAGACAATGGAAGATGATCAAGATAATTTTTATCAGTTAAAATTTGAAATAGAGCTCATTAGGCTATGAGGAACTTTGAAATTCACATGATTTTGGGTTGAAGACAGCACTCATGATAATCGTGTGCGGGCTAAGGGTCGATTTATGATCAGCCAGGTTTATCTATATAAATGCGCACAGAAATCTGTTGACAGAGTGGTTGGCTTGTCTGCCATTGAGTGCAGTCAAGCTGGGTAGAGAGAGGTCAGAGACTGGAAGTGACGTCAGAGATTGGAACCAAACGCCCGCTAACATATTTTGTTGATATAAGTAGGGAGAAATGAATTACTCCTCCAACAATCTAAGACTGCTACTACTACTATTACTACCACTGGAAACGGAAATGTTGAACAAGCTACAATAATCAAAAGGTTGTTTTTGGGCTCATCTGTCATTGAGTGCAGTCGAGCCAGGTGGAGAGATATCGGAGACTGGAAGTGATGTCAGGGATTGGAACAAAACCCCCGCTTACATGTACTGTTAATATAAGTACCGATGCCTCTGCTACCACAAAGATTACTACTACTGTTACTACTGCTGAGGAGGAACGCAACTATAAACTTTAAGCCGCGCACAGAAATCTTTATCTCTCCATCGCAAGAGTCGTATATCGTTCTGAGACGATTTCACAACAAGCTAATCACAACCCACTCTGTCTCTGTCTAGAATCCAGTGTATGAGTTTATACGTCAATTACTTTTCTTTTCTGTAATCCGTTTCTTTTCTATATTATTCTTTTCTGCTATATAAAAGACATTGACAGTTCAACCATTGAATAGTTGTTTGTCCGGTTTTTGGCAGATATATATATATATTTTTTTGGTGCATTCTAAATTTCTTAGCACAGGCTCTCCAACCGTGTCTACATCTTCAGTTGACCGTGAATGGATGAACATCATTTCTGCTTTCTGGATCAAACCAAACACAATGTGGGCAAGAAGCAGGATTAAACCAGTGGACCAGTCGAATGATCTACGGATGCTAAGGGGACTTACGGTCACTCCCTTAAGTTCGGTTAAGACCGAGTAGACACCTCAACCCAGAGAGTAAGACATCGGAAGTTGAGGGGCTGGGGGAAAAGTGTTAGAGTGATAACTGCATCAATCTTGTGACCCACTGATGTCACCAAATTGCTGCATTCTTCATTTGTGATAGTTTTCCATACTTTTAACGTAGCTTCTTTCAGTTGTTTGTCTTGGAGGGTTTCTTCTTTCAGTCTCCTCTTCAAGAGATAAAATGCATACTCTATTGGGTTATGACTTGGCCAATCTAAAACTGTCCAATTTTTTCCCGGATGAAGTCCTTACTTGTATTGGCAGTATGTTTTGTGTTATTGTCCTACTGCATAATAAACTTCCACCTGATTATTTTATCTCATATTCATCTTTTGGTCTTAAACCTAAATGTGGAGTTTTCCGAGGGGAGTGTGACTTTAGAGTGTTCCTATGAAATTCATTGCTTATTGTCCATTTAGTGAAAAAGATTTCTGATGAAAGCAAATCATCTTGCAACTTTTGATGAGTAACCATTGGATTTTTTTTAATTTGGCACATTAATTTCCTTGAAGAAATCTTCTGTGGAGCACCTGTTCTTTGATTTTCAACAGTTTCAAGTTTTTTTATACCTTGCAATGAATGAACTAATGGTAGTAAATAGAATATTCAGGTTGTCTGAGATTCTACTGTAACTTTTACCTTCTTTCCAGATCTTAACAATCAGTTCTTTTTGCGAATTTGTCAATTCTTTACTTCTTGCCATGATGATAACCTTCTTGCATGAATATCAATTACAGAATGTTCTATTTGTACTTTTTAGGCTAAAAATAACTACTAATAACATTGTTGGAACATTCAAGAATATTCCACTTAAATAATCTAGAATATTAAAGCAATTTAAAAGTTTTAAAACCATTAAAATGGATAAATGGGATTTTTGTATTAAATTAATTTTTTTTGTTTTCTATGCATATTTAGTTATTATGCATCTGTGTACAGTTAATATGAAAAGTATGTTTATTCATTAGTTGAAAATACGATACATTAAAAATTTATGAATATTTATTTCCCCACACTGTATACATATATAAACATATATATATATACACACACACACATATATATACAGTCTGCCAAAAAAATGTATACACACTTCAGTAAAGGAAAAACCTGTATAGATATTGTAATACTAAATTTATTCAGACATCACAAGATTAATACAAGTTACCTGCGGACTCTACAATCAAAATTTATTTTACATATATTTATTAGTACAGCGAACTACTGCTTTGGACAACGTTGGCTAAAGTGTCTAGTGGGATTGCTGTACATGCATTTTCAATTTCTTGTCTAAGAGTTACAGATTTAGTTGTTTTTCTGTGATATGCCACATCCTTTAAGGTCTCCCATAGTAAAATGTGTTATCGCAATTTTATAAAACTGAAAAACAAGTTTTTCCTTTCCTGAAGTGTATATAGATTTGTTGTATCTGTCTCTATATTTATAGAATACAGTAGGAAGGTGAATAGCAATCAAGGCACTATCACTACCTTGCAATCATATCACTCTAGTCATTTGACTCGAGGCAATACTTAACTCAGTAAGCTTAAAACAGTTTTGTCTATGCATGACAGTTTTAACCATGAAAATATTAGTTTATTGAAGGTTTTTTAGTTTTCTTTTTTACATTTGTTTAATCATCTTAAGTAAGTTCACCAAAGAAGATATTGAAAAAAGTATATTTACTTCTTTTCTTTCATATGGCAATGTATGTCATTTTGGTTTTTATGAAAATATCTGGTAGGAAAGAATTTTGTCACAAAATTAACCTCATACTTTTTTCTAATCATTGTTCTTGATAGCAACAGAGATTTCAATGATAACATTTTATTTATTATTCTTGCTTTAGTTTCTCACAGTTTTCTAACATAATTTAGGGATATCCATCTTCATATTGGACTGTGTTATTATCAAACCTTGTCCTTCAGGATGTCCATTTGGTGTGATTCTATTCAGGACTACAAAAGGACACAAACTCTCTTTTTGCTCCGAGATGTAGTAGTAATAACATTGTCTCATCCATACCTGGAAAAGAAATTTCCCTGGAAAGCTACCTAAATTTCAACAAACCTACATGGACATCACACAGCTGCATATACAAACTACAGTTAAGCACATAAATGATTTTCCATACTTTCTTGAGCAATCTTTATACATGTAAATATAATTTGTTCTTTCTTTTGTGAGCTATGTTGTTCTTTATATAAATATATATGTAAAATTCTTCCACATATTGAAATTCATTTCTTTTGAAAATGTTGAATTTATTTACTTTGAAAGTCTTCATCCTAATAAGCAACGAGTTGTAACCCACTCTGCTACAAATTGGTGACCAACAGTAACCTCATCCATTACAGTCATGTAGTACACGCCCTCTTCACTACAAAACAAACTACTTCTTCAATTGAAATTTGATGTTATTGGATATACATCTGACCAAATACGACATAGCCATAGGCATGGCCCCAACCACCAAGATATCAGGACATAAAAGTCATGACTACTTCCTGTTTGAGGATATCTGCCATCAGACTTTTTTTTAAACATAAATATTGTTAAAGTAAGAACCTTTTGCTTTGTGTACAAAATGATAGCAAGCAAAACCTGAAAAAGGGGGTTGTGTCAACAAATCTAGAGAAGCAAAGAATATATACTTTTGATATAAAAAATTAGTACAGGGTGTCTTTGGTGTAACCTAAGATCTACAAGGATTACTTCTTTTCATTCTGTTGATTGATTCACAATAGGACCACAAGTAAACAATTTTTTTACATAAATCTTTTGCGTTTTCACATGTTTCTGTTCTTTAGTACTGATGGAAATAAACTAGAACTATAAGCAAAATGAGTTATGATTTAATCACAATTCTATGTATTGCTTAGAAAACAAAATTTGATTCTAATGTCTATCATCAAAGTGGATTAAAGTCACAATTGTAAGTGGGTGATAGTTAAAGCAAGCCTACTATTTTTATTACTTTTTAATATTGTTGAAATGAATTGTTAATATTCAATGTTTTTCTTGGCAATGGTGTGAAGGCTATCCTTAATGCAATGGATAAAAATATCCTTAACAGGAGGTCAGTGTATGGTTCAACAGAATAATTATGAAAAAAACAACAAAGATGATAATTTTAAAAACAAATGTATATTGTTTTTGCTGATTTGCTTTATAATTTAAAAAAAAATTAAAGTCACTGGTAAAAATTGAATTCCAATAAAATCTGGTCTGAAACAGTTTTGCTTGAACAGAGATTATGTGTCTTTAAGAACCAATATGTCTGTTGAAAGTTACACATTTCTTGCATTAGCCATTTCAGAGTCATGTCACAGATGTAGCTTTTATTTATACAATACATAAACAGTTTAAGAAATATAGAGTGCATTTCCTGTCATACATCTTGTATTTTGTGAACTATTTTTCCAAAATTCATCATATTTTATATTCTGATAGTTGGATTTGGATAATCCTTGGAATAATGAATCAGTATCAGACTAATACTGAAACTACCCATTTGACAGACCTGATGATCCCAGAATGAAAGATATAGGATTTGAGATTACAAATCAAAATATTATTAAAAGATATACTTTGATTATTACAATATTTTAATTAGTCTAAACTTTTTTGATGAGGAGTTATCATTATTTACATTAGGACTATTGTCTTCATCTTTGCTATCATCATTATAACATTTCAGCCATTGTGACATCCAGGCTTTAAGTGTTTGTCAATCTGAATAATCTTTGTGGTGTTGAAGATTATTGGTTTACACTTGTGGGACGTATGATATTGGATGTAATGTGGTTTTTGGTGTTTTGTGGGTTTACAGGTGGTTATCATCAGATAACATCCTTATCCCAGTATACACCAATTTTTGCCTTTTAAAAGCAAATGCAAAGATAATTAGTACAAAGATATATTTTGCATGTAAAGATAGAATTCTATATATCTTAAAACATACGAAATTTAAAGAGTTCACATGGAAGGTTCATGTGTTGAACGACTATGTCCTTTAGCATATGTATAAGAAAGTCCTTGTAATGTTAATGTGTATATATGTATGTATTCAGTTGGTATTAGTAATCCTAACTCACTGTTAATTTAAGGGTCCAGGTAAAATAAGGCATGGGAGGAATATGGCAATGGGAGGCAGATGTTGTTTGTGCAGTGGCCAAGTAGTGAAGATTCGTTTCTTGTGTGGAAGGCCCACAAGCATAGGTGAAGGATGATATTAATTCGACTGGTTCCTTTTGCCTGATCTATGTTTATACACATTTCCAAGACAAAGGAATTCATTTTAGAATTGTCTTTTGCTTTCTGATGGGTTCACAGCTGAGACTCATTTGACAATCATTTTTCTTCACTTACATTTAGTAATGATGCAGCAGCCAAGTAGTGAAGATTCATTTCTTGTGTGGAAGGCCCACACGCTCGAGAGAAGGGCAATATTAATTCATCGACATTCTGGTCTGATCGTTTCTGTGTTTATACACTTTTCCAAGATGAAGGAATTCATTGTAGAATTCTCCCTTGCTTTCTGATTGGTTCACAAGTCTGACTCATTTGACAGTCACTTTTCTTCACCTATATTTAAGAATACCTTTTGGTCTCTTCTTTTTATTTCTTTATGGAAAAACAAAATGGTTCCATACTTTCTATTTTATTTTTTTGAAATAGTGAAATTTTCATTTTTCTATCACTACACCTTCAATAAATTTCAAACTGAACAATTTATTTTATCAACAGTAGATTGTTTTCCTTCTACTGAGCATGTCTACGGATATCTTGTCTAGTTCTTATTTTAGTACTGCTCAGTTATTGCTTGCTGTTTTCCCTGAGTTTAAGTTTGCACTACTCAGCCCAGAAGATTGAACTCACAATTACTGTCACCAAACTTACAACCAATGCTTTAATTCACTAGGTTACAACCTTAAGTGTACAATCTTAAACTTGATCTGCCTGCTGCTGTTATACATTATCATTCATTGAGGCTTCTCTTTTTTTATTGCTGCTGTTAAAGCTTTGTTTATGGTTTGAAATGTTAGATATTTAAGAAGTCTTGAGTTAAAAAAAGAATGAGATATTTAGGTTGAGAATCAACATAAAACTTATTTAACATTATATGACTTTTATATACAAAGTAATATATTATAAAATCTAATTTATTGCTTCTTCAGCAATGTGTACATTTAACATTTGTTGTTTTTATGTACTAATAAATCATTAATCCAAATAAGAAGACAATTCCTTTTTATCTTTCATGTATCAGTGTTAAATTAATGACTTTGTCAAGGTGTTCCTGGGATGGCAATGTGAAAATGTTGACATGAATTTGTTTATTCTACATAAGAATATAAAATTCAAAATTTAAAAAATGATTATACTGAAATGTTTATTTTTTAATTTGATCTTCTGCAGAAAGCATTTTCTTTTTAAGTTCCTTTTGTACCTGTTGTGGGAACTCTAATATGAATTTTGAGATACAGTCCACACAGAATCTTTTCTGATAAAAGTAACTGCAAGTTTTATCCATGCATATAGGCTGTGAACAATAGCTACAGTGGGAACCTAAACAAATGAAACTTTTATGATGGGTATCAGGTGTAAAGGGATCTTTTATGACATATGCTGATTCAAGAAGGCCTACATCTTTGGCATTGGGTGGATTTTTGCCGTAATAAAAATACGAGGAAGAGAATTTGCATTTGCTGCATGTGAATATTTTCCTTTCTGAATCTGTTGACTTGGGTTC
This sequence comes from Acanthosepion esculentum, assembly GCA_964036315.1. Classification (NCBI taxonomy): domain Eukaryota; kingdom Metazoa; phylum Mollusca; class Cephalopoda; order Sepiida; family Sepiidae; genus Acanthosepion; species Acanthosepion esculentum. Next base: position 48,590,976 of record OZ038507.1, read on the forward strand.
TTGTTTTTCTGCCATTTTCTTTCCAGTTTGGAAATTTCTTCCACTGTAGTTGAAAATAAAGAAAAATAAAAAATAAAGAAAAAAGGTTGTGAATAATATAAAAGATAAAATGATAGCATCATATAATAAAAAAACAAAAAGCATATCAATAACTTTAAAAACATAAAATTTCTGATTTAGTTAATACTTTTGTGGTCGTTTTATTTTTATTCACATTCCAAGATTTTCGGAATGTAATTAAAAAACCTGCTTTATTCTGGCACTGACCATAGAGCGAGCCAATCTTATAAACTTTCAATAATGAGTTTAGTCCATTTCTTAGTTATTTTATAAAACTCTAAAAAGGACATTTTTTTAAAACTGCAATAAAATGCTATATACAAAATATTTTTGGATGCTATACTGAAGCTATCCAATTTTATTTTTTTGGTTTACTTACTACTGACTCAATGAATAGTAAAATATTTAATTATTTACACGTTACATTAAAACTTATATTCTATCATATAAATTTACAGTAAACGTATGTACATTCACAGTTAAGTTTTTTCCCAAATGTTTAGTTGATTCATCAGATTGTTAACCGGATATAAATCTGGGAAACAAGATAATTTTAAATGTTATAAACAAATACAGAATAAAAAAACAAGATATGAAAATATAGTGTACTGGAAAGTAAGTCTGATACTTTAAACATTAAAAATATTTACAAATTATGATAAGGAACCACTACTGATTCACTAAAAAATTAACATACTCTAATGAAAAAATGACCCAAACTTAATAAAAACAAAGTTCTATTGTAAAAATCTTTGTTATTATTAAGAGGAAAGACCAAAAGATTTTTGATTATTAAATGATATTTTTTGATCCTTTTTAGAATGTTTGAAATTTCAGTTAAAAATCTTTTTTTTTTCGCATTACCAGGAGGACCAAAGATTAGTATAGGAAATTTTAGCAACTTTTTTGCAGTGAAAAACACACTGATTTGAAAATTTTTGCAAAAATCAAATAATTGTTGTTAAGCAGAAATAACTCCAAAACTCCTGTGTATTAATATACGTGTTTTATTACTGCCATCTTATCAGGAAGTGCCACACAATTAAAGCCCCTTAAGGCATTACAGATATTGGGCCGCTTATGTATATAAGTCAACCAACATCCCCCATACATACAAAAGTCTGAAGTGTTTTTTTTATGCGAGTTGCCATTCACCATATTGGTTGGGTGTCCTGCCTGCAGTGACTCTCTTCAGACGTGGTTGTCTTTCAGTTTTGTCTGGTTGCTGCTGTTTGGTGTTTTCCTTACTGCCACTGTTGGTGATATCTTGTTTGCGGTTTGTTTCCATCATGTTTTGGTCTAGTTGTGAGTCTTAGGTGTCTCCTATTTCTCACTAGCCTTTTCCCATTTTCCAGTTCGATCATGTATCGTCGGTATTTAAACTTTTCTGTGACAACTGCCTTTTTCAAATATTGGTTCTTGCCATATGGCTGCACAGTCACCTGGTCGCCCTTTCTTAATTCTATCAGGTCATGGGCATTTTTGTCATAATATTTCTTTTGATGTTGTTTTGCCTTTCGTATTTTAGTTTTTGTTTCTTCCTCATTAAATGGGGATAGAAATTTCTTCATCGTAGGCAGTACACTTCTCAATTGTCTTCCAAAGAATCTCTGCGCTGGGGACATTCCTGTGGATTTTGATTGTGTGTTGGTGAATTCTAGTATGGCCAGACAAGGATCGCTGTTTTCATTATTACATTTTTTTATGATGCATTTTATTTGTTTTACAGCCGATTCTGCCATTCCATTGGAGTTTGGCATCTCTGGTGAGCAGGAATTCCATCTAAATCCGTATTTATGGGCCAGTTCTCTCATCATTTTGTTATCAAATTCAGGGCCCCCATCACTTACAACTTCTTCTGGAATGCCATATATCATGAAGTGTTTCTTTATCAGCTCGATCAACCAAGGTATAATTGGAGAAATAATCCACACAGACTAGGTATTTCCTTCCATCCAGTATCATGGTATCGAGGCCAATACGTTGGAATGGGTATTCCGGCACTGGTCTTGTGATTAGTGTCTCTTTGCTATTTCTTGCAGAATATCTGCTACACTGTTCACAGTTGATGTAACATTCCTGTAGTTCGTGCCTCATTCCAGGCCAGAAGATTGTGTCTAGGGCACGCCTCATGTTACTTTCAACTGCTAAATGGCTTGTATGTGCCTTCTTCTTCATGTCATTTCTCATTGAGGCAGGTACAAAGACTCTGTCTTTGTAAAATACTAGATCATCCTTTGTTGACAGGTAGTCTCTGAATTTATACAGGTGTTTCAAGGGCTTTATATCACATTGGGAAGCCTTGTTTAATTAGTTTTATGAGCTTCTGTAGATCCCTATCTTCTTTGGTGTCTCTGGTTTGTTCACTTACAGCAAGAAATTCTAATAGATTCACTTCACAGAAATTAAACTGGAACTTGTCATCCTCTACTGGGGCTCGTGAAAGAGCATCAGCAATAATTATGTCACTGCCCTTTTTGTATGTTATTTTGTAATCAAAATTTTGTATTGAAAGCATCATTCTTAACAGTCTTTTTGGTACTTTGCTTAGAGGCTTGTTGCTGATTGCTTCTAATGGTTTGTGATCTGACTCTATTGTTGCATGTCTTCCATAACAATAGTCGCTAAACTTGTGTAGTCCAAACACAATGGCTCTCCTCTCTTTTTCAATTGGTGCGTAGTTTTTTTCATAATTGTTCCACACCCTTGACGCGTATGACACTGGTTTCCCATTCTGTAGGAGGACAGCTCCAACACCTACATCAGACATGTCAGTCTGTATTGCGACTGGCTTTTCTAAGTAAGCCAAGATAGGTGTGTTTGCTATAGCTTTCTTTATGTCTTCGAATGCTCTTTGTTGCACCTCCGCCCATTGGAAAATCTGGTCCTTTCATGTTAGCCTGTTTAAAGGTTCCCATTTTGTCATCAGTGAGTGATCAAATTTCGAGAGGTATTTAACCATTGCTATGAAGCGCCTTAGATGATGCAGATCGCGAGGTGCTGGGAATTCTGTGATTGCCCTTATTTTTTCTTCATCAGGCTTCAAGCCTGTGTTAGTCAGTGTATGACCCATGTAGGTAACTTCCTCTGTGAGGAATTTGCATTTGTCAAGGTTAATTTTAATGTTTCTTTCTCTGCATCTCTGCAAATATGCTCGCAAATTCTGGTTGTGGTTATTGATGGCTTGGTCTGAGTTGTTTCCAAATCCCTCAACCAGACAGTCATCTTGGATGGTGCTAACCCCGTTTATCCCTTGGAATTGTTCGATCATTTTTGTTTGGAATGCCTTGCTGGCTGGTGTGATACCCATGGGTAATCTTTTGTAGCGATAATTTCCCTGAGGCGTGCCGAAGGCGGTCAGTTCTCTTGCCTTGTCGTTCAGCTTGCAATGCCAGTATCCACTTCTTACGTCCAATTTGCTAAATTTTATTGCGTTTTTATTTGCAAACCTGTGTGTGATGGATTCCAAGCTTGGTACCTGGCAGTGGTAGTTGTTAATCAGTGCCTTGTTTAATGGTTTGGGGTCTAAACATATCCGAAGTTTTCCGCTGTGTTTTCTCTCAATCACATAGCTGTTGAGCCATGAGCTAGGTCCTTCCAGTTTCTCAATTATATTGTCCCTCATCATTTTTTCTAGTTCCTGTTTAAATTGTTTTTCCAGTGCAAATGGGATACCTCTTATGGGTTGTTGTATAGGAACTGTGCCTGGTTCTATTTGGAGTGTTAATTCACCTTCAAATTCACCAACTCTCTCTTCAAAAATGTCTGGGTATTCTAGTAAAATCCCTTTGATGGAATCATCAACATCTAATTTTCTGATGTCTTTCAGGGCTTGTTCTTTGAGGACATTGCATTCTACAGATGAAACTGTCGAGTCAAACTGATCTAGGTTGAACTGTATTAAATTTAGCTTTTGGCAAAGACTACAGCTTAAAATTGGTTGTACCTTCTCATTCACAACCATGACTGAGGCTGTCACTTTTCTTCTGTTGTCAGGGTTGATAAGTTCTACCCTCATTGTTCCTTTGGTTCTAACCCTTTTCCCTCTGTATACTGAAATATCAAGTTTCTTACCTTTTTTTAGTAAGTGCTCCATTTTGTTGTCCTTAACGAATGTTGCAGGAATTACATTTACAGTTGCTCCGAAATCTATCATGAATTTAATGGGCTTCCCGTTTTAAATTCGCATGAACCTTATGAATTGTCCCCCCTTCAACGTGAAAACATTCATTAACTCTTTGCTCACTGTAGTTACCCCTGCAAATTCTTGATGTGGCAAAATGTTTTTTTTCTTTTGCATCTAAAACATTCCTGACAGTTTCTTATTCCTTTTACGTCTTCTCTGACAATAAATGCAATCATATTGTTTTTTTTCTCTTCCAGTCGCATTGATATCTTTCCCGTATGTGTCGTCCTCAACATTTAATTTGTCGTATTTTTCAATTTTTTCGACTGGATTTTACTTTGTTCTGCAGCTCTGCATCGGTCAATACACTGTGTCAGGGTTAAATCTGGTTCCCTCAGGAGAATTTCTCGCGTTTTTTTATCGTATATTCCTTTTATTATTTGTAATTTTATCATATCGTTCTCAGTGACGTTATTCCATTCACAATCTTCAGAACTGGATTTCTAATTTAACAAATAGTCTTCAAAGCTTTCATTTTCACTTTGTTCTTTCTGTAGGAATTCCACTCTGTCTACAGTCAATGTTTTCATGGGTTTGCAGTAGTCCCTAAATGCTTCGATAACCATTTCGAGTTTTTTTTCGTCGTCATTTTCAATTGTTTCTCCTTTCGCATTCTTAATTGTTAGGGTTTTGTATATTTGTTGGCCCTTTTTTCCTAAAAGGTAAATAAATAAACTCCTTTTCTTCTTTTCAACATTTGCAGCTTTAGCGGTACTATCTCTACCCTTCCCTTCAAATTTCTGAAATTCAAAAAAAAGGTTCACTTCTTCAAGCCACTCATTAAAGGCTTTGTGCAAATTTCTTACTGTCCAGTCAAAACTTTGGGGTGGGTTGATTGACATCATTTTTTGTTGTTTTAAACAAAGTAGTACTCACTCGGTTTATCGTCCAGTTTATCCCTCTGACACTATGTTAAGCAGAAATAACTCCAAGACTCCTGTGTATTAATATACGTGTTTTATTGCTGCCATCTTATCAGGAAGTGCCACACAATTAAAGCCCCTTAAGGCATTACAGATATTGGGCCGCTTATGTATATAAGTCAACCAACAATTGTCAGATTTTTAATGAAATTTTCAGGACTTATTCACAAATAAATGAAATTATTTTAGAAATGTTTTGGTAATTTTTTTTTACATTTGCTAGCCCACTTTTTTAACTTTAAGAAATTAAGTTTTGTGCCACTTAATTTTTATAATAGTTAAAAGCAGCACTCCTTGGAGAATTTACATCAATTTTTTTTGTAAAAAATTCAGTTATTGAAAATCTGCTCTGAACTGTAAAATAAAAATGTAATAAAACTAAGACATTTTTTTAATTAGGAAAGCTTTTAAATGCTTTTATGTATAAAATATATTAAGTACACTATTGTCATAAGAAAAACATTTTTTTTGATGAATAATCAATTTTTACAAGAATTGTTTTCATTTATTAATGAGAATAATTTATAGTTTTAAATTTCTGTATTACTTTGTGCCTTTTAGATGATATTGTTATAAACTATAATTAGTGATGGAAAAATTTATATCAAATACCAATATTTTAAAAAGAATTTTGAATTTTTTTTTGTATATGTATAATTTGCTGATTTTTGTTGATATGGTTGTTCATACATAACATTATCAGAAAAATATGTCAGTGATAAATATAGTAATTTTAAAACCAAAGTATCTAAAACTCAATAAAACATTAGATTATGGAGAATATTTTCCTAAATTTTTAAGATTACTGCATACTTAAAAATTATTTTAAAAAGTGCTCACATTATATACCTCAATTATTTTTTACAAATATATCCACCATAGAAAAACATTAGATAAACTCCATCTGTCATTCAAGCTGTCAACATCTATACATATATAAAGGGCAGTTTTGTGTGTGTGTGTATGTCCGGCTAAATCTAAAAAACTACAAAAATTTACAACAAAATAAATATATATACAGACTCAGTATCACCCAACCAACCTTTTTCAAAAAAAATTATCATCGTATGATTTGTATTTACGAAGATATTATAAAATTAAAAATATGTAATAATTGCTTTAGAATGCATTCAAAATTCTCAGAATTAAAAAGCAAAAATGAACAGGAATAATTCTTCTGTCCGTTTCTACTTTTTTGTAAATAAAAGCATAACTTTAAAAAAATAAATATTAAAATAACAAAGTAAATTTAAAAGAAGAAATTTAATTTTATTAATTAATATTTTTTGGCCATCTTATAGAAAATAAACTTCATTGTTTTTTTGATTTGTAATTAACATAAAAAAGTAAATAATTTTAAATTAAGTTTTATTAAAGCAAAAAACTATAGCAAGCCTTATTTTTTCGAAAATTACTTTAAATGAAATATAGTTAAATTCATAAAACAAATATTCAACAAGATTAATGTTGACTATAACTCATATCTGCCTTTCCTAATTTTTATTTAACTAAGGTTTTTTTCTTTCAAATACAAATATAACTTGAAATTTAAACATAGTTGCTTTTCAAAACTAAATTCTCAATGTGTCTTCTACTATCAAAATAGTTACTAATTAAATTCATTTATGCTTCTTTCACCTTTAAAAAGAAAATAATCACTAATGTAATCTTTATTTACTTAAAAAAAGATTTAAATTCCCTGCCAAAATAAATAGTAAATAATTATTTTTCAAAGAAGTAAGGCTAGCTATAGTTTTGCTTGAAAAAATGATTAAATTAAATATGTCTAAATATATCTTAATTTAATTTTATTTACTTTTTTATTAATAACAATAATTTGAAAAAAAAAGTTAATGAAATTAGATAAATCGATTAGATTTGTTTGAAAACAACATTAACAGAGTATTTATGTTAATATTTAATTTGAAAAATAAGATGTCTTTTTGACATAAAGTGTGTGTGGGGGAAATCTGAGCATCCCCATATTTTTATATGGGGATGCTCAGGACCCCCCCACTCCAAGTGTGGTATTGGTAGGTAATGTGGTATTTTCCTAAATTTAGCTATTTTGTAACAAACCAAAAAAACAATGAAGTTTATTTTTTAAAGATTAAATAAGAAATTATTTTTCATAAGACAGCTGAAAAAATATCAATAAACTGTCAATAATAAATTATTATTCAGAGATCTTCCAAGCAATGCCGGGTATCCCTGCTAGTCTTAAATAAACAGCTACCACTGTGTTAAAAAAATGCATTTCTGTTATATTTTAAACTTAAAGTAAGTAATATTTGTTTCAAATCAGATTAATTAAACTTTAAATCAGCTAATGTTCTTTGAATAAAGTTCCAGAAAAGTACATTTTACTTTAGGAAGATTTTTTAACAAAGAGAATTACATTCAGTTAAAAATCAGCAATTTAAAAAACAAACTCCTAGACAATTTAAATTAGTTTTGAAATACAAGTCAAAGCATTTTGTTTATTGGAAATATTAAATTTAATCTATTAGCTTGAAATTAAAAGTAAAATAAATGCTTGAAGAAAATGTTTTCATATTTTAAAATTTATTTTAAACCTCAGAAATCATGTTTCTTTGACAGTACCTAAATTATAATAATAACAACCGGCTAGACAAACTGTGTCGCAGAATACTGTTCAGGTGCATTTGTCTTGGTTCAACACCCTCAGAGCCCACCTGTGGCTAATACCGCAACTATGTTGAGTGGACCTTAGTTACAGTTTCTGAAAGAGAGCTCATCATCTAATGTTGGTACCTCCACTTTTTCGTGGAAAACAGCATAGAGTAATGAAAAAGGCCACAAACTTAATAAAAATAAAGCTTTATCATCAAAATGTTTGTTATTATTAAGATGAAAGACCAAAGAATTTTTAGATTATTTTTTTTGATTTTTTAATCCTTTCTAGTATGTTCGAAATTTTGGTTAAAATCTTGTTTTGTTTACATCGAGGTGGCATTACATTGAAAACACATTGATTTGGAAATTCTTGTAAAAATCAAATTATCTGATTTTAATGAAATTTTCAGGAATTATTCACTATTGAATGAGATTATTTTTTAAATTTTTTCTTTTAGAAAATTTTGGTAAAAAATTTTTTTTTTTGGATATACCCCCCCCCCCACACACACACTTAATTAATTTCATGAAATTTTGCTAAATACCTTTCTATTACCTGAATTTTTTTATTCGTTAAAGGTAGGACTCCTTGGAGAAGGTAAATCACCTAATTTTTTTTCAAACTTTCACTATTCTAACTGAAAATCTGCTCTGAATTGAAAAATAATAAATGCAATAAAACTATGACACTATTTAATTAGAAAAGCTTGTAATTGCTTTTGTAAATAAGTTATATTAAGGACACTATTGTCTGAAGAAATAAAATTCTTCTGTTGAATAATGAATTTTTTCATTTTTAAAAAATTTTAATTGTAATAATTTATAATAGTTTAAAAATCGTGTAAAATTCTGTATTGGGCTATTTCCTGGATGCGATATAGTAATTAAATGGAAACAAAATTTACGAATCCAAATTTGAAAAGATTAATAAACGTAGTTTTACTATTCTATTTTTAAAATAATTTTTTAACTTAATTCGTTCCTTTTTTTCATCTGTGGAAGGCTAACCGTTACATTATTATGAAACGGTCACGTGATCTAAGAGTTTTGTCCCTTTACAGAGAAATTAATTTAAGAAATTTTTTTTACAGTATTTAAAATTTTTTTTATTTTTTCATAAAGCATCCTCGAAAGGTCAATAAAATATTAGATAATTGAGGAAAATATGTTCATTTGTAAAAATTACCAGGTAGAAAAAAAAATGCGTTCATTTAGATATTTCGTAAATTTATGTCAATTCTGGTCATGCAAGAGCAAGAAGATCTATCATCACCTTAAAAACTTACTGATACTTCCATAAAGATCAAAGAAAGAGAGGGGGACCCATCGTTAAGCAATGATTGTATCTTTTTTTTTTACTCAAATAACATGTCAGAAATTTGGAAGAGTTTTAAAATCGATAAATTTGTTTTGTTTACAAATTTCTTAAAATTAAGAAAATGGCCGCTTTTAAGAAAATTTTAAGAAATCGATCAAATATTTGACATTATAGTTCCTATCTGAAATACACCAGAATATTTTACTTACTGGAAATAATAAATTTAATCCTTTAGCATTCAATTAAAGCTAAAATGAAATCTTCAAGAATGCTTTTTCATTTTTAAAAATTCATTTTAAAACTTAGGTATCGAAAGTTTATGCCGAAAATGTGGAGGTAACTAAAACGTGATCAACTGTTTGAACAAGGCCAGTACACTTAAACCTTCGGTCACGATAACTTGTGACTTTGTGTTAGCACAACTACTGGCGACTTCCAAACAGTTTTGTCTACCCAACTTCACTCACAAGGCTTGGGTTAACCCGTGGTATGATGGTTTTCTTCACTCAGTTGCGTTCCAACTGTGTCGCACGAAGGGATCGCCGATAACACCGAGAATTCACTTCCCTGACAAATCGACCATGGTGAGATACAAACCCCGGTCTCGTGGTAAGAAATTGAACATTCAAATTATGTAAAAATATAAAAAAGAACCCCCCATCCAAGTGGTAGGACGTTCGCTTTTCGAGCATGAACCGAGTTTGAATCTCACCACGGTCGATTAAATGTTAAAAATTAGAGTAAAAATTCAGTCGGCTGATCAATGTTTATAGATCATACGAATATCTTTACAGAGAAAGGCTGATAAATAATACATAAATTTGGACTTAAAATGAACAAATAGATGGACACTATTAACGACTTGAAACCTCACCTTTTTAATTTGTCACCAATTCAAAATAGTCAAGTTAGAGTTATCCCTCCTTAAACTTCTTCCGGTGTGTTAGACAATCTCAACAGATAAAAAAAATGTGATAATGTCTGTTTTAAAATGCTTTTTCAACGTCACTCAGGTAATATTGATCTCAATCCTGACAGCTAAATAAGTAAATCGTTGTCTACCAAGATCCATTAACCATATTTAGCCTTAAGCGTTCTGCAACTAAATTACTTATTTGTTTTACGGATAAACAATAACCTCGTGTGGAAAAAAGAAGAAACAGTCTTTTTTAAAAAAGGCGTTTTTCTTGCTTTCGGAGTTCGTCGTCCTTATTTCTTCAGTTCTAAAATATTTTTACCAATGCTTCACCTTGTCTCTCTATTAGCAACTCTGCTATGGCGCCGGTCAGCGTATGTTTCTTCTTTAAATTATTTTCTTCCTCCGGGATTTTGGTGTTGTATTTTAATTATTTATTTTTAATTCTAGGTCTTTTTATTCAATTTTGTTGTGCTGTTTGAGAGTTTTTCTTTCTGTCTTTTAAGTGTATTGGTTATTTAAAAAGTTTATTAATTAGTCTTTTCTTTTTGGTTGCAAAGTATTTTTTAGCGTCTCTAGCATGATAACAATTAACATCCAAAATTATTTCTCCAGAAAAGGAAAATAAATGCTTTCCTTAGGGCTTAAATGTAACCGTTTTTAGCTGTACGTTTTTAGTCTCGTAAAATTAAAAATTCTCTCTAAAATATTTTTCAAGTATTATACTTGAAAAGAAAATCGGTAAATTTTCATTTTAACACCCGAGCGCTAAATTCACTGCTGAATAGGCCTAATTACTTCCTTTCCTTGCAGAAATTAGTACGCGCTAAAAATTAATGCACAAACTTGTTAAAGTAGATGGGTTGATTCTATTTTTTCATTTGTCCCCTTCTTCTACACAGACCCCCCCCCCCAACCTTAACACCTAACCCTAAAGAAGAAGGGAACAAATAAAAAACAATTGCTTCTATTGCCCTAATTTTTGGGGGGTTAGAGAGAACGGAGAACGATTAATTTTTCTTTTCATTCTTCATAATAAAAAAAATTACTTTGTTATTCTTTTATTTGTCGATGTTTACATATATTTGAATGAAAATTAACTTTCTTCTTAAGTACAAAAAAATTTTTTTTTCAAAACTAGCTTAACGGAAGCGCGTACTAATTTCTGCAAGGAAAGGAAGTAATTAGGCTTATTCAGCAGTGAATTTAGCGCTCGGGTGTTAAAATGAAAATTTACCCGAAAATCCTTCTTGTCTAAACAACGTTTCCTTTTTTGGAGAGTTACAAAATTTGATGTCTTGTTTTGTGACCTCCCGCTTTTTTTTCTTAGGTTGTTTACCACTTACAGCTGAATATGTGTATTTTATTAATAATTTACATTTGGTACTAAAACTGAAATGCTGAATTTTGTTTTTAAATTATGTGCCAAAAAAGAAAAAAACATTCCTTCCAAATCATAGTAAATTCCTAGCGTTTGTTAGATTTTGTTTTCAGCTAAAAAAACTAAACGCAAGAGATCGATTTAAGAAAAAAAAATCATTTCTTTTTGTAAATCTGTGACCAATATTTGTAAAATTAAAAACATACGAAATGTGGCGCACAGGTCAAAGAAGAGACTGTGGAAGATTCTTTCGTGGCCTACGCTTAATGTTCCTAACACCAAAATCATCCATCCATCACTCAAATTACTTCAATCACCATAATGATAATCGCATTGGTTGCTAACCATCTCTTCATCAATCCAAGTCAATACGGGGTGTTAAAGTTCTCGATCTGACCAAATGGAAAGGTTAAAAAAAAAAGTTTCTTGATCGAGCCGAGAACTTTTCAACACCTCGTATTTACAATGATTTTACAAACGAATGCTGATAAGAGAGTGGAAAACAAGTAAAACGTGAAATGGGAGAAGGAAGTGGCGGGAAACGATGGTCAGCATGGGACCAAGGTTTCCCGCCAATCTTGGGATAGAAAATGTCTGTCTCTGGTGGTCTTAGTTTTTGTTGAGTTTGCACTTATGGCCATAGATGCAGGAATATCTTTCAGTTTCTACAAAAATAATCTTTTTTTTTTTCTCAAAATGTTCTTTTTCATATTACAATCGAATAAGAACTCCAGTTCAAGAATTAATATATTTATTAATTTTTTAAATTTTAAAATTTAGAAAATTAAGGAAGCTGTGTAAAAAAAAAAAAAAAAAAAAAAAAAATTAATTAAATTCATTGTAATCTCTGCGAAAGCAAAAAAAACAAAAACTCTTACGTCAAAGTCAAAGCATATTCTTAACGGAACCTTACAAAAATTTAAAATAAAATAAGTTTACATTTACAATTGTACATTCTTTATTCTTACTTAGCCTTCCCTTTTCCTGTGTTAGTAATAATGCTGCTTTACAAAATTGGAAATACTTTCAAAACAGCCGCGAAAAAAGGATCCTTACTTACATTTTAATTTTATTTGCTAGTAAAAGCAATTCTTGTATTGTTTTACTTTTCTTTTTTAATTTAATTTTTATTTTTAACCTCCTGGATAGGGTTTACGGTACCGTTTTTTGTTTGTTGAACATTACGAACTCTGCATTAGAATTATTTTTACTTATTTGGACTAGTACCCTCACAAAACATTGAAAGAAAACTGTTTGAACAGCAGTTGAAAACAATAGTCACTTGGCTAACAAGTAGTTAATTTAATACTGTTCATTCGTACAAATCATGATTTATGGATTGAAAGGAGAACAAATAGAGTAGTTTTGCGGGAAGACTACACCGCTAGAAATGTTCTGATAAAAATATCTTATAATAACGCGGACTGGAATTATCGGAAATTCACAAAACATTTTTGAGTTTTTGCATCATTAGTAAAAGGAGATCTTTAAGTTATTTAAACAAAACTCAATTGTTCTTGCTTTCTGCTTTGTTAGCATAACTGCAAATAAATAACTAAATTCTTCTTTCTGTCCAGTAACACTAAACACTAACACACCTAGTTGCACATCGACTTGAAGAATTCTCAATTTAAAAAAAAACATTTTGCTTAAATCCACGCAAAAGTAATTGCTTTTTGTATTTTTTTTATTCATTTGTTTTACTTCTTAAAAAAAAATTGTTAAAAAAAAAAAAGTAAAGGCGATGACTCAATTAAACCAGTTAATACAATTAATATTTTTCTTCAGTGTTTGAGGTGCTTTTTCTTTTTTTTACTGTTTATTTTTTGTTTTCTTTATAAAATAAACTGAAATGCATTTTTAAAATAAAAAAATTTATTTTGCATGCCCACGTTCAGTCTAAGTTTAATATTTTAAGTTGCCATAAACAATTGTATTAACTTTTAAGATCTTGTTTCGCAAAATCTAACAATAATAATAGCAATACGTTAAAAAAATAACCATATGGATATTGTTTGTAAATGGGAGTTATCTGTCCTTGACCTACTTATTTTAAAAGTAAGTATGTATTTAAAACTTCTGTCAGTTTCCCTACTTGAGTAAAAAGAGTATTGATTCATTGTTAAGCTTAGTGTAAACTGCTTATCCCCAGTTTATTTAATACAGGTAGTTTTGATAAGATTCACAAGTGGAAAAAAAATTTTGAACTTTTCTATTTTTGTTTTTACTGCACAAATTTCTGATAACCTGCATGCCAAAATACATTTATATTCTTTGCATGTCAGTTCTGTAATGTTTACTAAATTATTTTTTTCCTGTAATTTATAGGAAAAGTAATCCATATCTGTTTTCCTTTTTGTCTTGATTATAACATTTGAATACTCAATTTTTAAAGTGTCACCTTTCAATATGAGATGTAAATAATGCAAAAGAAAATGAAATGTAAAATATGATCTGACATATACATTTACTTAGTCCTCACAAATCCATCACTGTTAAATCAGAGTTTAAGATGTTGGCAATATGAAGCTACAAGCATCATGATGTTACCAGCAGAATAAATTTTTTTCAGAATGTAATTTTATTTCATATTCTAGTGTTTATTGAATATTAAAAGGAAAATTGTTTTATCAATGTTCTCTTTTACAGAAAATAAATAATTACATTACTATTGCATTCAAACAGTTATTTCTGTCTATATTTCTCAGATGAGCTATTGTAATTATTTACACTATATTGTTTGAACTGTTGTCCTCATCTTTGTTGCCATATTCACAATGTTTTCACCATTGTACGCTCCGGCCTTCATAAGGTGAATGTCGATCATAGTAATCTATATGGAATTTTGATCACCTGAAGAAGGCCATAGCATACAATGGTTGAAACATTGTGAATATGGCAACAAAGATCAGAACAGTTCAAACAATATAAATAGCGTGAATAAACAGTTACTTGTTTCATAAAACAAGAAAAAAATCTTGATCCTTTAGACCTAGTTTTATCAATTATATAAATTCTTTCACTCCAAACACAAATTTAAAAAAAAAAATTATCAACAAAAATATTGTCCTCATCATTGTTGTTCTTATCAATGTTTCGGTTGTGCCTTCTGGCCTTCATCAGGTGTATGTTGATCTCAGTAACCTACATGGAATTTTGAACTCAACCCATTATTTTATCTACTGGGGTAGATTGTTCCTGTTCCATGGGAGAATCTAGTGGATTAAAGTATTGGTTCATGAATTTGGTGATATTGAAATTGTGAATTCAATCCCTGAGACGAGCAGTGTGTATTTGAATTGCATGGAAACTGGTTGGGCAGTATTAAAGTACTAGACAATATATCCCTTGACATGGGCAGTTGGACAAGACCACTCTTAAATAATGGGTTCAGTTTGAAATTCCCTGTAGGTTAGCTGGATCCATATATACCTGATGAAGGTCAGAGGGCACAATGGCCAAAATGTTATGATAACAAAGATGAGAATAGTCTGCATGTAAACAATAACTCCTCGTCCTAGAAATTCAGATAGAAAAAACAGACATTGTTTACATATGTCAAATATTAAAATTTACATAAAAAATTACAGATGAAATATTTATTAAAATATGCTTTTAAAAATGATGTAAACTAAATGTTACTGTTTATGTTGTAAATGCCATTTGTAACATATATAAAAAGCTGATAAAAATTAGCGTTACAAGGATTTATAAAATATTATTAGCACATGCTACATTTCTGAAGCATTTGATAAGAATCAAACTGATTCTATCAGTAATAATGTCATGAATTTCTGACAAATTAGTTTTTCAATTGCTTGGTTAATATGATCAACATTTGCTGTGTGTTCCATTTCAATATGGTCTTATCAAATACTATAAGCTGCAACACAGACAGAATCATGCTAATGTTTTTTATCCGCTGCTATGTTCTCTAGTATAGTTTCAGTTAATTTCACAATTTTTTTTTTTTTTGTGAGAAAGCTTAGCACTTTGAGAGAAATTTTTTTTTTTTTTGTGAGAAAGCTTAGCACTTTGAGAGAAAATTTTTTTGTTAAGTTCATTAAATGATTAGTTGCTTCCTCCACCTTTATTACTTTGACCTCAAATCTTATCTAACATCCGCATCATTAGACGTAGTATAAATATGGGCATGTGGCTGAGTGGTTAGAACATTTGCTTTCTGACCATGAAACACAGTTTTGAATCTCACCATGGTCAATTTGTCAGGAAGGTAACTTCAGTATGGGAAGGTGATCCCTGTGTCCGGCACCTTTGCATGAAAACCATACAGAAGCATTGTGAGTGAAATTTGGGTAGATGGAACTCATTAGTAGGAGTTCTTGATGCTTGTGCTAGCACAAAGTCACAAGTCATCGTGACTGAGGGTTTGTGCATGCTGGCTCTGTTCAGTCTGTTGATCATGCTAGATAATGCATTTTCTCCCAGAAACTAACTAAGGTCCTCTCAGCATAGAAAATGTCTATACAAATAACAAATTTTAAGCTGTTAATGTGTTAATGACAATTGATCCTTGTTCAAAATTCAATCTATACTTCAACTTCTCTTTGAAGCCCTTCATTGAAAGAGGAATCTCTTTCAATGGCAAAAATGTTTTAAAATCATTACTTTTAACATCTCTCTTCAGTTCATTTGTAATAAGAATGGTCAGATTGTGATATTAAAAAACAAATTCTTAAATTGAATTTATATTTCCACTTCCCTGATGATATAAATTTTTCTTAATCATAATCTTTCTTTGTAAAGATGACTTCCTGAAAGGGAATCCAAGTTAATAAACAATATAATTACCCAATTATTCACTATTAAAAGACCATCTACTATTATGTATACATTATATAATGAACCCTGTTTTGCATGTATATGAGGCTGCAGTATAGAGGAAAATTATCTTTGTCCAGTTAGATAAATTAGAAGAACTTACAGAAATAAGCTGAAAATTTTTTATTCATGTATGGGGTGCTTGAGCTAAATTTGACAGAGTTTAATGTTTTTATTTTTTCAAATTGGTTTGGAATATCTAAACAGTGAATGGCATTGTGACACCTAATCACTACTGTTTCAGAGGTGTCAAAGTGAACTGATATGGATGAATATTGGAAAAGCAATTTCAGTAAAACTTGCACACATTTCACACTTTGCTTGAGTATCATTTATGAAAGAAAATTGTTTTTATTTTGTGTCTATTTGACAAAATAGGAAGTTGGGTTGCTGGTGGCAGGGAAGATTAATTTTTATGCATCGAGAAGAAATATCTTTACTTTCAAATGTAGCATAACTTTCTTTTTTTTTTTTTTTTTTTTTTTTTTCTGACGTCTTTATGCTAATTGCATGACACTGGCTGATTTGTTCATTATCAAAAATATCTTGTATTTTTCAGTGGAAAAATGGATGTATCTGCTATACATTCTAAAGAAGGTAATGATCAGGCTAAAACAGAGGCAGTAGCTTCTACATCATCTACTAATGTTACAAATGCACCAGCTACTGCAGCTACTAACAGTGAAGATAATTCTGAAAGTGAACCCGATCGAGAAAAGGAAAAAGATATTGAAATCTTAAAAGTGACTGACTCTGAAGAAGATTGTCTTATTGATCTCACCACTCTCCTGTCTCAGGAGAAAGAAAGCCCAACTGAAGATATTTGCAGAACCCAAATTGTTCACAATAGTCCTCTGGCAGAATACATGGCAAGACGTAAGAAAAATAAAAATTCCAAGACAGATACTAAAACAGTATCCCCAGATAGCACTAGTAAATTTCCAGACATTTCTTTGAATGATGTCGTTACCTGTAGTAAAAAATATGGTGGGACCAAAAATCAGTCTTGGTCTGAAAAAAGACATTACCACGAAAAAAGTCAGTGTTGTGTGCAGGTAGATGAGAATTCAAATCTTGGACTTGAGAATCGTTGTGAATTGTCACCAACAATAATGGGTGAAAGGCGTGCTAGTTTCTCTCTATCTCCAACTTTCAAACGAAAGATGAAACCCTTCACAGAGTGTTTTAAAGACTACAGAGAAGGCTGTTACAAGATGCCAATATATTCTGAAACTACAATGCAACCAGCAGAGAAACGGAAACATTCTTCCTCCATTCAGGAACATGTTATAGTCATAGATAGCTCATCAAGTTCAGAACAGAGTTCTCCTTGTACTTCAAGGAAAAGTAAGTATAAATGTGTAAAGCTACCAGGAAACTTTCCTTTCATAATCTTTATGGACTACTTGTTTTGTCTCTTACAATGTACTGCTTGGCACTGAAGATAATCTACTGATCTGAACCCCTCAAGATGATTACATGCAACAGTTACCTCCCATGTATATTTTAAAACTTGCTAAGGTGAAGTAGAATGCATGGTTATTGAAGATTTTACAAGTTTAATCTTTCTCTTTTTTTCCAATTTGAAATCTGTTTTCTTTCTCGTAGGTGAATATTTATTTACTTATGAGCAAGAAAACTAATTTCAAGCCATATAAATTTTACGAATTAAACACTTGGAATCAATTTTATTTTAATGCGGACTTTCTTTAAAGTATACTAACTTTAGTACTAATTTATTTAAATCTGCATTTAAATGCACCTTTAGTTTGGGTGCCTAATCATTCAAGTTTATTATTCTCTCCTTTTGACTACATTTCAGTATTTGGAGATCTTTTTGATTTTTTAACAAATTTCTAGATTATTTTTTACAATTAGATTTTCATTATTTTGAAGAGGAATTTTTGCACTATGCAAAGAATTAAGAAATAAATGAAACTTTCATTTTGATCAGAAAAATAAAAAAATTATTATCAATAAACTGGATATAATGCATTGCATCCTAATGCTAATTTTGTTAGCAATGTGCTACATGGAACCAAATATTTAGTTCTTAATGACAATTGTCTACTGAAGATGAGATGTATTTAATGTAGTAACTATGAAAGAAATGTTTGCTGGAATCAAGTTTTGATTGCTTTAATCATATATTTTAATAGTGCTTTAACATTTTCTGTGACAAGACTTAGTAATTTCTATCATAAGGTCTAAAATATCTTTCTTCTAAATACAGTTTGAAAGAGATAATAGTATATAAAAATCAAGTCTGCAAAAAAGAAGAGGACTTAATTGCATAAAATTTTTAAAATATTTTTTTTTTTTTTTTTTTTTTTTTTTTACAATCGAAACTTGTTGAATTTATTCTCCCTGTAAAATTTGGTTCCTGCTGAATGTTGTAGTTGGCAATGTAATAATTATTTAGTACAGTGAAAAGATTTTTTTTTATCATTTTAGATTAATTGGTATTAAGGATATAACAAGGGTACTGATGGTTTGGTTACATCCAACAAGCTTCATCATTCATTAGGACTGTCTCAGAGTTCAGGGTTCCTGGTCAGAGAGGTCATGGTTGACCTAGGAAGACATTGGGAGGGATGTGTGGGAGTGTGGCTTTGCTTACATTAGCCCACTTGACAGAGATGCTTGGAAAGGAGGAGTGATAGCTATCCGACTGCTGCCTACCCCAGTCACTGGGAAACCCACAGCAGTATAATCAAAGCTCTGGATCTTGACTTATTATCATGAATATGGTTCCAACTTGTTAAGTCGCTGAGGAATAAGTAAGATAACTCAAGGTTACAAGAAGGATAATCACAGTTACAAGTTTCATTATTTTAATGGCAATTGTGCAGATGATCTCCATACTTTAGTTCCACCAGTTCAGACCTTTACAGCTTGGGAATACCATGTTGTAACCTTGGATGTGCAGGTGGTGTGATGGATAATGGCTTGGAATGAGAGATTGGAAAGCCAAGTTCAAATTCTAGTTGGATTGATAAGCCATAAAACAAGAAGTCAATCAATCCGACCTTTACAATTCAGACATACCAAGCTACTTCCATGGATCGTCCTTATTTCCCCCCTGTTCCAAATATAAGAAAGTTCTACTTAAACAGTTTTCCCACTTTGTGGAACAGACTACTATGTAGATGCTTCCATGAGCATTTCATTCAAGGAACAATTGTGATCTTTTCTCCTTTCCTCATAATCATCACTTTCTACCATTTTCTTTCCCATTCATATCGCACCTCATTCAGCATTACTCTTTTGATTGTTGGGTGACTCTCGAGGCTTGAATTAAGTGAACACAAATCCTCATTATGAGAAAACCAACAAAGATATAAAATTTAACACTTGATGAACAAAAATTTTGTTCTGATTCCCACTAAAGAAATCAAGCATTGAAAGGGAAAATTGGAGACCACCTGAATTTCCAATAATAAAATGAACTCAACAGATATAGCATTTCTAACAAGATGGAGAAATAATTTGCAAGAAAAATTAATTGAAAATGTCCAAGCAAGCATTAAATAAAACTTGTTTCTGTTTTTTCAGTAATACAGGTTATTTTAAATGACAATAGAAAATAGTTTTTAAAAAAAAAGCATTTTAATACATTGGTAGGAAAAATTAAAGTTCTGTTCATATAAAATCAGTACTTAAAATTCACAAATGCCCTAAACTGTATGTCTGCAAGTTTCTTACATAATCATAAAGAATTTGGAAAGATTGATCGGGAGATTAGTAGGTCACACTTTGACTAGTTTTAAAACAAGAGGTTATTATTTTCAAACAAGGTTGACCATTCACTTGAATGTGTCAGCAATGTAGTTGTGTTAAGACAGAAACAAAACTAAACCTCTGATTGCATTTATACTTTTTTCTTGTACTCTAATATTGGTCAATTAGTTTTCCTTCTCTTGTACATCAATTGCATATACATTTTTACTGTGCATGACAGATTAGTGGTAAAAAGACACAATTTGGATTCCAAGTTTTTTCTCTCATAATAAAATACCTCATGTCATATTAACAGTTAACTTTCAAATAACATCAGTTTATGCACAACAAATAATTATTTTTACTTTTATTTGTTCATTTATTTAAGCCAGCAATAATTTTGTATCATATATTTGTCTCTACTTTTTTTTTTTTTTTTTTAAATATGTTTCTCATTTAAAAATGAAATGAGACTACAAGAAATACAGCAAACAGATTTGCATTTTGAGAACTTGAGTTAAACAAAAAAATTTTATCTTTTCAAAACTTGTAAATTTTGAACAAAACAGTACAGTGGTCTTTTTTTCCTTTTCTAATCATTTCACTCCAAGCAAGGCAATAAAGCCACTAAGATGTAAGGTGTTACTGAGTGAGAGATAATGAGAAAAGAAAACATTAAGAAGAGAAAACCAAAGAACAGTACTTAAGAAGACAGAAGATAACAATTGATAACATTTTTGAAGATCAAAGTTGACTGAGGAAGATGCCAAAAGAGGGAGAAGTACAAGAGAAAAAACTGTTAACAAAGAACTTTGTTACATCTAGCCATTTCAACCATGAAATGATGAGACCTTGCTGCCAATCTAGTATTGCACCTAAGTTCATAAAATTTAGGTGCCAAAAAGGAAAGCTCATCAGAACAATTACCATGAAAATATTCATAGAAAAGGCACAGGGAAGCTATGTTACAGTGGTGAGAAAGTGACTGAACTATCAAGACTCTCTAAATACATAGAAGCAGCAGACCAGATGTGACAGCAATATTCAGAGTATGGATGAATGATAGACTTATAAATATATAAGATAGATTCTGGCATGAAAAATTGTCTAGCATGAACCAAATTTCCTAGCAGCACATTTAGCAATTGATTCAATATCTTTCCACTTCATGTCAGTGAAAAACACTAGCCTGAGAAGGCACAAGGAGACATTCTCTTGGAAGTTAGTATCAGCCATGCTGATGGAAGGCAAAATTGTTCTCTCAGATGACTAAAAGAGTAGTTTTGTTTTGGATGTGTTAAAATTAACAAGCCATTCCTTGTCCCAGTTAACAACAGATTGTAGGTCATTTGTGAGACCAACTGCCAATCTGACCTTATCGAACTGATCAGACTTACTATTAAAACAGGAGTAAATAGTTGTCATCAGCATAGATAATGAGTTGAGAACTGATGACATCAGGAAGGACGTTGATGAAAATTAGGAACAATGTAGGTCCAACGATGGAGCCCTGAGTGACATCTGCATTAATGCAAAAGTTCTAGTAGAGTGGCTGTTCGAAGCCATTTGCATTTCACGATTTGATAAGAAAGATTGAATCGGATCAAAAATATGTGAGGAAGACCAGGATGCCAAACCCAGTCAAATGCCTTCGAGATGTCCAGAGCTTCACCATTCTTATCTTAAGCTTGATAGACACTTTCAGCAATAATTGTTAATACATCAACAGTTGACCTGGAGAAGCGGAAGCCATGTTTCTTATCTGAAAGAATAGACCCTATGAAATGAGATGCTTAACCAATTCAGAGTTGATTAGTGCATCTAGAACTTTGCCAAAATGAGGTCAAAGGCTGATAGAAGGATCAGGCTGTTTGCCTGAAGTTTTAAAAATACTGGAACTTCATAAGAGCTTTCCAACAAGCAGGAAAGCAAGAAGCAGCAAGAAATTTATTGTAAAGTTTAGAGAAAACAGGTGATAGTTCAGGAGCACATTTTTAAGGATTATTACAGGTATACGATCAAGTTCACATGCTTTGTGGGGATCAAGTTTAGAGATGATAACAGAAACCGTGGATGGAGTTTTATGTATATCACTCAATAGAGACTCGGTTCTAAGTGGAAAGTCAAGCAAAGATACTCCAGATGAGTAAAGAATAGAATTGGAAGAGAATTTATGAGCAAACTATTCTGCTTGATCAAAAGATATTAACACCTCAAATTGAGTGAAGAGTGGAAGAATAGAAAAAAATGATTCCTATGGGCTATAGCAGCTGAATAGGCGGGTGTGAACCAAGAAGAAGATTGTAGTTTCACTTGGTATTTCTGAGAATGTACAAAAGCATCTATGCTGGCTTTAACCCAAGAAGAAACCTCAGTGGCACAATAGGAAGATTAAAAATAATTAAAGAGCCATTGTGAAGAAAGTCACAAAATGAATCCCAGTCAGTACCCTGAAGAAGTCTTGTGAATTGATGACACAAAAGAAATGTCAACAGATACTACAGGATGATCTGGATTGCCTAGAGTTCAGAGTTGCGATGTTTGACAGGAGCTGGAAAAGGCGGTGTGGAACAAAGCAGACGAAGAAGCACGTTGGTCAAGATTATTAGAGAAATCCACTATTTGACCGAGCAATGGAAAAATTGAAAATAATACCAGCAACATCAGTAACATTAGAATGATTAAGCCTCTTGATGTGATGAGCATTAAAATTGACAAAAACAAATGTTTGCAGATGAATGGGGAGAGAGAGAGAGAGAGAGAGAGAGAGATTTCTATACTGTTAGGCATTTTTACTAATATCAATAAACATGAAAAAATTGTTTCTGATTTGTTTTCCATCTTTACAAATTCTTTTTTTTCTGAAGATTTTGGTTGCTATTTTTATTCTTTTGAAGAAATTAAATGGTTTAATTTCTTAGTTTTTATTTCTATTTTTCAAAATTGTCTTTTTACTCTTTTTTGCTTTTGTTTGGACATTTTTTAAAAAGTTGGCCTCTTACGTTGTTCTTGTGTGCATCCTTATTTTAATAATTCTGTATATATTAATTTTCATCTCCATTTTCTTATTTTAGCTTCAGTTCTTTTGTTTGAAACATTAGCTTTATATTTTTTAATTAACCTTTTGCTCTCATTTTAAGTAGAAGATCCATTTGTCCCAGAAAAATTTCAAAACTTAAAACAGTTTTAATATATATATATATATAATGGAAATATATATATATATATATATATATATATATATATATATATATATATATATATATATATATATATAAAATGGAAATGTTTTTATATATATATATATAAAATGGAAATGTTTTTATATATATATATATATATAAAATGGAAATGTTTTTATATATATATATATAAAATGGAAATGTTTTTATATATATATATATATAAAATGGAAATGTTTTTATATATATAAAATGGAAATGTTTTTATATATATATATATATATATATATATATATAAAATGGAAATGTTTTTATATATATATATATATATATATATATAAAATGGAAATGTTTTTATATATATAAAATGGAAATGTTTTTATATATATATATATATATATATATAAAATGGAAATGTTTTTATATATATATATATATATATATATATATAAAATGGAAATGTTTTTATATATATATATATATATATATATATATATAAAATGGAAATGTTTTTATATATATATATATATATATATATATAAAATGGAAATGTTTTTATATATATATATATATATATATATATATATATATAAAATGGAAATGTTTTTATATATATATATATATATATAAAATGGAAATGTTTTTATATATATATATATATATATATAAAATGGAAATGTTTTTATATATATATATATATAAAATGGAAATGTTTTTATATATATATATATATAAAATGGAAATGTTTTTATATATATATATATATAAAATGGAAATGTTTTTATATATATATATATATAAAATGGAAATGTTTTTATATATATATATATATAAAATGGAAATGTTTTTATATATATATATATATAAAATGGAAATGTTTTTATATATATATATATATAAAATGGAAATGTTTTTATATATATATATATATATATATATAAAATGGAAATGTTTTTATATATATATATATATATATATATAAAATGGAAATGTTTTTATATATATATATATATAAAATGGAAATGTTTTTATATATATAAAATGGAAATGTTTTTATATATATATATATATATATATATAAAATGGAAATGTTTTTATATATATATATATATATATAAAATGGAAATGTTTTTATATATATATATATATATATATATATATATATATATAAAATGGAAATGTTTTTATATATATATATATATATATATATATATATATATATATATAAAATGGAAATGTTTTTATATATATATATATATATATAAAATGGAAATGTTTTTATATATATATATATATATATATAAAATGGAAATGTTTTTATATATATATATATATATATAAAATGGAAATGTTTTTATATATATTATATATATATATAAAATGGAAATGTTTTTATATATATATATATATATATATATAAAATGGAAATATTTTTATATATATATATAAATATATATAAAAATATTTCCATTTTATCTAAAAAAAATATTTTATCAGTATATTGTTACTCATTTTAACTTGAATTTTTCTTTTATTAATTCAGAGTACAAGAAAACACTCACTCGCATGTGGGAATGGAGTGATTTTGGTTTGAAATATAGGCAGAAACGGAGTGAATACCCAGGAGTAGAATTTAGTATCATGTCATACAATCTACTTGCTCAGGACCTTTTAGAATCTCACCCTCATCTTTATGCTAACAGTAACTGGGAGGTTCTCGTCTGGGAATATCGGAGAGCTCGGCTACTTGAAGAAATTGATGAACACCTACCAGATGTAAGTAAATAACCTTCATCTTGTTACTTAAGTCTTTATATAAACAAACAGAAAAATAGAAAACCTTGGGAGAGCCTGCAATTGGACACAAATAGCACACTCTGACCCTAGGTAGAAAAGGTTGTAGAGACAAGTAAGCGGAATCATAGCATAGACACTTTTAACTAAATTTTAACTTGGTTTATTTTCAGGTGGATAAAAACTTGAATGTAGTTGCTGTCTTTGATTTTTACCATTGTGTAATGGTGAGCAGACCATTGTTTCTGTAGCAGGTTTAATCCTTATTGTATGCATCTCCCACCCACAACTCTTGTGAAGATAATTGCTTTCCTAGCAAAAATGAATTGTCACAATATGAAATTGGGTGCTTATGTTGCACAATGGGTCCACACTAGATTGACTTGGACACACACACAGTCAAGTGAGCTCTAAATGATTTTATCTGGGCTTAGATTTTACAAAAAAAATGGAGACCTCAAAGCAACTACCCATTGTCAACAAGTAGGGAAAAAGGTGATGAAACAAATAAATGAAAACTTTTAGGATCAAGTGCCACTCAGAAGGTAGGGAATTCCATTTGTGGGCGTATATAGTCAGGGTGCATTCTAGAATAGTCAGAAAGAAGCCATCAGTTTGAAAGTGACATGCTGGAGTATATAGAGTCACAGGCAGTCAGGGTGATAGGAAAGACAGTGAAAGTTTTAGTCTGTCATAAGAGAGAAAAGAAGTAACAGGTGATACCCCAAATGTCCCTTACCTACTCAACTTCAGGCTGCTAGGTGGATCTGTGAATAAAGAATCCAGTATATTAGAAACAGAATTTGTGTTTTCTTTTCTTGCTGTGGCATTATTTCATTTTCCCTTCCTTTGTGAACATACACAGGGCCTTTCCCAGTTTTTGTTCACACTTATGAAAATGAAGTGGTTAAGTCTGCATAAGACTGAGAGAGGGTCACAAGTGTTTATTTACACCTACATCAAGTTCTTTCTGAAGCTGTGGTTCCTCTTTGTCTTCCATTCAGCCTCGGTAAGGGGACGTGATCAGGACTATTCTGAGTTCATTTTGATAGTTTCATGAATGCTGCTTCTGTTTATTTAGTATGTTTCATGGCAGCATAAAGAAAACCGTTTTCATTTTATAAACAAACTAAAGAAAGACATAAACCAGAGATGAGAGAAAGTTTGATAGAGGAGGAATTGCCTTCATCCAATCTCTCTCTCAGGTTGTGCCTCTACTCAATCTCAATTTTGTTCTTCATCACTCTGTCTGCACCTTGTTCACCTGCTCCCTGTACCCTTTACAATCTCACGTTTATAGATCATAATCTCATTTACCCATGCTTACTTTCCTGTTGTAGCTAAAATGGGAGGTGGGTGAGCAGCATAATATTGTAGTCTCTGTCTGAATTTCTTGAATTTTGTTATCATTATTTACCTTTTGTACTGTTATCCTCATCTTGGTTGTTATTATCACAACATTTCAGTTGTTGTGCCTTCTTGACTTTAAGTGCCTAAAAGACAGCAAAATGAGAACAATCAATTGACATAGCCTTCATAAAGTTCAAAATTCCTGATGGTTACCTGGATAAATAAACACCTGAAGAAGGCTGGAGATCACAACAGCTGAAACATTGATAATAACAACAAAGAAGAGAGCAATTGTACAGATGTTAATAATAGGGTAGTTTCATGATTTAGTCAGACAACTCCTATAAAGATAGGTAGATAATAAATTTTCCTTTTATTTGTTTTCTTAATCTTTTTGATAAACATTTGGTCTGTGTTGTTTTTTTGTCCACCCTTCCTTAAGTGCCCAATTCTTGTTCTTTTTGAAGTAATCCTTGTATCATCATTTTTGAAAACATTATGAGTAATTGAATAATATTCTTTTTTTTTTTAATTCCTTTTGTTGTACTTTCTGTACAGAACAGATGTTAGTTTTTTTTTTTTTTTCAGCCAGTAAAAAAAAAAAGAAAGAAGTTTTTATTAAAAATAAGAATATTGTTGTATATAAAATATTATATTATGCCAGTTTAAGAAGAGTGACCAAAACCACATGACAAACATACACCAGATGGACAATTGTCTTATTAGGGTTAATGTACATTTTGTTCATTTGCAGCTGGTTGATACAGTCATCAATTTCTAAATCTCATTCATTAAATTCTTTCATATATAAATCCTTTGATTAATTCTTTTTTTTTTCTCAGATTATGTGTCTCCAGGAAGTTCAATGCAATCATTATGATGATTTCTTAAAACCAAAATTAGAGAAACGAGGTAAATTACTTTTTAATCATTTCCTTATTATACTAAAGCATAGAATGCCTGTTTTTAATTAACATGAGATATCATGATTGCTATGCTCATTTTTTTTCTTTTCTTGTGTGTCAGTATATTAGACTGAGAGTTTTTTAAGCTTAAACTTCTTATGTTTGGCTTTTTTCTCATTTTCTCTATTTTAGAAATATTTATTAATAAATTGTATTAAATGCTGCATATTAACACAAACCATTTACATGCCAAGTTATCCAACTAAATTGACAGATATTCCAGAAGTGATAAATGCCGAAAATATCTGAGAGGAGTTTACAGAGGATTAGTTTGTGAGGAAAATCAGTTGAATGAATACAAAACAAACAGGTTTTATCTAAAAAATTTAAATGAGGTTATATTAACCTTTTCCATCTTTATATATAATATATATATATATGAAAACTCCCCAAATCTAAACATAGCATAATCTAGACTTCCTCAAATTTGGACTCGTCTTCAAATCTGAACTTTTGTATTGACATAAATATGAAGCCTTTTCTTCCTTGAATCAGAACAGTACCCTCAATACCAAACATCGTGAATGTTCGGTTTAGAGGAGTTGTACTGTATATCCTTATTTTTATCTTTCTGTACAGATTGTAATTTTCTTTGAATAAGATATTTCATAAATTTTTAAACATTTCATAAAATGTCTTGGTTTTCACAAATTACAATATTTGTTTAGCACCAATTTTTTCATCACTATTGGTTGTCAATTATTTTTTGTACATTTATGTAATAAATCTACATTTTAAATAAAAACAAATAAATGTTACAAACTACCTTTTGTATCCTAAACTCTAAAACTTAAAAATTTTAAGCTTGCCAAAGTAGCCTTTTCTTCCTCAAATCCGAACAGTACCCTTAATACCAAACATCTCAGATGTTTGGTTTAGAGGAGTTGTACTATTTTGTTAGCCATTTCAACTGGTCTTTTTCCAATTTTGTAAAGGTGTTATCTAGTGCTTCTGATACTATCAAGGAATCACACTGGCCTTGTCAGCATTTTAGGTTTGCCAAATGAAAGCCAGTATTAGAAAAAGTTGAATGAAAGGCAGAGAAAATGTAATAAGAAAAGGATATATCCCACAGCATCAGGCAAAAAAAATGGTTCAAATTAACTGGATAACACAATCATTAACAAAAGTGTGAAATGTTGACCAGCATAAGCAGGAAATATACAAAAAGTAATTTTTAAATATATAAACTTTTTTTATATTTAAGGAGGGTCATAAAAATAGTATTGTACCTTTTTAGTGTTTCTTCTATGCCTTTGTAATCCCTGTGAGAATTATTTGATCCCTGTCATCATTGCAAGAAAAATACTCATCTGATTACACTTTTACATTCTTTTTCTTTTTTTTCAATCTTTTGTAGGTTACTTTGGAATCTATTGCAAAAAATCTGGCAATCAATCTGATGGTTGTGCGACATTTTTCAAAGTGATGAAATTTGAACTGCTGAATTTCCGTCAGGTCTTTTACCAAAAAGGTGGTATCCTTGACCGATGCAATGTTGGATTGATTGTGAGTCTGAAGCCCAAAGCCTCAGTTCCCAATCTGGATAGCAGTGAGCTCTATGTAGCCAACACACATTTGCTGTTTAATCCTCGGAGAGGAGATGTAAAACTAGCTCAGCTTATCATTCTTTTTGCCGAGCTAGACAAAGTTGCTTATAAATGCCACTTGAATTCTAATACCGTCATTTACCATCCAACCATTGTTTGTGGAGATTTTAACTTTGAACCGTTTTGCCATATTTATGATTTAATTGCTTCCCGATATCTGCATTACGAAGGTCTGCAAATTCAGGAGATGGCTGGAATGTCTAGGAGTTACTCTGGCCGTGATAATTACTTAACCAAAGATTTTTTTCCATCTTATTTGAACATTACAAATTCTTGTCAATTTGCAGAAACTGTCAAAGAACGTAATTTAAAGGAAGCTTCCAAATTGCTGAAAAAATCGTCTGTGTGTGCTGAGCAATCAAAAAATACAAAAGAAAAGCCGTCCAAATCAACAGTGTCTGATAATTCTCCCAAACATTCGCCTCAGTTGAGGGATATTTCTGTGCCACCAGGCCTGGAGGAAATGTTAACACCAATGAGTTCAGGGGAAATTAGTCACTACTTTAATTTTGTCTCCACATATAAACATGTGATAAAGCATGAGAAACATTTCAAAGTAGAGGTGACGAGTTACCATGAGTTTACTTGCGCAACTACAGATTATATATTCTACAATGTTGATAGAACATCCACACACTCCAAGAAAAATAGAGGTCGATTAGGTAACAGTTCAGTCCCTGAAGGAAGATTAAAACTTTTATGTCGTTATGGACTCTTTTCTAGAGAAGACGTCAAGAAAATGGACAAACTTCCAAATGCAGAGTTTGGATCAGATCACTTTTCACTTATTGTTCATTTTTTATTGACTTGATCTCACCCTCAGCATTCATAAAGTCTTCCCGGGCATTATTCACTCCTTTCAGAAGAAATATCAATTTATTATTCAGCTAACATTTTATATAAAACACTGAAGGTTATCATTATTGGTATTTGAGTAATTTTTGAAGGTCTGGATTTTTATTTTCTCACATGATTACATCATGTTCATTATTCTAATTTACATTAAACATCAGTTTCCTTCTTTTTTTTTTTTAAAAAAGAATCTTGAATTTTTGTATCAAACAAACATCAATAAATGAATATGTATGTATTTCATAGGGAAATTCACAACAACTGAAAAAGTTTATTCAAAAGAAATATGATTTATTTATTTGAAACTGAGAGAAAATAGAAAAATTGAGTAAAGGAAGAAGAAAATGTGTTCAGATAAATTTCAGATAAATTCCATGTAAAAAAAATCTTATACCTTAATAGCAAACAGCATGTTGTCTGTTGTTTGCTATTAAGGTATAAGATTTTTGTGGCTCTTATTCACAGTGTCACTTTAGTTCAATTAGTTGTTCCCTCATATTTAGAAGATTCTATGACTTATTGCAGCTTTGAATGCCATTATATTATTGTGGTAAATTTATTACAAAAGCAAAACACTCTATTTAAAGAAAAGTGAGTCAGAAATTATAGAAAGTGGGGAGCATCTGTCATTTATAAAGTTTGATTTGTGACTTTTAAATGGATACATTCTCTACTCATTTTTGAATCAAAGGTTGAAGGTAGCAATTTGTGTCAATTACTATTAGTTCTTAACAGGGATTGCAAGTTGACAGTAGTTTGTGCTTCCCTCACTTCCTTCATTTTAGCTT
This sequence comes from Acanthosepion esculentum, assembly GCA_964036315.1. Lineage (NCBI taxonomy): Eukaryota > Metazoa > Mollusca > Cephalopoda > Sepiida > Sepiidae > Acanthosepion > Acanthosepion esculentum. The sequence goes on from OZ038507.1 coordinate 48,621,500, forward strand.
TGCCCAGTAAGTGCTTTAAGACACAATCACAAAATTAATTTTATCATAGTTCAAGAAAATTAAAATGGCATTTTGATTTTTCTTTGTAGAACATATTTAATACATATAATTTTTCTTTTTAAATAGGAGAGAAATTTTGTCAATGGTTGCATTGTTTTGATTGTGTCTGCTATGAAGAATTGTTAAGAACTATTAGTTCTCAAATTGAATAGTTTTGCCTCATTTGTTAGATTGTGTTAATATGGGTACACATTTGATACAGCCATGTGCATTAAGAATTCTTTTTCAAAAACTAGTGGAACAAGGTAAAATCCCTTCATCTTCCATAAAAAGATAAAAGAAATGCAAAAACAAAATGCTTATACTTCTGTGCTTTACAGAAAGCATCCAGAGCAAACAGAAGAGTAAACACTTAATTTTCATTTCAACCAGTTTAGGATTCAAGAAAATTTGATTTTTGTATGAACTAAATTTTTAACTATCATAAATGTTACAATAAATGTGAATCCTTTATTTTAAATTTGTAAGTTAAAAAAATGCTACACGATATATGTTCGTATAGTGCAGTATATGGCGGGAGAATGACATTGAATTTGCCATTATAAAAGAAACAATTTGAATTTATTTCAAAGTTTTAAGATATAGGACTCAGAGAAATTCTACCTGCCATCTTTGCAACTTAGGAATAGAACCTGTCTATATTTCTGAGATGAGGTATTATAGAACATGTGGCAATCCATATATATTAATAATACAGGAGCATATTATTCAATGGTGATTTAGCTAACTATAAATTTATGTTGCAAACACCAAAGACTTAATTTTGAAAACCATGAAGAACATTATTGCTTATGAAAAAGTATTTTCCTATCATTGTTCTCTCTGCTTCTCGATCTGTTTCAACTCCATCCCTGTTTTTGTCGCACTATGCACCTCTGCCCTCTTGGCAACTCTGATCATTCAGTGGTATCTGTTAACATTTCCTTCCACTCCCCGTCCAGCCATGAACCTCCTACTAACAGAATATCTTTCTGTTATCAACGCACAGACTGTGACTCATTCTGTGACTTTGCGATGTACCTTGGAATGTGGTTTTTTAATCATCCCGTGAGAAAATGAGTGTCTGAGGTCTCCTGGGTAAAAACTGGCATTGAGGCTTTCATCTCAGTAAGAAAATAAATCGTGCTAATCCCCTTGGTTCTCATCTGCTTACTCTGCCACTATAGCCCATAGGAATCACTTCTTTCTGTACTGGAGCGACATGTCTGATTGCAACAGATGTCTCTTTGTCTCTGCTCATAATGAGTGTGTATTCTCAACGAAGCAAAGTCACTGTTTGCTGATAGAATGAAACCGTATTGCATCTCGCAAGTTTGGTTTTAAAGATTACTGGCGGCTGTGCAACAGTGTGCTGAACTGCAGCAAATCCTCAATCCCTCCTCTATTAAATTTATTCCAAGTCCTAACATCCTCAGGTGCTAAGGCTGAATACATTGCTTGGAAATTCTCATCCAACTCAACACATTACTCATCTCGGGTACCCACACCTGATTTTCCCCTCAAGAATTGAGGCTATACCAAGTGAGATGTGCATAACCCTGTTGATAATGTTAGACATCTCTAAATTAGACTATCATAAAGCAAGTAGTGGTGACGGGATACCAGCTGTAGTCCTAAAGAAATGTGCCCCTCAGCTGGCTCTCCAAACTATACAACTATTAACTTGTTGATTCTTGCTTTCCAGCCTGTTGGAAGTCCTCTGTTGTCCAGGTCTTACTCTGGAGACCCTCCTGACCCATCTAACTGCTGTCTCGTCAGTCTCCTACCACTTTTCAGCAAAATCTTCAAGGCTTTAATCAGTGCTGAAGTAGTTAAGTATCTCACCTCCCATGATCTGCTCTCTGACAAGCAATATGTTTTCCACTTGAAAGCCTGATCTATTGCTGATGTGCTTATGGCCATAATTGAATATGTTTATCAAGCTCTTGATAACAACAGCGAAGCTCAAGCTGTTGCTCTAGATATATCAAAGGCATTTGACATGGATTGGCATGCTTGCCTTTTGCGTAAGCTTCAGGGATATGGTATTACAGGATGATTATTTGATTTAATCCACTCATTCCTGTTTAACCGTGAAATTGTCCTGAATGGGTTCTCTTCCAGTTCCTTCTATATGAACGCTGGTGTTCTTCAAGGCTCTATCCTTGGTCCAACACTGTTTCTGATTTCCATCAATGATCTTCCTGACATCTTCAGTTCTCAAGTAGGCATCTACTCAGATGACACTATGATTTATTCCTGTCTCAATAGTAAATCTGGTATTGCTGACAGTTAACCTGGCTGTTGGTCTCGAAAATGACCTCCAATTTGTGGTTAACTGGGGCTTGTCAATTTTAATGCATCTAAAATGAAACTGCTGTCATTTACTCACCATAGAGAAACTTCCCTGCCTCTTATCAGCATGGTTGATGCTCAACTCCACGAGAGCACCCCACTGTGCCTTCTTTGTCTCATGTTTTCCACTGTGTGTGTGTTCTGTGCTAAAGCATAATTTAATTCATCTTGGATAGTCTTAAAAAAAATTTGTTTATTTTTTTTAAATCCCTTTCTGGAATGGTAATTTCTAGGAATAAAGCAATTTTCTTTTGAGTAATTCATATATAAAGAATATAATTTACTTTGTATCAATTGTTAGTATATATTATATTTTAGCATGTAAATAAGAAAAAAAATGATATCTCATAGCCTACCATTTTGTCTTTTTAAGTTAGTCGACACACCAAAGAAAAAATTGTCAATTTATCTAGAGTTGAAGAAATTAGCATTTTGCAAATGGATGATAAAATAAATGTGATATATGCTTATATTTAAAAAAAAAAAAATAATTGCAAATCTTTACTAAAAAATGTTTTCTTTTTATGGATACATTCTGAATTTAAAATCAGTTGACTTGTATGTCTGCATATGTATAAAAAGTAAATATACTACAAATAATTCTTAATATGAAAATTGATTTAAAAAAAAAAATTTTTTTAAACATAACTTCAGTCCTACATAACCAAATCGATATTTAATTTTAATATTAATATTCCATAATCTCTTCAAGATAATATTAAGATATAATTCATTATAAAACATTTTTTTTAACATTGTGCTGATATTTTTGTCCTCCTCCTTCCAGTTTTCTGTCCCTCCTATTATTGATTTGTTATTAATTTCTTTATTAGCAGTTCAATGGTATGGATACCTTTACTACCAAACTTATAATTGATTGATATATAAATATGCCTTTCTATTTGAACTAGCATTTTCATCATGCTTGTTATACTCAAACTTTTCAGCTGTCGTATTCTCCAGCCTTCTTCAGGTGTCTACATTTTGACTTAAACCCTTTATTCAATCCATGGAGGGTAGATTGTTCCAGGCTTAAGAGATATTTCATTTTAGCTAATAATACCCACCAGTTTTATTCCCCTTTGTGCCAATTGTTCATTTCTCTGTTTCTTCTACTGAATCAAAGCATATGACTCTTGAGCATCACCAAACTGTGACTGTTGCAAAGCCAGATATGCTCTAATCAATTAGGCCGGGTGTTAAACAAGTAACACAAGTGATTAGACTAGTAAACTAGAGAGAACTGATAGAAGGTATATGGAAAATAGAATCGGAGCTGCAATCCATCTTGTGGATTGAATAAAGTGTTTGGTTCAATATCACTGAGTATGACAAATACTAGAAGAAAGCCGAAGGGTATGACAGTTGAAATAGAAGTATAACAGTCAAGATGAATGTGCTTGTCTAGATAAAAATGTATATCATTTTTGTTTTAATCTCCTTTGATAAAAAGATTCTCTACTTGTTTCACTTACAAATTTTGTATAGGGTTATACACTTCAGTGTTAACCAGACTGATTGCAACTGACAGGTAATGTGAAGTGTCTAGATAGTACATCAGTTATGTTTATGAAAGAATTAAGTCTTTACCAGCTCAATCATAATTCTGATCACTTGGCTTTTTTAGACATCAAATGGTTCAATATATCCATATGTGATGCAAGATAAACACTTTTTTTGTTTGTTTGTGTGAGTGAGAGTGAGACACACACAGTGTACTTGTAGTTATAAAAATCATCAAAAATACTGATCCTATCAGTTCAGTATGAAGATATAGTCAAGAAAACTGATTTCTGGTGTAAGTTTCTTTGTTGGTGATGATTGGATACCTAACTGGAAAATAGAAAAACTGTTTTTCTCTTCCAGATTAATCATCACTAATTTGGCATCAATGGGATCCCTAAGATGACAGATTATTTGGGCAGATAACCAATTTTAATTCAAACATTAATCACCTTATCCTTGATTTTTTTCCTTGTATAATTATATTTTTTTTACTTTGACAATGTACAAATCATATGCTTCTTACAAATATATTAATGTGAAATTTTTCCTTCCAAGAGTTCAACCTGATATATTCTGGACAATTCATGTCATGTAGTTTATACATGAAAATCACTTTCTTTATTCACTGGAATCATAACTGGAGCTATATGCAAGCTTGTTATAATAAATACAGAAAAACAAATAAACCTGGTATGGTACAGGAGTAGGGAAGCAAGTGTAGAAAATTACTATTAAAATTGGATTAGTAATTTGGCAGCTCAACTTGTATGTTATAAGTAGTAATTTTGGCAAATCATTCCTCCAAAGAATATTAGACTATGAAACTATCTCATAGGGTTGAATAAAATAAAAATCCATATTTTTTTCTTTTGAGAAACATTTTTACTTTAATTTTGATGAGCAAAAAATGATTTCTGTAAATAATTTCCACCCTGTTTGGCATGTATCATAAAATATACATAATGCACTAAAAGAGATATATATAAAAAATGTTGTCAATCTAATTTTAATAATCTTTGACATGTATCATAAGTTAAATTTATCAAAGAATTTTTTTTTTTTTTTTTAAGAATAGGATTTTTTTTTCTTATTGGGTGTTTGAAAGGTTCAGTTAGGGAGATAAAATCTAATTTGTATTTCTTAGCTGAATATTATTGTATTTTGTTAGCTGAATATTTATTATATTTTTTAATTTATTTTTTGTTTAAACTTTTCAATATTTTGTTTTACTTTTTAAGAAATTATTTTTATTTTGTAACATTGACAAAAATTGGTTCAAAATTTCTAAGACTGCCTTTTGCATTTTTGTTGATTTTGTTGAAAGTTTGTTTACTTCTTTGCCTGTGATTGATTGATTGATTATTTTTTAAATAAAGTAAGAAAAATTATCTAATTTGTATTTATTTATTTATTTACCTACAAATGTCCTGAGAATACTATTAAAGGATGAGATAATTTCCATATCAAGAAGCCCCTGTTGACATTGGTTCTTCTTGTGAAATGCTAAACCCGTGTCTTTCAAAATCTGAAAATGGTCAATGTATAATCTTATGTAACTGACTTCTAAAATGAAGATGTTTTTTTTTCTTGTAGGAAGCCAGTTTTATTTTTATTATATATTTTTTATATCTGCTTTCTTTTTTTTCCCCTCTATTCAAGCAACAAATATAATTTTCTTAAGACTGTTTTAATTGTGCTGGTTAACTACAAGAAACATTTTCAGATTTATAGCAACACTTCTTCCATTCAGTCTTGGGTGATCTATTTGCTTTCATTCATATTTTTTGCAAAGTATTGTTGGAATTAAAAGCTGTGCATTTCTTCAGTAACATCTATAAATATATACAACCTAAGTTAGTTGATTCCAACTGTATTCTCATTTGCTATGATTGATTTTTTTTTTTTTTTTTTTTTTTTTTTTTAAAACAAAAAAGTGATTTTCTTTAAGAAATAAATTTAACAACAGATATAAGGGGGGTGCAATGATTTATAACAGATTTTCTTAAAACCATTCATCCTTGACTTATATTACGACCAAGTGTAAATACACAATGCCTTTTCAAGCCCATATTCACAAACAAGATATCTTGAAAAATCTATAAAAATCTTAATATTGTTCATTCTATATCCATCATTAAAAAAATCTTTTGCTTATGTAAACTGTAAGATTTACTAGTAAGACCCAAGGAAGCTTTTATTTAGTTCACTCCCCATTATATTTCCAGTTTTAAATACTAGCCTCTTCCTATTCATTAGAAGACATCTATCATTTTCAAGAACTTCAGAAAACGTTTTGGCTGTTGTACACTCCAGCCTTCTTCAGGTGATTGGAATTTCAAACCAAACCCTTTATTTAGTCCACTAGGGTAGAGCGTTCTAGTTCCACATGCCATGCCTCTTCCAGATGTTTCAGCTATTTCCTTTAACTCAACTCTCCAAGGCTTTTGGCCAAAATGTTGTGAATATGGCAATGAAGATGAGGATAACAGTCTGAATAATGTAAATAATCATAATACCTCATTTCAGAGATATACACAGAACTTAATATCTGAGAAATATCCTACCTTCCTATTTTCTGTTTTTATCATTCTATGGTCTTTTTATTTCAGGAAAGGAAAAACTCCTGTACAAAAGCAAAAAAGATTTGTGCCATTTATGAAGATGGTGCTATAGCTGATGACCAAATTGAAATGCTGATTAAAAATAATACAGGTTACACAACATGGGACATCACAGAGATCCTCCTTGTCTCGTATGATTTGTAAAACATTTGAAAACACTGACATGTACCTTTATATTTTAACAAAAAAATTACCTATTTATGAAAAGAATGAGCCACTCCAAAAGCTGGTCTGCATCCAAAGAAGGTGATTCTATATACCGAGGCAGAGGATGGATTGGAAGATCATTGTGAGTTATGAGCTCCTGCAAAATCAGCTGTTCAATTCAGGCAAGTACTGTTCCCAATTGGACTGATTAAACAGTAATTGATGAAAAGTGTCTAGAATTGGCCAATAAGAAGTGTGCTGTCTTCTGTCAGGATTATTCCAGAGCTTGCATCTTTGCAGGCCTAGCAGAAATTACAGCTTGACTAGGATGACCTACACATGTCGCACTCACTTGACCTTGCATGTTCAGATTACCACTTATTTTGATCTCTACAAAATTCTCTCAACAGCAAGAATTTCAATTTTCTGGAATCCTGTAAAAATACTCAAACCAATTCACTTCCCAGAAAGATGCCAAATTTCGGGTGTTTTAATCACAAAGATAACAAAAGATAGTGAAACAAAATGGCACATATGTGGTTAAATCTATAGACAAATATCTAAATATTGTCTTTGAAATTCACATAAGAAATGCTATAAACTTTAGTTCCGACTAAGTATATTGTAAAAATTTAACATTGGATTTCTTGAATTGTTTGAAAATAGAAAAAAAAGACCAATGCCATAGAAATAGAATCTTTTAATAGATCAGGGGGTAGTAAGGACAATTGCAGTATATTTTGTTTATCATTATATAGTTTGTAATTGATGCAATTATAGACAGACATGTTTTAATTATCAAATGGCTTCTACTCATTCTTTATTTATTCTATAGAAATGGTCAGTTGCTTTTCTCATGAGTAGCTGCATGCAAGTTCCTCTTCAAAAAATACTGTCAATGCTTTAACAAAGTGTACTAAAAATTTATTTTAAATTGCTTATCTCCTAATATAGATTATGTTTGTGCGTGCACACATTGACTAATACAGCGCAGAGCAGGAAACCTCCCACATAACGGTAAGACATTAGTTAAATGAAGACACTATTGCCACTAATGTCTTATCAGTATGCGGGAGGTATTTCTGCTGCACCCTGTTTAAAAGACATTAGAAATAATCATTTTTGTAAGACAAGTTCATGAAATAGCAACTTAAAAGAAGACTATTAGTAAAGTTTTATTTCCTTTTCATGTTGAGTTTGTAATTGAAATCTGTAGGAAATGTCTTCTCTTTGGATCCATTCAGTGAGTTACTCCAAAAATATTTTTCTCGTTTGGATCTATAAAGATGGGAGAAAGTGATTCTGAAACAGAAAGCACAAAAGAACAAAAAACAACTAAACGTCTCATGTTATAGGTTTGAATAAGTATTTGTTTAACACCATAGCAGTTCCTTATGGGTCATCTAATGCTGAAATTTAATTTTCTTGGGAGCTTGTGTAATTTTTTTTTTTTTTACAAAAATCTGTTGCTGATATTTTTATTTATTTTTTTAATCTATACTTTCAGTTTTTTGACTCCAGTTTGGGGGTTCACTATTTGCCCATAGCTGGGGCTCTAACTGCTGCTACCACCCGAAATCAGAGTGGATCTAAGAACAACAGTTATTAAGAGGTGGTTCCATGCTCCTCGAAACCTGATTAGAGGTCTTGCCACTGAATGTAATTTATTGACATACCCAGGATTCAAAACCAGTTGGGTATGGGGCTAGTAACTTGACCCTGTAATAACATACTGGCCACAGAAACCAGAGCAGCAACACACGTGTTGAGTTCTGTGTCCACATGCTTCTCAGTGAAGTCTACTGGATTTGAATTGTATTCAGAAAACTTGAAGAAAGAAGTTTTATTGTGTTCAGATTAAAATAAATAAACCTTTGTATCTAACTTTTCTTTATTTTACATCCAACATCCCAAATAAAGTGACAACACTTAGAAATAATTGCTGTATATACTTGTGTATAAGCTGACTTTGTGTATACTATGACCTCTGAATTCTTTTCATGAATGTTAACCTCTCCAGAAAAAAAAAAAAAAAACTGTTTATACTTTAACTGGTTACTGAAAATGCATGATTTTTTACCTTTCAAAAAATATCACCTGTGTATAAGGTGATCTACTATTATTTTGTGCAAAAAACTGATCATAAAAACTTGCACTATACTTGAGTAAAACGAAAAATTACAAAATTATAGAGTTCATGTTAAGTTTTCTAATTAATATTTCTTCAGCTATATACTATAACTTATTAGCTTGATGCAAAAGCTCCAGCACCATCTTTAGCACAATATTAGGGAAATCTTAGAAGGGCCTTTGAAGTTTATTCAGCTAGTGTTTGTTTAGTCAACTGTAGAATATTGTTTTGCAGGCAAAAATTAGTAAAATGGGTTCTGCATAAGTAAAAGTACATAGTTCTGTGTTTAAATATTTATCTTTTTCTTTTTCAAACAAAAAAAAATTCATGACTAGCGATAAAAATGGATTTATTAATTATTAATAATCATTATTAATTATTAATGAAGACAATTGAGGTTAGATTTACTACAATAATTCAGTCTGTGTTTCATAGACGACACAAAAGCATTTGATAAGGTACAACACATTTACTATGAACAAAATATTGTATTATTTCAAACTATTTTTCTCATCTTGGTTGATATAAATGTTGTTATAGACACAATGTTTTGACCAAGTACCCTTTAGTCATCATCAGTTGTCTATTGATTGGCTGATATGGGATATCTGTTGATCATCGTGGTATTTTGCTTCTGTTGAATTTGGGTCTCACTATCAGATCCAAGGATTGAACTCATGACCACTAGATGACTAACACATGTATGACCAACTTCCATATCCCAGATGCTACCATCATAAAAGAAATTGATGTGTTTTTGGAGCCTTTTATATTCAATGTCAGATGGTTTTTGACATTTGGTTATGATTACAGGCTTATATCTTTTTTCACATTTTAGTATTTCATTTTTGAGATGAATAAATTATCAGTATTTTTGTATTATTTTGAACTATTGTTCCTATCTTGGCTGATATGGATGTTATTATAGATACACTGTTTCAACAAAATATCCTTTGCTTATCATCAGGTGTCTATTAACAAGATACACAGATGATACCGTGTTAATGGCAGGTGAAGAAAGGAAACTGCAGGAACTCTGAGACAAGGTAATAAAGGAAAGAGAAAGGAAAGGACTAACAGCAACCTGTCACCAAGAGGAACAGCTACAAATAGAGAATGTCAAAATTAGCATGAACAGAAACTAAACTATCTGGCAAGTGTTTTAACAGACAATGGAAAACGTGACACTGAAATCTGAAGACACAATAAAATAGTGAAAATTGCCTTCCAAAAACTAAAACAATATTAAGAAACAGGAACATTTCATTAGAAACAAAGAGTGCTGAACTGCTATTCAATATCAATCCTCCTATATGTCACTGAATACAGAAGGATGCTGAGAATATCCCCTGAGTGGAACATATGAGCAATGTGTAAGTTTTAAGGAAAATGGAAACAAAAAGTGTACTTGTACTTAGAATCAGTGGTAGTTACAAATTTTTTGGATGCATAATGTAGAAAGTGGGCTTGGAGAATTTGACACACCCAGAACATTAAAGGCAAGGGAGGCAGAAAGAAACAGTCAGCAACGTACCTAATGAGCTTGTGTAAATTAATAGCAGAACAGGGAGTATATAACAGGGTGCTGGCCTTGGTTCAATGTTTCATTAGAAAAAAAGGAAAAGAGTGTTGATCTGCTATGTAATATCATTCATCCTATATAGCAGTGAATGCTAGACAATTTCTCCACACAGGAGGTTTGAGGCCAGAGAAATGTGGTTCTACAAAAGAATATTGAGGATGGCATAGATGTGAACCACTTGGGAGTCATTTCCACAGAGCAACAGTTCTGTGGAAGAAGCTGTCATAATTGTTGACCATAAACTTGAACAGGTTATAAAGTTTTAAAGAAAATGGAAACAAAAAACACACTTGTACTTAGAGCTGGAATTTTGGGATAGCTAATGAAGAAAGGGGGCTTGGAGAATTTGATACTCACAGGACATTGAAAGTAAGAGAGAAACAGCAAGTAAACTAAGCTTGTGTAAATGGAGATCAGGGAGTGGGAAGGACAGTAAAAAGCAAAAAAATTGCTAAGAGCTATAAACAGGAAGAGGAAGTAGTGGAGAGCAATAATTGTTCACATCCTGGAGGGACATGAAAGAATATTAAAACTATTAATTCAATATAATTATTGTCCTATAAAACATGTAGTTAGTTGTGGATGTAAAAAGAAAAAAGACTGACTTTAACATTGAATGACTCAACATGGAAAATCAACCAACCAGTCAACCAATTTCATTGAATTTATTATTTTTCATATTCTATTCATTGTTACCCATTGCACCATCTTGGGCTAATGTTTTCTACTGACATGAAAGATTGGAAAGATTATATTGAATCAATTGCTAGGAAAACTGGTCCACTGTATTGTACTAGACAATTTTTCTTGCCAGAATCTATCTTACACATTTATAAATTTACCATTCTTCCATGCATTGAATCTGGTCTGATGTTTCTGCTATGTATTTAGAGATTTTTGACAAAAACCAAAGAAAAATCTGCAATGTTATCAGTCCTGACCTGGCATCTTAGCTTCAGTTACTTTCCAACCACCCTAACGTAGCTTTCCTGTGACTTTTCTATAAATATTTTCCTGGTAATTGTTCTGATTTAGATCTCCTTTTTGATACCTCGTCTTTACGAATTTAAGCTCAATACTAGATTAGCAGCTATGTTTCATCTTTTTACAGCTGAAATTGCTAGACGTAACTGTAAGTTCTATGCTTGCAGTTTCTTCTCTCATATCTCTTGCTTGTGAAAGTTTCATCTGGCATCTTACATTCCAGTTAACGTTGATCTTCACAATTTTAAATTTAAATGCAATATCAATCATTATCTTCTGTCTTAATTCCAGTTCTTGTATTGTTCTTTCTCCTTAATAATGTTACTTTTCTCAATCTTTCACATGCCGTAACTCCCTTGCGTCTTAGTGGCTTTATTACCTTGCTTGAGATGAAATGATTGATATTGATTTTCATTTAAACTGAGTATTTAGACTTACTATCAAATATTTCATGAAACTGTTAGTCTATCTGTTTTTATGAGAAAGTTATGGATGATTTGAGAATGTCAGATTATTATAGTTACACTTGATTCCTTTTTCTTTCCATTCAGACAATTCGTTAATTTTAGATAATCTGGATACCGACACAGTAAAAGCTTTGTTTTCAGAATATGAGTCAATATTTTCATATAACAATTTCATTTAATTAGAAACTATATTTTTTGAAAATACTATTATAATTAACTTCATACTAATTTATGTTTCAGCTTTCTAATAACTGTACAGAAGAAAATGGCGACATACTCCAAAGGTCAAAATGCTTTCATGTCGCATGCTGTTTTTGCATAAAAATGAAGAAAGAAACAAAAAAGCCTCTTCATTGAGCAAGCTCATGTAAATGAGCTTCTGTTAACCAGTTGTGGTTAAAGTGTCACTGAGTAGAATGGATTTCATAGAAAAACATGCTCCATGAATATCAAACTGTAAAGGATTCCAGAAACTGCTATAAAAGCAATTAATTTTTCTGCCCAGGAAAAACTTGTGAGGTTGTGTGTGTGTGTGTGTGTGTGTGTGTGTGTATGTACATGGAGAATTAGACTTCATGAAATTTTATTTTTACAATAACACTTCAGTTCATCATCATCCTTATAACCTTGCACGCATATGTACACAAAAAATGTAAACTCTCTATATATAAAGTTGTAGCCTCTGTCTGTTTGTTATTGGACTCCTCCTAGGGTTTTGGAGATAGACCCCCATCACCATATATATTCTGAAACTGCATTACCCAGTATATTTCATTTTGAGCAAAAGGGTCCGTGGAGGTCACCTCCCCCTCCACTGAATTTCTTTTTCCCTTTGATATAAATTAAATTTAAATTTGAACAAGGTAATGACTCCTATCCAAAATATAGAAGGTGAAAGCCAGAAGATGGAGGTCATATCAGCAAGATCATTGAGTAATACTGAAATGCATTATTTTCCTCCACAAATTATAACAATGATTTAAAATCAATCCTCATTTTCTTACAAAAAAATGTGATATGCAGCAAGGCATGGGTAATTCAGCTAGTATAATGCTCAATGCTTTAAAGAAAACATCAATCTAAGATTGAGCTAAAATTAATTTTAGCTCAATCATATGTATATTTTTATATTTAATTTATTTTGTTTAAACATATCTGAGTAGATGCTCTGTTTTTTAATTAAACAGTATTTTTATCCAACTACATCTATCGGCCTGAATATTCAAGAAATCTTGTCAGAAAAATATGCGTCTTCTGGCAGGATTCGAACCTGCATCCCTTATGGAGAACTGATGTGCCTAATTGCTCAGCCATCTAAGACTTGTGGTCAAACAAAGCCTGAAATAGTGCTTTTGAAGGCACACTCTCTTCTGATTCTCAAAATATCTATATCTGCTCTGTTTTCATATCCTAATGTAAACAAAGACAATTTATTTTTAGGAAAATGGATTAAATCCAACATATTTTTATATTTAATTTAAAAATACGTTGGATTTAATCCATATATTTATTAATAAACTAAGAAAAAGGCAAAAATATGCAAATGGTCCCAAAAGCAATATAATTTTCAAATGTTAACCAGTTCCCAACCACCAACTACTGTTTTCACTGATGCAGAAAACTAATTAACCTATTGTGACATTAGGTGACTCTGGTAAAGGAAAAAGTTCATTCAAAATATGAACTGGAAGAGATGGAGAGGGTTAAAAGTACAGAATAACATAAACTGAAGGAAGGAACGAAATGATTTCCTATTGAAAATTTATCTTGAAGAAAAGACAGATCTGAAAAGAATGACTTTATTGGTTTTGGGAAAGATATTATCAGAGGCCATGTGGAAGGCTTCAACATACAAGGTCTGAGAAGGAATAGTGAAAATATATTTGAGATTATTTGAGAATTTTGGAAACAGTAGCAGAAATTGAGAAATTGATTTATGTCTGCTTAATTAAAGTGGAAGTTACAAAAACATGTCTCATGATTACCAAATGGAAGAAGGGATTAATTGAGTTATAGTATTTGGTAATTTTGAAGATGAAGACAGAATTGAGAAACTGATTTATGCCTGCCTGTCAAAGAGTGGAAGTAGCTTTGCTGATTTTGGAAATGTAAACAAATCCAGAAATAGGATTTTAACCTTCACTCAAAGAAATTGAAATATGAAACAGAAAGGTTCATGAGTACAATTAAGCAAATAGATATGAAAACAAATTTTACTAATAGTAGGTTGGTAGGTTTGCTTAAATAAACAGGACTGGGGACTGAGAAAATTCATTATTGAAAATTAAGATAATTACAATTAATGATTAAAAGTAAGAACCTCCTTTCTCCCACTCAGTTTAAAAATCAGATTTGTCAAAGAGACAGCTGAAGTGGCAGGCTTAGATGAAGAGGAGGAGGAAGAAGGAGAAATTACCTCCACTCATTTGGAAGTAATGGTGCGAGGCATAAATAAGTGAAGGAATGAGTTATAAAGGTGGGGTGATACTTGCAACCATCACCAGTAGGGCAAAATGTTATCCCAAATTTGGAAAGATAATTAATATTGCAAACCAGACAATAAAGAACTTCTTGTTCAAATCTATACAGAAACCTGGGGAATCACCAAATCCCCAAATACCATCAGCCTCACTCCAGTCTTGGGTTGAAGTCAATATAAGCAGTGCTTAGGCGACCCAGAGAGAGATGAGAGACAAGCGGCAAAGTGCAGACAAAGGTGCTACTGGAATCCACATGACTTGCTGCTAAGAGAACCCCTGACTTTGAACCCTGTTCAAAGAATTAGCACCAATAGACCAAATGTCACTATAGAGATTTTAGTGGGAAGTGTTAATTTTGTCATAAAAGAACTATGTAAACCAAATCAAAAATTGAGCTGAAGAATCTTTCATTTTTATTTTGTTTTCCTTCATAACACAGCTTTGCTGTAGTTCAAACTAGTGCTACAATTACTGATGCTACTTGATCTCCACTGCTCTGTGAACAAGAAATACAATGTGGGTGGAGCAAAGTGTGGACCAAGGTGGCCAGCAACCAACAGCTGTTGACTAGCAACAGTATTGATCAGCATAGGATTGGCCCTGCAATTGACTTGTGTCAAGGGTCATATCGTCTGGTTACTGCTGATCAGGTTTGACCCAGGATCTGCTGGGGTGTGTGTGTTATATATAAATGGGGGGAGAAGAGGTGGATTTATATCTTTCCCAAAGGTATTTGTATGCAAGTGAATATAACAAACCTGACTGGAGTTGGAGCTCGGCTCTCTGATTTCCTATTCCAAGCCATTATCCATTACACCAGTAACACATCCAAGCTTACAGCACATAGTATTTCCAAGAGGTCACAAGTCTAGGTACTGACCAGGCTTGACATTGCTTAATTTGGTTGATTGTACAAGAACTAGTGTTTCAATGTGATATGGCTGTAAGCCCTAGCTTCAACAGAACCACCACCTCTAGAAGTTGCTGTTTGACAATGTGCTACCAAAATTAATTTGTTAGTATTAGTATTTTTATATTATTAATTTCTCTAGGGAACAGAATTATTTTGGGCCAAAATCTTATATCAGTCTCATTCACCAGTGGTGAAAAAATATCAAGGACAAGCAAATCTGGAGATTGAAATTCTTTATTTAAAAATCTTTCCAATGAGCTGTCATGATCACTGATGTCACTAATCCTTTATTGGGCTTTGATAATTTTGAATATCTTTGGCTTAACCACAGACTGTAAGAATAAAATTATTCAAGACAATATTATAGTAAGATTAATTTAAATGTAACTGCATTGTCAATAAATTTAATTGTTACCAATGTTAATCTTTCTTCATTTGTAAATGAATTTAGAAAATACAAAGTGTTACATCATTTCATGGAAACAAAGACATCCATCCCAAAATAGATACAAGGGAGCCATGCACTAATTTCTACAGAAAAAAATTTAAGCAGCAGTAAAAGCTGAATAAAAGAAAAATTGAGAATTTCAGAGTGATATCTCCATCTGAATTTTTCAAATCTTACTGCGATTACCAATGCTGTAGTGATTAGTGTGCTCTGAATAATATTACAAAACGTAATAGATATCCTATACCAAATATCAATTTATTTACCTCTAAACTTGCTAATGAACACTGTTTATCAAAACTAAACGTCAGGTTATATATATATATATATATATATATATATATATATATATATATATATATATATATATAGTATATTTGCACTCCTGTTATGCTTCTGATTCATTTTTTTATATTTAAATCTGAACAAACAAATTCATTTTTTCTAGAATTATTTCGTTTTTTAACATTTGCTAGTTTCCTGCTGCTGTCATTTTAAAAATTACATTCATTTTTTCACACATTATCAATTTTACAGATGTAAATATACACATACAAACACATATAGTCATTTGTCATATCATGAATCAAGTACCACATTAGAGTTGTAGTAGCTGTGGTATGACTATGGCAAGGTAACCTGACGAAGTCCATCCCTCTTTATGCTGGTTTTGAATTCAGAGTTTTCCTTCTAGACCCATGATTCCCAACTACCATGCCATAGCACACTAGTATGCTGTGTGATCCTCTTAAGTGTGCTGGAAGTAGCAATGGTACATCATTAGTATTTGAATAACTGAATAAGTATTAAACTTTTTTTTCAAATAATTCTTTTCACTATTCTTCGATTATGTTATTTTAATACTTTGTTTTAATATTCATTTTTTAAAAAGGATTTTTATTTTTTTAATTTAACTTTTTGAAATTTTTCTTTATGAATAAATGAATATTAACTTTTTTTCATATAATTGTATTCAACATTCTTTGTTTAATTCAAATTTTTTACAAAGTTATATTGAATTATGAATTAATTGCACATTCAACCAAACATTGAAGAAATTGCCAAAAAACACCAGGCACAGGTTTCACAGTAAATAAGCTGCACAAATAGTTGAATAGAAACATTGAAATAAAGTAAGTTCATATTTGTGTGCATTTTTTAAAAACCTATGGTTTTATTCCATAATATTTAAAGATTTTGTTAAGTGTATCTAGAGATTTTCATTTACTTCTAGGTGTGCTGTTGCTTAAAAAGGTTGAGAAATACTCTCATAGACTGATAATAAACTCAAGAGAGCTTAGTCAGCCCTGGAATTTAACTTATAGCTGGTGGGAGAAGAGATAGATTCATACCTTTACCAAGGGCATTAGTGTGAAAATGAATTTAACAAACTTGGCTTGTTTAGTCTTCATAAATACAAAAATTTAAACAATATACAATTATGTCAGTTGCTGTTACATTTGGCAAAATTGAAGCTGTCAATTTTTGTTGCTGTGATATTCATTTGCAAGCAATAATAGAAAACTTCAGTGTAAACAGATTGATAGCATGTAAATTAAAAAGAAGGACTGAGATAATTTTATAAAAATTAAAGTATTTAACTTAAAATATTAGTTGATTTTACCAAACACCAAATATCATCAGAGGTTAAGAAAAATGATGAGAATTTTAAGTACATGTCCGACTGAGCAGGATTCAAAATCTTCTAGAAAAATTGTATATTTACAGGCTTTAACACAATTCCTTTTCCTTTATAAATTCATATATCTTCTTTATCCTTTCTAAAATGATTTCATTTTCACATTTAATTAGTATTAAAGTAACTTCAAATCAGTTTGTGAGTCACTCAATTTGACTCCTTCATATCAAGCTCTCTGGTAGACACATTGTTTCTCATGAATATATGGTTTTGGTCATTTTCATGGAAACCAAATGCAATATTATTGAAGCTGTAACTATATCAAAGATAAAGTTGTATCAAATTCTAACTATTATGTCTCATAGTAATGTAGCAGTAATTCTAATGAATAAAGCAAAATAATAATAGAAAAAAAGAAAGCATTTTCCTTTTGACTTCTCATGTTTCAGAAAAATCTAAATAGTCATTTTCCAAAATTATTTCAAAATGTTTCAATAAGAGTAGATAGGCTTGCCTATCATCCAGTTCACACTCCTCCCCTGTCTTTTGAACAAGAATAGAGGTTTATCCCTTGTTTTTTGTTTAGGATTGGGTTTTCAGTTTCTTCTAAAGTTTTCTCATTCTTTCATTCCCAGTAGCCCCTTGCATCTTAGTGATATAATTGCCTTGCTTGGGGTGAATTGATTAAAAAAGAAGAAGGCATCTACAGATAACTCTCAGTAAACCATATATTTTCTGGCAGCCAACAGTAATGGCAATAAGAAAAAAGCAAATCTGATATCATATTTAGTGAGTAGTAATAGTAGTATAGCTGACCACTCATATTTAAGGATACCTGTCTACTAGGGCGGCTAGCCAATCCCTACTGTGGACACTTGCTCAGGCGCATTTGTGTTTATTCAACACCCACAGAACCCACTGAGCAGACCTTAGTTACAGTTTCTGGGAAAGAGCATGTTATCTAGCATGATCAACAATTTGAACAAAGGCCAGCACGCTCAAGCTGACTTGTGACTTCATGCTAGCACAGCTATTGACAGCACCTAAGAGTTCTGTCTACCCAACTTCACTCACAAGGTTTAAGTCAACTCGTTGTATGGTTTTCAGGTACTTTCCAAAGGTGCCACTGGGATCAACCCCCTCCAGTCCAATAACATCAGGAAGTCACCTTCCTGACAAATTGACTATGGTGAGATTCGAACCCAGGTTTCATGGTCAGAATGTGAACATTCTAACCACTTGGCCATGTGACCATAGTTCTCTCATGATCACCTTACTGTAAAGGTTAAATAAAACCGGTGAGAAGATGTATTCTTTTCTATTCTCCTTCCTGACAAATCACCTATGGTGAGATTCAAATCCGGGTCTCATTGTCAGAATGTGAACGTTCTAACCACACAGCTACGTGTCCATCATATTTAGTGAGTATCCTCAACAAGAAAGCAGGGAATCCAGTGTGAATGGGACATGAGCAATTAAGTACAGGTTTCTGCAGAGAAACATTTATTCAAGATAACCAGTAAAACATTAGAAATAAACAATATACACAAAGTTATTACAAGTTGAATATACTTAAAACCATGATTTTACTGTATTAATATCTCCTGTTCTAGACTAATGTCATCCTGGTTACAACGATAAACTACATCCGGCAGCAATTTTTTTTTTAAATGTACTGCCTGCAACAATTTTTTTAAAAATATACCACCAGTGATAATTTTTTTCAAAAATGTATTGCTGGTATTTTTACTATAAAAATCTATTTTTACACTTTTATAATGTTTTGACACCAGTTTTGTGGTTATTTGCCCATAGCTGAGACCGTAAAAGGTCCTACCACACTGGGTCAGGGTAGATCTGGGAACAACAACATTTAAATTGTTGCTGGCAGTATATTTTTGAAAAAAAATTATTACCAATAATACATTTTTGAAAAAAAAAAAATTTATTGCTGGGAGTATGTTTTTTGAAAGAGGTATTGTCGGCGGTACATTTTATGAAAGGAGTACTGCTGGTGATGCATTTTTTGAAGGGAATATTGCCAGCAGTGCATTTTTTGAAAAGGTTTTTGTTGGCAGTACGTTTTTTGAAATGGGTGTTGCCAGCGATGCGTTTCTTGAAGATGTTGCTGGCAATACATTTTTTTGATAGGAATGCTACCCGCAGTATTTTTTTGAAAGGGATGTTGCCAGCAATACATTTTTTGAACAAGGTATTGCTGGTGGTACATTTTTTTGAAAGAAATATTGTCGGTGGTGCGTTTTATGAATGCTGTATTGGCACTTTTTGATAGAGGTATTTTTTTGGAAAAGAATATTGTCTGCAGTATGTTTCTTGAAAGGGGTATTGCTGGTGATGAATTTTTTGAAGGGGGTGTTGCTGGTAATACATTGGATTGTTGCCAGTGGTACATTTGTTGAAAGGAGTATTACCAGCAGTGTGTTTTTTGAAAAAGTTATTGATGGTGGTACGTTTTTGGAAAAGAAAATTAGCAGCAATACATTTGATTCTCTATAAAAAAAACTTTTTACAAAAATATATCAATGAAACTTGATCTACAAACTGATTTCTTACAAAGAATATATATTCTGTTCATATGAATTATCCTAAAAATCTTGTCAGCATTAAATAACCCATTGAGGTTGATATGCCATAAAACAAAATAAACCAAACCAAACCAAACCAAACTAATGTAATTGTGTATTCTGGAATTATATCTAACTACATAGTAAAACTTAGAGTTAGGTCTTGCACATGCATCACTTGAATGCTGTCATGTCTCCAACTAATGTTTTTTCCTGGTGAACTTATATGACAGCTTTTTGAGAGAAAAGTCTGATATTTTTGTATGCCTACAATTGTATTTTGGCACCTTCTATAGTAACAGAAATAAACCTTGAAAATTGAATGATGACTTGCCAACAAAAAAGCGTCAGTTAGCTTAACTTCCTTTATTCATGTGATTTTTTCCCTAGAGAAACAATGTAACACAAAACAGGGAATGATGGATTCTAGAGAAATAAGCTTTTTTTTTAATCCTTTGAAACATTGTACATTGGAGAAAACTTTCACATCTGGCCAATTGTTTTATGTGTGATTGCTTTTTCTCTGTTTTGCAAGTTTTAAACTCCTGTTCTTTAGTTTTAAATCTTTGGTTAAGCTTTTAATACCAATGTATAAACCCATGTATAAGTTTTTTCTCTCTAGCTTTTCCAAATATTTGGTGATTGCAAAAATTAATTGCTATTATTAGTATCTGTCTTATCTATAAATTATAGTCCTGAGTATGATGAAAACCTACATCCAGCAGCAAGGCCTATGATGAGGAGATTGGAGGTTTTCAGAGGTGTGGAACTGCCTTAATTGCTGTTGTTCCCAGGTTCACCCTGACCCAGAGTGGTAGCACCTGTTAGAGTCCCAGCTATGGGCAAATAGTGAATCCTCAAACAAAAAGAAAACACCATGAAAGTATAAAAATACATTTTTATAGTAAAAATACCAGCAATACAATTTTATATAAAAAGATTTACCAACAATAGATATTTATAGTAAAATTATCAAATTACTTCAAACCTCTCAAGAAAAGTAAGTTTCAACATTAAATGACCCATAAGGAGTTGATATGCCTTTAAACAAACAAATCAGTTGATCAACCAATCAATCAATAAATTATAAGGTAGATAATAATAATTATTGATTAGGCAGGTGTTAATGTTCAGTTAAAGTATTTTCTTCCAAGAGACAAACTATCTGATTTCATTGTATAGTTATTTATTTTTTCTTAATATCTGAAATGAATAAAATTCATTGATTTAAAGAATGTTCAAGAAGGTAACTGTGGCCAGAAATATTTCCTTTTCATTGTGTAACGAGGGTCATTCAATAAATAAGGTGAATTTTTCGGTATAAGGACTTCTAATACAGATAGAAGCTTACTCTTTTTTATTTTTATTTGTTTTACTTCTTTTTCACTTGGATTTAATTTTTTTTGCAGATTAAAAAAAAAACTTTGAGAGTTTTGGCGATTAACAAAGATGGCCGACCAAGAAGCATGCTCCAGGATTGAACAGCAGTCAGTTATCAAGTTTTTGGTTGCTGAAGGGTGCAAACCAGTTGAAATTCATAGAAGAATGTCAACTGTGTATGGTGCCACATGTTTCAGCCAAAAAAATGTCTACAAGTGGGCTAAATTGTTTAAAGAAGGACGGAGCAGTGTTGAGGATGAAGACAGGCCTGGGAGGCCTACAGAAGTGAGGTCTCCTGAGGTGATCAAATCAGTCAATGACCTCATTCAGTCTGACAGAAGGGTGACAGTGGATGACATTGCAAGGACTTTGAAAGACATAAAGAACAAACGCAGGGGTCATCAGTCAGAAGGAGTCATCTTGCATCATGACAATGCAAGGCCTCACACAGCAGCCCAAATGGTGCAGACCATCAACAAGCTGGGCTGGGAACTGCTCCCTCATCCTGCTTACAGCCCAGACCTTGCCCCTTCAGACTTTCACCTGTTTGGTCCCTTGAAAGCATTCACGAGAGGCATGAAGTTTAAAAGTGACGATGAAGTCAAAAGTGCTGTGAGTGACTGGCTGAGACATCAGTCCAAAGATTTTTACGCTGAGGGAATACGGAAGCTTGTGCACAGATGGGAAAAGTGTGTGACAGTGCTGGGAGAATATGTTGAAAAATTAAAAATAAGTAAGCTTCTATCTGTATTAGAAGTCCTTATACCGAAAAATTCACCTTATTTATTGAATGACCCTCATACATTCTAATGTCTCTTATATCTGATACTTTTAAATTGCATGTTCATTAACTAAACTTATACAAACATTTTTTTCTTTGTCTTCCCTTGAATTGAATTAAATTCATTCATTTATTCATTCATTTGTGAATTTCTAAATTCGTTGTGAATTCTAAGAAGTAAAGAAATGCAGCAAAGGTTAAATGTAGTTTGCTGCTGATGTATGTGATGCTGTTATGTGATCAACAAGGATAGAATCAGCGGGGCAAAATTGTATGATGTTGAAAGACCTGAAGCTATCAGTGAACCCAGTATTAACATTACTAATGATGTATCCCAGTGCATCTGAATGATGTATATTTAAGAGTTGAAACTTTTAATTTTATAAACATTTATCAAAACTCAATTTCAAGAACTGAACTTTAATAATGAATTTTGTTTGAATGACTTTTTCTTTTTTGAGTTAGAAAAATGTTCTCCTTAAATTTCATTTTACTAAGATTCCAAAACTAGAATATATTTAACCTTCTCTTGGCATAATTAGTACAGGGAGATGAATTTTATTGTTTTACAGACTGCCTTGAAATTGGGAATGGCTGATCATGTATGGAGGGAAAAAGATAGTCATCAGTCTTTGGAGAGTTAGACATCTGAAAGAATCAGCACACATGCTAGGTTACAAGGAGCTCCTTAGTAGGCCCAGCATAGAAATAAATACAATATAAACAACAAAGAAAGACAAATGACAGCAAGTCTTCAACAGCAGCAGCAGCTGTAATAAAAAGAGAAAAACTTCAGTGAGTTCAATCAAGAATGACAAGCAGCAGCAGCAGCAGCAGCAGCAGCAGCAGCACTCATCAACAGGTCGGCTTAAGGCTTCAAGTTCTCCATTTAGGATTGTCCCACAGGACAATAGCCTAGTGGATTAAAGCATTGTTTGTAAATTTGGTGGCATAGTCATTGTGAGTTCAATCCTTGGGCCAGTGTAAACAGGGTAGTACTAAAAATAAGAACTTGATGAGATACAACTAGGCATCTAGGGATATCTCAGTCTACACCAGTAAATTAAATAAAAGGTTTAGTTCAGAATTCCCTGTAGGTTACCAAAATCAATATACACCTGATGGAGGACAGATTACAATACTAAAAATGTGGACAATAATCTGAATGTAAATAATTCACCTTGCTTATAACAATAGCTGAAATTGTAATGAAATCATCTGGTTGATTATATATTAATGTTATTTACTATTTACTTCTGTAAATATGTAAGATGTATTTCTGATTTTAACCAACCCAAAATAGTAAAATAACCCTAGGAGAATCCATCTATGTTTTCTTGAACTGTTATTAAGTCATGGTGATAGATTTTTACATTGTCTATCTTTAGGTATAAATGATAACAGTTGTTGGAGAGGGTTCCATTAATTATTTGCAATTAGACACAATTGAATAGACACAAATTCCCTGTCATAGAACATGGTCAAATCAGTGTCATCTGCATTTTAAGACAAACATCTATTATCATTAAATTTCTGACCAAGAAACTATGAAGAGATAAGATGATGAAAATAAATTTCTATGGATTCCGTAAGGAAAATGACTTTGCCAGTCTTCATTTCCACATTGAATACAATTCCTGACCCATCAAATCTTTTTGCAACCCCATTCATATTGAAGAGAAAAAAATGGTTGCAAATTTTAATAAATCTGATGCTACCATCCGGAATCCATAAAAGTTTCTAAATAATTTAACTCCCAATCATGACAACTATTTGGTGAGAAATGGCAGTATAAGAAATCAGCTTTGAGGGCAAAAGTATTTACTACCAGATCAAGAAAAAATGAGACATGGTTCAATAACTTGTACCTTAAGGTATTTTAAGTTGAAGAAGGTTTACTATTAAAAGTTTTAAAAATAAACATATTTTAAGTTGTACTATTTGTATATTTTATGAAAGGATCTCTTGACATTTAAAAAAGATGAATTATTCTTGGGAATAAAGAGTGAAGATTTGTAGTGCAATAAAATTCAAGAATTTAAAAAAAATAACTTGTACAAAGGTTGCCCTAAATTATCAAAATAAAGAATTACCGATTTACGAATAACCCTTGAGTGTTTCTCAATTCTTTTTTCAGTCTCTTCTGTATCCAGTTTGATGATATTTAACACAATTGCCTGAAAAGACAGAACTTATTTGTCAGTTGATAATTAAGATAATTATTTAAGGATATTACACACAGATGTATATGTATACATGATTTACCAAGTATTATGTGTGTGTGTGTGTGTGTGTGTATATATATATATATATATATATATATATATATATATATATATATATATATATGATATAACATCACACATTGAGTGCTGATGTTAATGAAATAGTGCTCAATGCAATATAACAGGGACATAACTAACATCTTTTTCCTCACTGGTAGCTCAACTTGGAGTTTCATGCTCATGACAATCTTCAGTTGCTGAATTGAGGCTGACCATTACATAATTTAAATTTTGTTAAATATATTGGGTTATCACAATGGTGGGTCAGTCCATATGTTATGCAGGGATTATTGTTTGTTTTTTATTTTGTATTTAAAATAAATGTAACTAAAACAAAGCAACAACAAAAAAACACATGCATACACACAAATTATTTACTTCAAGTTATAAAGGTAGAATTAAAATATAAATATTCACATCTAAATATTATTAAAAAACAAACTCAAAACCTGTAATAAAGATATTCACCAATAACATGGTACATTTACATATGTAAATTATATGGATATATATACCCCCCACATATATATAATATATATATATATATATATATATATATATATATATATATATATATATATATATATATATATATATATATATATATATATATAAATAACAGGTTAATAGTGGTTAAGTGAATGACAAAATGTAAAACCTCCTTTGTGATATGTTTCATTCTGAGAAATCTAAAGTGGTGCCATTTTGGAACCAAATGCACCACTAAGAAGTTTTTCCATTTTGTCATTCAACTCAGTTCTGGGAATTTGGCTGTAAAAAAAACAAAACAATACCTACTCCAATACATAGTTTCTACTGTTTCTTCTGAATTACTACCCTTGAGCATTTATACATTGACTTATTGAGAGTTCCATTGAAAAATCCATACTACATTTAATTTGTATACACTGTTCAAATTACATGAAATTTTATATATATATATATATATATATATATATATATATATATATATATATATATACATATATATATATATATACACACACACAGACACACACACACACACACACATATATATATATATAGTGCAATATAAAATATATATATATCAAACATATTTCATTGAATAATATGGATATATTGTGTCTATTTATTTTTATGCTAATCCTTTCCAATTGTCTAATCAGTTTCTTGATGTTCAGATGAAATTCATCATAGAAGGCATTATAGTTTTTTCTAACCCAAGTACTTTTGATCTTTTGCAAGATTATCTTCAGACACAACATGTCTATATTATTCAATGAAACATGTTCAGTGAAATATATATATATATATATATATATATATATATATATATATATGAAGAAATATAGTTTTAAGGTGTACTATATTTATGGGATAAAGTGATCAATATCAGAGATAGAGCGTATGTAAATATAAATATAAAAGTGAACATTGAAGTCAACACTCAGAGGCGACAGGCTGTTTCATGCTGGACGCAATCGTTAGGCTGCCTGACGATTGCGTCCAGCATGAAACAGCCTGTCACCTCTGAGTGTTGACTTCAATGTTCACTTTTATATTTATATATATATATATATTTCTCATTGCAATAAACATTATGTTTAGTGTTGTTCTTTGTTCCAATTCATAATAGTATACAGTTATGAATGATGTAAAGACAGTTTCAAACTTGATATTTTTAAATAAAAACGAAGTACTGCTTACACCTTACAAGTCTGGGATCAATCTGAAACTAATTATGTTATGAACAGGACTGCTCTGTCTAAAATGAAAAAAAAATCAATATTTTTTTGATTTTGACAAATATCATGGTTTGAGGAAAATCTAATGAATGCTAATTTATGAACATTGCTAAAAACATTTTTCCTTATCTTTTATGAGGAACTCAAGTAGAGCTCAGAGAGATTATTAAGTATTTGATTTGGTAAGGCAGTATTTCCCAAATGGTGTGGTGCACCTCATAGGTGCAGCAGAAGAGGATAGCAGATGAGGTGGAATGGTTGAAAGACAATCAAAGATTTAGAAACAGTTTCAAAAAATTCATATGCCAAAAATAAATATGATTTCAAAATTTAAAATATTATTATGGATTACTTGTAATTGTATGCATGAGTCCCAGTATAAATAGTTATTGACCGATTTTATTTATTGTGATTATATGTGAAGAGTATTCAACCTGATTATATCAAGTATTAAGAATATAGTAATCAGCAAATTGGAGGAGAGAGTTATCAATGATAATGTTCTGACTTCGAATTCGCGATTATCTCCCTTTAACCCCCTCCCTTGACCTTCTTTGCTATAAGGCTGCTAGTGCCTTTTCACCAGGACTTCCCTTTGGGGAGGTGTGAACAAATTTTCATTCTGAAAATGCAGCTCAGAGAAAAATGTTTGGGAACCACTGGTTGAGAGGTTGAATACTCTTCACATATAAACCAATTTTTTTTATTACTTCTGTCTTTTTGGTCTTGACAGTGTTTACTATTATCACTGATAGACTTTGAGCAGAATTAAGAAAGGACAAGTTTAAAAGAAAAATGAAAAGATAATGATGATGAATTTACAGCAGACAATATGCAATACTTACTCTCCAAATAATATAATCATAACTGTAAGGATTATGATTAATTGGGAGTCCAATTTTTACTTTCAGCAATTTGTGGCAATCTGTAGTGAGAAAGAGAAGAAAACCATTCAATAAAATAATTAAAAGAAGTGAAACAGAATCTTAAAAAGAAAACTTAAACTGTGAGGATACAACATTTTTTTTTGACGCTTTAAAAATGAACATTTAAAATACACATAAACAACAAATATAAAACTAAGGGGCAGAAGGGCAAGGAAAAGAAAAGGTGGTGGATCAGAAAAATATTACAACAAAGCAATAACAAAAATGGGCTAACTATTAATCGATCCTCACTCTTCAGAACCAATTGAAGACAAAAATATGTGCACAATGACTAAAAAAAATTAAATTTTAGGGAATCAGCAGTATAAATTACAAACAAATTAAAACAGCCATTCCTTTTGCTTACTGAGGAATGTGCTTTACTGATTATGGTGAAAAAATCCCTGGAGAAGGACAAATCACAGAAGTGTTCTGCAATAGCAGAAATAGAAGCATTCAAAAGTGTATGCTAATCTTTAGTCTTTTTTTGTTATTTCTTTGATATATAAATTTTCAATCCACCACTTTTATGACGAGAAACTTTTTATTCTTTCAGATGTATGCCCATATATTTTTACATGTAAAGAAAGTAGAAGACTGTAATTGATGACAGTAGTTTTTATTGTTATCTATTATGCGGATATTATGTGTATCCACATATATTTTATATGTGTAACATTTTTCATAGTTTACAGATACTATACCATGATCATAGTTAGAGTACCAAAGAGTAACACTTTGATTCTAGGCAGAGGACATAGATACTCTGATCCTTGGTAGTGTACCAAAGAGTAACACATAATATATATATATATATATATATATATATATATATATATATATGATTAATGTATATTTGTGCAACAACCTTTCTTTTAAACATCAAACAGGCTCAAGAAAAACTTGTTCACATATCTGCTAACTCCAAACTTTTATTGAGCTGTTAGTTTTATTGAAGTGTTCCTGCTTAGGGAATGATATAATTTGGAAATTTTCTTGTCAGCATAATGCACAAGATTTAGATGTTGCTTTTCAATGACAAGAGATTTACTAGATTTATCCTTCTGTTCCCATACATATTTGGACAGCAATGTTTTTGTATACAGACAAAAAATAGAACTAACTTCATTTTAGGTTTTTGACAATTGGTTCTATCACTTTTAGCTATGTGTATGCTTGTCATCTTTTTAATAAGCTCAAAAAAAATGTAACATTTACAGTATATGTGGCTCTGTCTCCTCAGGATACTGGGAACTGTATTAAAAAAATAAACAATAAGCTACACTTAATTGGAATTACATTTGAAGTAATTGTTTATATTGTGCATATGCATATATGTATAACTAAAAGTTTCACAGTGATATATATATATATATATATATATATATATATATATATATATATATATATATATATATATATATATATATATAATGAAGACAAGATAGTCTGACAGAACCCAACACTCTCCAGGCTAGTTTGGGTTCAGAGTGTCTTTCTTATAGACTGGTTAACAACCAAGTCTATAGGACCCAGTCTGTTCTTGCTATTTACCCATAGCTGGGGGTGAAGGGAGTAAGCAACATTCCACAGGTTTTGAATTCAGAGATATCCTTCTCCTAGACTAGTTGCCCACTAAGGCTATAGGACCCTGTTTGTCCTGCTGTTTACCTATAGCTGGGGGAATGAAATGGATTCATAATTTTCCCAAGGGTACTAGGACGTAAGTGAATGTAATGATATATATATAGAGATAGATATAAACAATCATCAAAGAGCAATAATCACCATCATTATAATAATTAAAAACTCACATTTCTTGTAAGAGACTTGGAAATTCATGATTAGATCATACAAACTCTGAAAGTAATATAAATGACAATTGTTAGCCAGCAAACCAGTTTTTGTTTTATGAAGTATTCATTTTATAAAACATCTTGCCATGATTAAATCTAAGGAATGAAGTTTTAAACTTAAGCTGACATTCAGCAATCCAGATTAAACAATTTCAATCTTTTATATAAACTCAAGTTATTTTTAAATGTTCTTTTGCAGATGAAACATCACCATTATTATGATTATTATTTTTACCAGATTAATAAGATTGAGTAAAGATTATGAAAATTTCTTTGCCACCTTGAATGCTGTCATTTTGTTGCAACGGTTTGCTATTGATTAGTTATATTAATCAATTTGCATTTGAAAGTGTTGTTTATGTATTTTGAGTGAACAGCTTACCTGAAATACTAAAGGTTTGAACATGAGTTCTTTCCTGCGACTCAGACCAAGGGCTCCATAGTAACCATTGCAGTAAATTCCAAGTACAACATGACGATAAGTAACATCTTGGAAAAGTGAGTTGAAACTTATAGAGAATCTCTCAACATTACGGAAACCATTTGTCAAATATCTTGCAATAGTTGAGGATTCTAAGCAAATTAAATCATTTTAGTTTGTTTTTTTATTATAAATGGTGTGTAAGAAGACCACGTAAGAAGAGGTATTTTCCTTGTGCAAACGAAAATAATTTCTGCTAGTGGATCTTTTTCATAACCAGAGAAGATTTTCTTATCACTCTTGTATTTTTAGGCTGTTGTTTTGCAACTGAATTTATATTTTACATGGGTGAATCAATAATTCTGTATCATGACACAATTATTTGATAAATTTTGATCTGAAATTTCCACTGTATAATGTTTGATTTATATGAGCCTCGAAGAAATGCAGGGTTAAGTGCATTGACAAGGAAAATGACGATGTTAAAAAAATGAATATTTATCGTGTAAAATAAACACATTTTTCATCATTAGGCAATAGACTTATTGATGCACAAAACATTTGTATACAAGCAAGTTGAGACAGGATAATACCGATGAGTAAAATGTTAGTAAATAATTGATGTTTTATCTTCAAACAAGAAAGTCTGGAAAATTTTGATGATATTGAATAATGGAAGATTATTCAAAAAACATCTGACATTAGCATGCAACCGAGTCTTATGGAGGGAACTGATAAGGTTCTCAATTGCACAGCCACCCTATAACCATTTCTGGTCATGTAACTGATGACTATGATGACAATGATAATTTTTTATATTTTATTCATATCATCATCAGAATATTATTTATAAATATCAAAATTTGATGTCAAAACTGTTAAGTGCATTTTTGGCACTTAATAAACAATCCTCGTTTCAAAATTGTCTGATGGACTTGTAGGGATACAGAAGGAAATTATCTCCCTTTGGTGGAGATAAGTCATGGAGGTCACATGAATGTTGCTTAGGGACATCACTCCAAAAAGTGATGAGAATGGCAGTCAATTTCAGTTTGTTTACAGCAGCCAAACCAAATGGTTACATTTTTAGCCTGGGCCAAAGAACCCAGGTTGAGACTAAATCTTCCTCCCCCAACAAATTCTACAGTTTACAAGTCCATGGTGCCATTTGCCTTTGGGAATGCATCTTTCCCAGATATAGAAAGAAACTCTGGCTTGCAGTCCTCAATTTGTGAAAACCCAAGACTTGCCATTTCCTCTTTGTGGAATATGTACTAGCCTGGGATATAGTAGATGAATCCAACCCATTTGAATCTGGAGTCCTAAACATGGCTTCTTCAGATACAGGAGTATCTCCACATTATATGTAAGACCTTTTCTTTTTGTTTCTCCTTACACTGTTTTGCCATCTAGATATATATGTTATATTTTCTCTGTATGGGACACATGTATATATGTATATATAGTTTTGTGTATGTCTTAGTAGTATAAAAGTTTCTCTGAGAACAAAGCATATTTGCTGTTCCTTTTCCTTTCATCCATTCCATCTGTGAAATACAGTGCTATTATATCATGACTATGATAATGCCTATAATGGGGGAAATTCAAATGGGAGAATAGATCATTCTTCCATGGCTCTCTCCTGTTATAGGCTAAAACTAGTTTTTCTTGTTCTCATTCTTTTCTAAATTAATAGCAAAAAGAAAATAAATGCAAGAAAACTGCCTATACAAATTGGTCTTTATTTTCTTGTATCTATTATCACTTACTCTTTTATGAAAAGTAAAGTGAAATGATGAAAAATAACTGCCGACATCAGGAAAGACGTTTCTTTTGTTATTACATCTTGACTGCATTTTCTGACATATCTGAGATGCATTTTTAGTAACATTAATTGATATAGTTGCAAGTATATTAATAGCTATTTTGCCACTATTGCATTTATATAGTCTTCTTTTATTATTAATATTGTATATATATTATGAAACAAATTTATTACTGAGTCCCGTGAGCCTCAAAAAGTTTTTGAGCACCTTCTACCACAAGTAAACCAAAGATAAGACATAAGCTAGTCTGAAGACCAGTGAAATTCCTTTGGAACCACATCACCATGGCAAATCTGGATCAAGATATAGTATGAAGCAAAATGATGACAGCATTCAATAAAGTTTGTAAAGTACTTCATATAACAAATAAATCAGATCTGAAATGATAATGATAAAATGCGAACCAGTCCAATGTCCACTGAGATTTCTTTTGAACCTTTCTCTCTCTCTCTCTCTCACACACACACACACACACAGAAGAATCAACACTGTTTTAAACACTCTTTCCCTATAAATTTTTTTTTGCTTGTTTAGCGGCATATCAACTCCTTATGGGTCATTTAATGCCAATTTTTAATTTTCTTGGGAGCATTAGTAATTTCTTTTACAAAAATATATTGCTGGTAATTTTTTAACTCTGAAAATGTAATACTGGTATTTATACTATAAAAATGTATCTTTATACTTTCATAGTCTTTTGATTTTGTTTGGAAGTGCACTATTTGCCATATAGCTGGGATCCTAACAAGTGCTACCATTCTGGGTCAGAGTGGACCTGGTTCCATGCTCCTCAAAACCTCCCAATCAAAGGGCTTGCTGCCAGATCCCTTATAAATAGATCAAATGTTAACAATATTTTGGTTGAGCTCTTTGGGGAGGAAGTGTGCGTTTGTAAACAGTGACTATTATGGCTAATAATGTAAGGCTCTTCTCTAAATTGAATCGAGTTCTCTCAGTCACTGTGTGTTTATCTAAAAATAAATACGCTTAAATTCACCTTCATCCCTGCTGTGTGCCAATGGCTTAGTGGTAAACTCCCCAACTGAGGCCAATTCAGTCGGGTTTCGATCCTAGCTAGAGGCAACTGGACGTCTAGCCACACTGATGAGCTGTGATACAGCGAAACAGTCTATCTGTGGATGACAATATATATGCTCCTGGAAAATTTATTTTGGTTGAGCTCTCTAGGGAGGAAGTGTGGGTTTGTAAACAATGACTATTATGGCTAATAATGCAAGACTCTTCGCTAAATTGAATTAAGTTCTTTCAGTCACTGTGTGTTTATCTAAAAATAAATACGCTTAAATTCACCTTTATCCCTGCTGAGCACCAATGGCTTAGTGGTAGACTCCCTGACTGATGCCAATTCAAAGTCAGGTTTTGATCCTAGCTAGAAGCAACTGGATATCTAGCCACAATGATGAGCTGTGATACAGCGAAACAGTCTGTCTGTTGATGATAATATATATATATATATATATATATATATATATATATATATATATATATATGTATACTGACATTTGGAAAAACGTTCATGAAAGTATATTTAAAAAATAATATCCAATAATGCACTTCACCTATATGGCTACATCAGATGGATAGCATTTTTGGTATCCATTTGATGAAGCCATATAGGCAAAATGCATTATCAGATATTATTTTTTAAACATACTTTCATAAACATTTTTCCGAATGTCAATAACTTATAACTCTGTTGGGATTACATACCAAATTTATAACATATATATATATATATATATATATATATATATATATATATATATATATATATATATATATATATTCCAACTTAATTTATATATATATTTATTCCAACTTAATTTTTAGCCTTTCAATAAAAACAAAATAAATAACAAAACATGTATTTTTTCCTCAGTTTCTTCTTTAAATAATTTTATAATTTTTTAAACATAATATAGATTAAATTTAAAATTTAAAATAGGTAATTTTGAATTTTGAATTTTATAGTATAATATTAATTAGTTAGAATGAATTCTATTTTAGTCAAAGCCTAACATTAAAGCATTAAATAATTATTATAACCAAAGTTCATTATCAAGTTTCTTGAATTCTCATATACTTGTATTTTGATTGGTCATTCCAACTTATGTATATATATATATATATATATATATATATATATATATATAAAATTATTTATTCGAAAATTATAGCATAAATAATTTTATATATATATAAATATATATATATAAAATTATTTATTCGAAAATTATAGCATAAATATGTTATAAAATCACTACAAAAATAGCCATTTTGTTTCAACACTTCTGATGTCTTATCAAGTGATGGTGTTGAATGTAGAATAAAGGGTTTTAAAAGGTTCAAATCAATCAAACACCCCTCGCTAGAGGAAACGCTGTTACATATATATATATATATATATATATATACATACATATATATATATATATATATATATATATATATATATATATATATATATATATATATATATATATATGTATATATATATATATATATATATATAGGCAGCAAGTATTCATCCAAACAAGTTTGATGAAAAAGAATTGACAAGGTCTGTTTATTTGTTTAATTTTTTATTATATTTTTCCAATGTCTGGATAAGGTGTTGAGTATTGTGCTCGAAGTTGTGGATAAATTGTTAGAAGTTCATATTCTGTTATTTTCACTTAAGTACTTTTGACTTTCACAGCCATTATCAAGAACTGATATGGTGTCTGTGTGGTAGTTAGAATTCCTTTGTCTGCATCCTGGTATTCTTTGAGGAGCAGGGCATTTGTAGTTAGATATTTCTATTTTTTCAAATGTTATCATAGCAGAATATTTGTATTTGAAATATTTTATTTATTAAACAGTGTGTATTACATCTATTAGCCTGCACATCCAAAAATTTAAATGCAAAAGAAAAAAATTTAGTAATTGATAGCTACACATAGTTTTTGTCTTACCAGTTGCACCCTTGATGATGATCTTAGAAAGAGATGGAAAATACTTGGGAAATAAAAGTGATTCTCACTGTTACAGTGCATTTCTTGCCTCATTTGATTGTAATATACAGAAAAATATTCATGAATATGAAAGGATTATGATAAAAATAAGACATGCCTAAAAGAGAATTTGCTGCCTAAATGCACAAATATATGTGTGTGTTTGTGTGTGTGTGTACACGCATATGTATGTGTGTGTGTGCACGCATGTGTGTGTATTTATTTTTAGGTTAAGAAGTATGACAAGTTCTGAGTAAAATCTCTTACAGATAATGAAAATAAATAAGCTTTTTTTGGTTGAACTAGCAGCAAGAAAGTAATAACATTTTTCTCTTTATCAAAAGGATACACAGCCAAGATGACTGCCTCCAAGCATTTAATGGGAAGAGATTCATGAATGATTTCTTTTGCTGTTTCCATCAATCTGGGATTGAAAAAAAAAGGAAGAAAGAAATTGTTTTTTATGCCAGTAATAGGTAAATAGTTTTTTTCTATTTTCTGTAAATAAAAGAATTCTACAATGCATTATGGAACATCAATTTACAAAGATTACAAACTCATCATTATTAGCTTTTCTCAAATTTGGCATATTAGAAATTCTATTCAGTTTTCAATATTGAATGATTATAAAAATCATATGCAACAAATCATTTTATATATTTTAGAATATAACCAGCCAAATGTGACAACCAGAAAGCATTGAGCATCAAAATATTTTTTAAATCAGTTTTTAAATCAAATCTATTTTTAAAACTGATCATAAAACATGGCTAATTTTTTATGGTTAGCTTAAAGAATAATTAAGAACATCTCTAAAGTATAAATAAGTAATGTTAATTAATGTCTTAACACAGTTGGGCATTTGATAAATTTGTGCACTGGTACACAACATAAGATGTTAGTTACTGTTGCTTTGATATAATTAAATATTTGTTGATCTTATCACTCGGAGATGTTTTATTATGTCAGACAAAACAAGCAGAAATGGTTGCACTGTTATATTAATAATTTTTAGCCCCTAATAATTTTAGTACATTTTTATTTCAAATTAAGCCAAACAAATGTACTGAAACCTTTGTTTCTTAATATTAAGGCCTCTTTAAATCTAATACAAGCTGTAAAACCCAAAATTAAAACTTTGAATTTGAATTGTGATAGGCTATTGTATATGAGAATTTACTATTATTTTATATAATGCATTATATACTATATCATATATGAATTTTATTTTATAATTTCTGTCAGAAATGATTCCATTTGATGAGCATAGACAGCTGGTGGGGGACCTTAGTTCCTGGTATCCAAAAATCAGCGAAAAGTTCTTGGTCCAGTCCGTTTTACAGAATCTGACCAAAAACCCAAAGAGATTTTTTAGAGGAAGACTTTCTTGGTAGGATGGATGATTATTCAGCACCCTTCATATCTGAATTACATATTTTATATAACATGTATTATATATAGCATCCTAAATAATAATAATAATAATAATAATAATAATAATAATAATAATAATAAGCCTGTATTATTTTAATTATATATAGAATTATAAATTTGTAGCACAGTTAATTGGAAATAGGTAATTAGAATATAAAATCAGTAAACTGTAGGGAAAGTCTAACTCTTCCTGCCCTCTCTAATGTCATTTTTTATGACTGGTATACTATAATGGTATATATGGAGAATAGTGTGACTGGGTGGACAGTTCATGGGCAATCTACTCTTTTGTAATCACTACCCAAAGTAATAGCAGCAAAATGAACTTGATTCAATGTCCACTTTTGACACAAAGCCTACTATGCAATTTCTAAAGATTTCTAAGTTTTTAATAGATTTATTTTAATTCAGCATATTTATTACCTCAATAACATTGCATTTAAAGGTTTGAAAATCGATGTTGACTGGAAAGAAAGAAACCAGAAGAGAGTTCCACAAGTGAGAAAAGAAACTGTTAGCAGAGAACTTATGGTTACATCTAGCCATTTCAACTGTAAGATGATGAGATCTTGCTGCCAGTCTAGTAGTATACTTAACTTCTTAAAGTCTAGGTACCAGAGAAAGAAAGTTCATCAGAACAATTACCATGAAAATATTTATAGAAAAGGCACAGGAAAGCTATGTTTGGTGGTGATTAAAAAAAACCCAGATATAATCCTATTATATTTGATGGGCACTATGCTAGTTTACATATAAAGATTAGACTGAAAGCAATATTGTTATAAAGATAGTGATGGCACATGGATGATGATATTCCTGCAATTAGATCATAGACTATAAGACTTATTTTGGGTATTGAACTTTAGACCTTATGAGTAACTTTCCCTACATCTAAGCTTTAAGCTAATCTGGTTTTGACAAAAGAAGGAACAGATTGTTTGTTCATGGAATTTATCATCAATTTTAATTTGTTCAATAGGAAAAAAAACTTAATTATTTTTGTGTTTTTTAAAATCTATTTATGCTTGCTTCTTTTAATGCTAAATTTAATTAAAACCTGATTTTGAGTGAATCCAAATCAATAAAGCTTTATTCCCTGAGTAGCTGTATTAAAAAATATCTAATTAGCAATATTCAAAATTACTACTGTTTGAAAGGGAAGAAAGAGGGAAGGAAAAAGAGAAAGAAAACAGTTAAAACGATTCAATTTGAAATTGTTTTACTTTAGGTTGTTTCTTAAAGTAACAAAAGATATTTTTAAAATGAACAATTAAGAAACTTGAGAACAAACAAGCCCTGGAGACATTGGCTTATATCAACATTTAAAACATACCACACTTTCTGGACTGTATCCAATTTATATCTAATTTATTGCATTTTCAATGCACAAGAAGTGCTATGTGCATGTAACTGGAAGAACTTGAGTGATATAATTTATATGTTCTATATACAACTGTAGAAAATTTTGTGATTCTGAGTTTGGATTGAGAAATCACATGAAAAATCATTAGTGATAATGGGTGTGATAAGCTCAAATGTTCCAATTCCAAAATTCAAGCCAACAATGAGGACAGCCTTGTTGATAAGAATGGACTACTCCTCCATCTAATATGTACATTTTCATGGATATGCTAACACTTCAAACACCAAGATTTTGTAAGAAACATTTTAATTGAAAGATATATAAGAAATGTGGCTAGGAGATGGTGATATATACTATTCAGATATGGAACAATTATTAAGCTATAGTGACTTTTATATTGTTTTATATAATTTCCACTGTGTTCTTAGCAATGAAATGTACACAACCTACACTCATTTGTAATAAACAGGCTGTAATTTAATTTTTATAAATGCCACCCTAATGAGAAAAGAGCATAATTCTTTACGCAGAAAATACTTTGAGGGAGTTCTGATAAATATTTTACCATCTAAAAACACACATCAAACACAGTTTATTATATCACCAATTTTTATAAAATCCATACTTAAAGAATCTATGATATGTCTACCTACTACCACAACTGGTGCAACTTAAATTCTTTAAACCTTATGCAAAATATCCTCAAATCACTATGTGGACGACCACCAAACATGGATAAAAATGCCTACTAGACACACACGCACGCACGCACGCACGCACGCACGCACGCACGCACGCACGCACGCGCACACACACACACACACACACACACACACAGAGAGGGTGCGATAGGTAAATTGTCGCCATTTATATTTTTAATTTAGCACATGTGCATTGTTTGTTTTTGGTTTTGTCAACTGCACAGTATAGTAGGGTCAGATGGACACCATCTGTGATAAAAAGAGTACCATAATGCAATTCACTCCTCCAGAAATTTGTAAATTTTTGTGTATTTTAGATGATAATTTATCTATTGCAACCTTTACATTATCATCCTACATAGACAAACTAGAATTATGATACACATACCTACATAAATTATACACATGAATGTTAATTGACAAGACAGATGTATGGGAAGTCTGCCTAACCAATGAAAAACAAACTACACAAAAATTAAAAATAGCAGAACTTTCTTTTTTCTCTCCATATTCGATTTATAAACATTTCCT
Organism: Acanthosepion esculentum; assembly: GCA_964036315.1. NCBI lineage: Eukaryota > Metazoa > Mollusca > Cephalopoda > Sepiida > Sepiidae > Acanthosepion > Acanthosepion esculentum. The sequence goes on from OZ038507.1 coordinate 48,659,642, forward strand.
GTTTGTTCCTTATCCTATCACAAGCTGAACTCTAAAAGTAGTGACTCCTTTTTATAAAATTACAGCCATATAGGCATTATAGAAAACTTGTCTAGATACAGTTACAGTTCAAAAGAAATTAACATTTTTAGTACCTTCTTCTTTCAGGTACTATGATCTTTCAGGACATTGGCAATCATGGCTCTCCATAACTTCCTATCATTTGTAGCTCTATACAATGTTTGTCCTCTTAATTTCTCTCCCAGTTCCTGTTCTGCCATCCATTCACACGAGGTTAGATATATTACATGCTGTTTCCCTTTGACCCTTTTGCTTTCAACATGTGTGAGAGTTAAATGCTCCAAGCCTGATTTCCTTATTATGTATCCTAGAAATTACAACCGTTTCTTTCTTTTCCTAAACAAATGTATATTTTTCATTCCCATATTAGCAAAATGATTTGAAATGTAGAAGTAGCTACAGCTACATCTTGCCTGAGCAATACACAAAGATATTCATTATTCACTTTCTGTTTATAAGAGATTAAATTTATGAAATTACTTGTCTGTAATTTTATATCTGTTCCTGCCATTACTTTCTTATAAATGTCATTTCAGAAATGTTAATATAAGCTGTCATTGAGCCATTGTGTTTTGGATATTTATAGTTGTTTATATAACAAACATATGCCTAATATAAAATGGCTTTCTTTGAGTTTGGCGACTTCCTTGTTCTAGAAATTTCTCTGTTTATCTACTCTACATATATCTTTTGCTTGCTATTTGCTTTCTCAACTGGATAAATATTGAAATACTGTGAGAGAATAACTTAAAAACCAATAAATAAAATAATAATAATGAATAAAAAAGAAATAAATTAATTTTCCCATGATGCAAGTTATAAAGAAACCGGAAAGGGTGTAGTGGACCGGGGTGTGAAGATGTGAAGATGAGAGGATATCTCTGAGGTTAAGATTTCCCGCTGGGCGGTCCAGCTACATAGGAATGTTGGACTATAATGGAGTCCAAAGAAGATAAAGAAACAAACAAGACCGATATACATATATGCAAACAAATATATATTAATAACAAATTACAATGACATGAAGGGTTACAGAGTGTTGTATGGAGAAGTTATGGTGAGTGTGTTGAGTGTCCGTACGAACGCGTGTATTGTTTTTAGCGTGTTCCCAGAATGTGGGAAATGCTGTATGTGTGAGGGGTCACATATTGGAATAAGTAAAAAAAAGAAAGTTTTTTTACCTCGCCTCACGCGCGAGGTTGCGGCCCGAGGCCTGGGTCGAGATAGCTGGCCACACGTGTGCGTAAGTCGTAAAAAGAGGAAGAGGCGAAAGGTCAGCCAGTATTTATACTTGTGGGAGAGAGAGACCCCTGTTGAAGGATTAAGGAAATGAGGAGGAGCTAATTGCGACAATGGTTTTTGGTCACGTGCGATTTTATGACCCCACTTCAGGAAAGGACAGACTCTTTCTCTTTCTCTTCTTAGCTTCAAGATGTGAACCACATGGTAATGGCAAATGTTAGTTTCCATGGTCGACTGACAACTGAACTCAGGACAGAATATACATAGTTTTTTGTCATATTTTCTTCAGAGGGGCACTTGATTCGGGAGTATGAAGACCAACACCTGAAGAAAGTTGGAGTGTACAATGGCTGAAACATTGTAAGTATAACAACCAAGATGTATAAGAATCATTGCTTTAGATGAGAGCCATTATGTTTTTTATATAAAAGCCAGAATTTTATGTAAGGACCATAATATTACATAAGAGCCAATTGAGATAATGTGAAACTGTATGAAGTTTTTTTCTTAAAGAAAGATGGCAAGATTTTGAGACAAAAAGATGAAAATTTTATGTAAGGACAATAATATTACATAAGAGCCAATTGAGATAATGTGAAACTGTATGAAGTTTTTTTCTTAAAGAAAGATGGCAAGATTTTGAGACTGTGTAACATGATTTTTGTCCTTGGGTAGCGACTGTTTTTTCTTTTTGCTTATAGCTAGAAAGTATGAAAAATAGTTAATATTTCCTTCAAACTTTGCATTTGTGTCCAGGATCATGATATTTCTGAAATTTATCTATTCCCATTGGGAAAACTGGCTAATATGAACATCCTTGTTCATGCAAAGTAGGAACAAAATGACATGTGATCCAAAAAGTAGAATTTTATTCTAGGATTACACAAGAGAGACCACAAAATGTTTAGAAGTGAGCACTTTTTCGTGATTTATGCTTATACTGTAAATTATTTTCACAAATCAGCTTCCAAATATACAATTCTTAGTAGTGGCATTCAAAGTTTAGTATATTTGGTTGGAAGCACTCACCTTGCTCCTCTGTGTATGACCCTATGTTCTTGAATTTATCAAGTTGAGTGTCAAGGATATTGGCATTCTGCAGCCCATTTTTTGCCATACTTCTTCACCAGGGTTTCAACAAGCTCTACATAGTTTTTGGCCTGGTGATTCCCTTGAAAGACCTTAACCACTGTGACAAAGCTGTTCCATGCTGCTTTTTCCATCCTAATGAGCTTTTTGGGAAATTTCTTGCAATCTATGTTTATTTATAGTCTGACAAAGCTTTGAATTTTACCATAGTCCATTCTGGCACAAAAGCAAATTTGAAGGGAATAATAGTCATTTCCTTTGCTTTTGAGACAGAAGCAATTAGGAAATAATACTTACTGAACAAAGACAGAAAAATGGTCAAAATTTTATTATGCAGTGAATCACTAGTGTCATGAATTAAAATTAATCTTGAATGTCATTTAATATAAAAGAGAAGAAAAGTTTGCATTCCATAATGCTGAACATTTCTCATTTATCAGCTTATATTATAAACCATTTTCCCCAAAAATATATTTTTGTAAAAATGATTAGTATTATAGGGTCACTACAAGCCACTGGTGACAAAACACTGGGTAATAAATTTCAAAATACATTGATGAGACTTGCAAATGTTCAGGTTAAAACAATTATTTATAATACATAATATAATTATATGCAGCATCTAAAATTATTTTTATTATTTATCCAAAGTTGGTTAGGGAAGAGATGGACACATGCCTTCACCAAGAGTATTAGTGCTTTGACTGGAATTTGAACATCATTTTATTTCATTTCTGGCACCAATAGCAATTTGCACATTCTCATTTAATTTATATATTTATATACATACATACATACATACATACATACATACATACATATATATATATATATATATATATATATATATATATATATATATATTCAAACAACAGTCACTTTGAAGAATGAACAATTCCAAGAAATTTCAAAGTCAGGGAAACAACATCAAAAATTGATATTTACAGTTAAGTATCTTTATCCTATTATCTATCTATCTATCTATCTATATATATATATATATATATATATATATATAGAGAGAGAGAGAGAGAGAGAGAGAGAGGGAGAGAGAGAGGGAGAGAGATATATGGTGTGATGGGTAAATTGTTGCTATTTCATATTTTTAATTTATCATATGCATGGTGTTTGTTTTTGATTTTGTTGACTGTGCAGTATAGTAGGATCAGTTGAGCACTGTCTGTGAAAAAAGATCCCATGATGCAATTCACTCCATCAGAAATTTGGAAACAGATTGCTGTACTGCTTGGCATTTGTGCTGGAAGCTCCAATACAAACATTTCAGGGGGTTTGGGTGTCAGTCTGGGGACAGTCAAGAAGATTCGGAAAGAGTTGGATGAGTCTAATAGTGAGTGTGAAAGTACAGCAGCTCAGAAAACTCACTGTGATCATTCTGATGAGAAAAGAACTCTCGAATTTGCTGGTAAGGGCCTCAGACTCAACAAGGAGGCCTACATCAAGTTGCTTTGTGGAGGTAGGGTTGCCCTGGGACAAGAGGGTGATGCTGGAAAACCCTATGTCTGGCAACAGGATTCTGCACATGCAGGAAAATCCAGTCATGGCTGTCAGACAATTTCTGCAACCATATCACTCCTTACTTCTGGCTACCTAAATCCCCTGACTGTAACCTCCCTGATTATTATGTGTGGGGTGCAGTTGAGCAAGGGACCAACAAAACTCCTTGTAACACCAAAGATGAACTGAAAGAAAGGATTATGTCAGCATTCATCAACAAGGAGACTGTCCAGAAGAGTTATAGGAGATACCAAAGTCATCTGGAGGCCGTGGTTGAAACCAATGATGATTTTATTGAGTAAATTTACTCTTTAGTATTGCAAGAAATGTTTGTGTAATTTTGGTAAATATATCTGTTAAAATGAGATGTCAGTGTTATTTTCATTTTTACATAATTTAGATGACAATTTATCTATCATACCCTATATATATATATATATATATATATATATATATATAATAATAATATATGAATATTTGCTAAATTTAGCTTTGTTCAGAGTAATGTGAAAGGAAAACTAAGAAGGAAGATTGTATTGCAGCAGCATTAAGAAAGGTAGAGGCAGGTAGCCACATAACATGTCTTATCTTTACATGAGTGGATAATGACATGCAGATGAGAAAGGTAAAAATAACCTGCCCAAACTGACCTATGTGTATATAGGTTAAGATCATTTGACAATCTCTAGTTCTTGGCATGGCAGGTAAGTAATAAATCAATACTGTATTGCGAGGAAGATAAGACAACATAATGCTTACTATATTGTCAGTCACAAAAAAAAATAATATAAGTCTACTCACCCACAAAGTGGTCGGTTCTTCTTGATATCAAAAAATTGTGTCCCGGTATAATTATAGCTTAGCAGAGTCAAGTTACAATAAAAGCAATGTAGAATAATATGGGGAAATGTCAGGAAGTGCTTATCTTCAGTTCAGATTTTTGTCACAGATGTTAGAGGAAAGAAGAAACATCTGACAGGAGAGTGATTTTTTTTTCACACCAAGCAAGGCAATTATGCCACTAAGTCACGAGGGGGTTATTGGATATGAAAGAAAATGAGAAGAATTTATGAAACGAAACTAGAAACTTAATCCTAAACAGGAAACAAGGGATAGACCTTTAGTCCTGTTCAACAGGTGGGGAAGAAGTGTGAATGGGATGATGGGCAAACCTATCTACTCCTATTGCAAAAAAAGAAAAGTTAGAAAATAAATTATAGAGTGTATGCAGAGACATTAGACAAATAAAACTGAATTTAAAGCTTGTGTGATTCAAGTGCATGTGTTCAGTTAATTATGTAATTCCTTAATGAATTCTAACTATAAATTTAGATTTTAAACATAGTTTAATGTTGTGTTGTCTCTTGAAAAATAAAAAAAGCAAGGGAAAACTAAACTAGCATTCAGGCAATTTATTCTATTTTTAAACACTAGGGATTGTGATCTTTGGAAGATTGAGGCTGACAGTCACCAAGTTGTGTTGATTCCTATATCCATATGGTTTATTCCTTTAAATGCTTTATCTTTAATACTGAGCACACTTCCCCTTTACATATAGCAGCTTATAAAATATGGATGGATGTGTACATGCTTCTATATATGTATATGTGTATACAGATATATATGAAAAGTTTGTTTGGCATAAGACCATATTAATGTTGAACAGTGTTCTCTCTGCCCTGAGAGGACAGTAATCATGACAAATTTTATGGTGAGAGTAAATTGTTAGCTATGTGTGTGGAAACAATTGATATTAAATTTCTAACTTCTTTGTTTTTTTTAATCACTTCACACAATCAAGGCAATAAAGTCACTAAGATGCAAGGGCTACTAAGTGTGAGAGAATATGAGAAAAAACATTATTAAGGAAAGAGGACAATAAAAGAATAAGAATTAGAAAGACAGAAGATAACGATTGATATTGCATTGGAATTTTTGAAGATCAAAGTTGACTGGAAAGCAAGAAACTGGAAGAGAGTTCCACAAGCGAGAAGTGTGAGAAAAGAAAATATTAGCATAAAACTTATGGTTACATCTAGCAATTTCAACTGTAAAAGCACGAGACCTAGCTGCCAATCTAGTACTGTGCTTAACCTTTATCACTCTGTATGTCCCTTCATTTGCTGTACAAAAAGTTTTTCCTGCTACTGAAGGTGACTCTGATACCTGAACAATAGAGTGTTTGAATTACATAGTTGTGTTGCCATATTCTACTATGGCAACAGAAAACAACTTTGAGTGGAATTAACAATAAGGTTACTGCAATTGAATGAAGTGGAAAGAGAAGTCATATTAATAATGCAGAGTGCTAAAAGTTAAATTTGTAAATTTGAGGTACCAAAGAGGAAAGCTCATCAGAACAATTACCATGAAAATATTTATAGAAAAGGGACTGGAAAAATATGCTAAGGTGATGGGAAAGTGACTGAAGATGAGATGCCAGGTCAATACAGATAACATTGCAGATTCTTCTTTGTATTTTGCCAAGAATCTCTAAAAACATAGTAGAAGTACCAGACCAGATGTGGTAGCAATATCCAATGCATGGATGAATAGTAAACTTAAAGATGTGTCAGATAGATTTTGGTAAAGAAAATTGTCCAGCATGACACAGTGAATCAACTTTCCTTTTCCTAGCAACTGCTTCAATATAATTGTTCCCCTTTATATCAGTGGAAAATGTTAGCCCGAGAAGGCACAAAGATTCACTCTCCTGGATGTTAACATCAGGCATACTGATGGAAGGGGAAAAAGGTTCTCTAAGATGATTAAAAGAGAACAGTCAACTTTGTAGTAGAGCACATCAAATATCCTTCTTAACATGATAGAACAATGATGCAAAGTATTCGACAAGTGAATATGAACTATTTCTGAGACTGACAATTGTTTATATCAATGAGTATAGATAGAATACAGGCCACAAAAGCATATTTTCCTCTTACGATTGCTACCTTTTTAAGTTTACTTGCAAAATTTAATAAGAGGATACTCAAAAGACTCAATGTATTTTTGCACAGCAGGAATTTTCTTTTCCAGGCTCATCTGGGCTTTTATTGTCCACACAGGAATTGGAACCTGGAAAGAAAAGGGAGGAAAAAACTGCTAAAGAGAAGATGACAAAATTTTGAAAAAAAAAAAAAATTGATTATCTGCATTTGGACTGTTATCCTCATCTTCATAATGTTTTGGCCATTATACGCTCCAGTGTTCTTTAGGTGATTGGAATTTTGAACTTTATTGCGCCCACTAGAATAGATTGTTCTAGTTCCACATGCCATGCCTCTTCCAAATGTCTCAGTTATTTCCCTTTAACTTAACTTTCCAAGTTTTGGCTTGGTATTGAACTCACAACGCTTTGGGTTTAGTCACTAACCAACATCTTTATCCACTGGGCCATGTGTCCTTGAGGACATTAGCATATGAATTTCTGGGACTTATAAACCTAATGTTTCAGCAGTCATTTTACCAGTGCTCACATTGCAATTTTTTTATATTGTTATTGCATTTTTTTACCAGAGCATATATTGCAATTTTTGTTGTATTTCATTGCTTTTCTCTAGCACTCCTTATTACTGGTTCCCATATTGTATTCATTTCTATGCTTGGTCAGCTCAGGAGATTTTTGTGGCCTAGCATATGTGCTGATTCCTTAAGTTTTTGTATTTTCCAGTGATGCTCTCTGTCTATTATTTCAACTTCATCCCACAGGGGGCAGTGATTTCCCTTTTCCCTCGATATGTGGTTAGCTATGCCTGATTTTTCTATTTCCCCTTGTGTTACTGCTTTATGATGTTCTTGCAGTTTTACCTTAAGAGGGCAGCCTGTTTCTCCTTTGTATTTCTTACCACAGCTGCACAGGATGATCTACACACAGTCCTTATTCATGTTCTCCTCTACAGGAGGTCTTACTCAAAAGAAGTGCCTGCTAAGTGTTGAACCACTTTTGAAGATTGTCCTGATGTTATCCTCTTGTACAATCCTATCCCAGTTTGTTGGAGCTGCTGCCATGTACCCAGTATAGTTGTTATGTTGTAGGGTACTGCTTATACTGACCATTTCTTGTTCATATGTTTCCGGGTCACCACTTATAACTTTTGAGTTGAGGTATTGTCCGGAGAATGTTGGTTTGCGATGTACGGATTTCTTGAACCCATTAGAACTATTAGTACATTCAGGAAGTTGAGTTGCTTTCTTGCACCATTGTGAACTGTATCAATGATCTTATTGAGTTCACAAGGTCCAGTAGTAGCTGGATGTACTCCTAGTGTGGCCAGAGTATGAAGGGGTCATCTACATATCTCAGCCACAGGGTTGGCTTTAGTGGTGTTGATTCTAAAGGCATTTCCTCAAAGTATTCCATCTATAGGTTTGCCATTGCGGGTGATAATGGTGAGCCCATTACTAAGCCCTCATCCTGTTGATATATGTCTGATCCCATTCCAAAGCATGTTGTTTGCACACAGAATGTCATCATCTCCATCAGATTATCTATTGGTATACTAGTCCATTCTCCTAGGGAGGAGCCCAAGGTTAGTCTGTCCCTGATTACTGACAATGCCTCCTCTGTGAGTACCTTGGTGAACAAACTCACCACATCCAGGTTCACCATCTGGTTGGATTGGATGGGAGCATCTTTGATTATTTCCACAAAGTGGGTGGAATTTTGGACATACGATGGTGACTTTCCGATTAATGGGTTGATTATATCTACTAGGAAGAGACTCAAAGGGTGGCACACAGAGCCTTGGCAGCTAACAATCAGCCCAAGTGGAATACCGTCTTTGTGAATCTTTGGGAGACCATATATATGATGGTTGTGGTGAAGCTGAGATCCTTGTTTAGAACTGACTCCTCAGAGGTACTCAGCTGATGTTGACTGATGCTGACTACTGCCTTTACTTTACCTTGTGTCACCTTCTGATTTTTCAATCGGCTTAATTTTTGTACTTGGCAGGCCTTGGCTGCATCAAATTCTCTGGGAGATATCAGATTGTAGTTTTCGTTTTATCCAACAGTTGTACTGGATTCTCTCTCAGACAAGGTTGTGTCCAGCTTTCTCTGTGACTAGAGAAACTCTCCTTGAATTGATGGGGAATCTACCCCGGTGGATGAAATAAAGAGTTCAGTTTGAAATTCCAATCACCTGAAGAAGGTTGGAGAATACAACGGCCGAAACATTGTGAATATGGCAATGAAGATGAGGATAACAGTCCGAATAATGTAAATAATGTAAATCTCAGAGATATAGACAGATGAAAAAATTGATGACATTGATGACTGGTTCATCAGGTGACATCTCAAGCTACAAAGGAATTTGGTTTCTTTTATTTTTGATACAAGTTTTGAGGGATAGTTTTAGATTGATATAATGTGGCAGTGGTGGTGAGAAGATGGCGACCATGGAATGATCTAAATTAGAAATGGAAGAGGGAATAGGGCTGTTTTTAAACCATCTTTAATAATTTACCTCGGTTCAAGCGTACTCAGTCAAGAGGCCAGACAATTTGACCTCTTAAATAATTTTTAAACAGGAATAGAAAAGAAGAAAAAAAGAAGAGAAATTGTAAAGCAGAGGAGTGGGGGAAATAGAAAGAAGAAAGAAGAACGAAAGAGTTAAACTGACAGGAAGAAGAAAGAAACAGTGTGTTATCATATGTAGGCATATCACGGTGACACTTGAAAAACAGACATCATTATAATTTATAGTTAATTCATAATTTATTAAAGATTACCAGCAAAGTAGGAATAAAATAAAATATATTAATAATATTATCAATAATATTACTAATCCCAATTAATACTATTGTAATTAATACAGGACAATATATTAAAGATTACTAAAAAAAAATTTTAATTTTAAAAAGAAGGGAATAAAAATTAATAATATATATATATATATATATATATATATATATATATATATTTGTAATCCACAGACAGACTGTTTCGCAGCTCATCAGTGTGGCTAGACGTCCGGTTGCCTCTAGCTAGGATCGAAACCCGACTGAATTTGCGTCAGTCCGAACTTCTCCCACTAAGCCATCAGCATACGGTACGGGATGAAGGTGAATTTTAGCGTGTTTATTTTTAGATTCGGATAAACACACAGTGACTGACAGTGACTCAATTCTGTCGAAGAGTCGTGCAGTATTAGCTTATATATATATATATATATATATATGAAGAAATATAGTCTTAAAGTGTGCTATATTTATGGGATAAAGTGCTCAATATCAGAGATAGAGCGTGTGTAAATATAAAAGTGGACATGGAAGTCAGCACTTAGAGGCGACAGTCTGTTTCATGCTAGAGCAATCATCTAGCATGAAACAGACTGTCGCCTCTAAGTGCTGACTTCCATGTCCACTTTTATATATATATATATATATATATATATATATATATATATATATATATATATATATATATATATATATAAAGCATGAAACTGCTAACCACTATGCAGTTGTTGATTTCTACATCCACACTATTTATCTCCTATATATGTAGATGATGATACTCAAAAGTTTAGGCAATTTAACCATGAACAAAAAAATTGTGTACCCATAGTTTTCACTGTTTCCTTTGGGCATGTTTATGTGCTTCTAAAAAGTAATGACTGAAGTTTGTTTCTTTGTTTGTTTAGCAACATATGAACTCCTTATAGGTCATGTAATGTTGCAATTTAATTTTCTTGGAAGCATTAATAATTTTCTTTATGAAAATATATTACTGGTAATTTTTTTTTCCAAGAATGTATTGCTGGTAATTTTTTTTACTATGAAAATGCATTGCTGACATTTTCACTATAAAAATGTGTTTTTATACTTTCATAGTGTTTTGATACCAGTTTGAGGGTTAACTATTTGCCCATAACTGGGACCCTAACAGGTGCTACCACCCCTGGTCAGGATGGACCTGGGAATACCAGCTATTAAGAGGTGGTTCCATGCTCCTCAAAACCTTTAATATTCTGATCATAGGTCTTACTGCTGAATGTAGTTTATCATCATACCCTGATAACTGAAGTCTGTTAAAAGAGATTTCAAATATTGGTTTCTTTGTTAAATATTTTATTTATTGCAGGTTGTTCATTTTTCTTACAATTATTGTTTGTAATGTTTGTAATCGTTTTTGCTGTTAATGTTGTATATTAATTTTGTGCTTTTTGCTAGTATCTCTTGGATATTGGTTGGATAAAGTTTTCATTTTTTTATTGACATATCTTGTAAGGAATGTCTTCATTCTTGTTTTTTTTTATGCTGAGGTCGGTGGTGAACTGAATAGTGATTCAATTTGTATATCATGATGAAAACAGTAAAAGCAATGAGATTGTCCAGAAGCATTTGATGAGATGTTTGGCTGATATATAATGTTGTAATTAAATATCTCAGTTCCAATTAGTTGAAAAATTTTTTTTTAAAAGAAATCAACAATAAAGTGGAACAGACAGGCTCAGTATATAACTTCATCATACTGTAACAAGCTAGCAAAAGCAAATACCGTATATTTCCATGTATAAGGTAACCTATAGACAAGACCCAAAAACTAAGTAAATGCTTGTGATTTTATCTGATATCTGTAAGACAACCAAAAATGTAGGCTAGCCTATGCTGCCAGTAGCAGTTAAGATTCCGATGGGTATAAAATAAAGCTGATTACAAATGTTGTTTTGGTTTTATCCCAAATCAAAAGGAATAAAATAATATAAAGTATTGACAGGAATCTTCATGAAAATAATGATTTCATTCTTGTTCGAATGAAAACAAAACACTATGTGTGATTCACCGCTGGTCATTTTGTATGAATTTGTAATAAGGAACGTAAAAGTAGAAACTCTTGTCAACTCATTAAAAAAGATGCGTGATCTCCAATGCAATGGATGGTAATGAAGATGATATGCTGTATGAGTCTGACAATGAAGTCGAGGCCAAAGCTGATTCTCCAGATTTGGACTGGGTCCCATATGATGAAACTGTAAATGACGATGTTTATGATGGGTACCAACTAGAAATATGTACATAAGTAGTTATCATACTGAGTCAGTTGTTAGCCTCCCATCATCCATGCTGCATATCCGACTTACCAGAATTTATGGTTAGCTTTTTATAACTGTTGTATTAGACGACCCCCCCTAATTTTGTGTGTAACTTTTAAGATTAAAAGGTTGCCTTATACAGTGTAACCCGGATATAAGAGAGTTGACGGGACCGGAGAAGAAGTATCTTATATCCGGGTTTATCTTATATCCGGGCTTCTCTTATATCCAGGTTTGGTCTATTATATATACACTAACACAGGCTCTAATTTGGGACCAGAGAAAATCTCTCTTATATCCGGATTTCTCTTATATCCGGGTCTCTTATATCTGGGTTACACTGTATGTGGAAATATATTGTGGGTACATAATGTAGAATATTTACATCATTTAACTTGAAATTATAGCTATGGGTCCACCTGTTGGCTTTTTAATTAACTAATTTCAATAAAACAAATGAATAAATAATCCTTATACTTACATTAGGCAGATTGTTTGTAGATTTTCGTATATTGTTGATAACATTGTTACATTGGGGATGCCTCTTTATTGCATGGTCCCACATTCTTTCCCAAGTCTTGTTATCTAGAGGGAAGCCATGTTTGTTGACCCAAAAAAATACACCAGCATTTGTCTCCGCTTCATCATCATCCTCATCATTTGGAGTCAATAATGTCTTCATGGGTGGTTTTGTAAGTGACTGATGAAATGCTGGTTGTATCCTGTGAGAATACAGAAACAAAGGTTCTATGGTAGAACTGCTAAAATGATGATCACAAGAAAAGCCATCAGGAGTTAGAAATAGGGCACAATCCTATGTAGAGGAAAGCCTTGATAAAACATTTGAGCTGATAGGAAAACTTTAATTGTGAAAGATATTAGAGTAACCTATAACATTTACTGGGGAAAAACCACACAGACAGAAAATGGATTGAGCAAATACACAAAAACAGAAAAGAATACATCTTCTCATTGGATTTATTTAACCTTTACAGTAAGGTGATCCTGAGAGAAGTAGAAGTCCTATCAAGATTTATTATTGGTGGGCTAATCTTTAAACAAGAGATGCAGATGGCACTTTGTTAATAGCAGACAAAGAAAAAATACTGCAAGAACTCATAGACAAGACAGTAAAGGAAAGCAGGATGAAAAGGCTAACCATTAATTGTAAGAAAACAATATATGCTTGTCAACAAGAGAAACAGTCCAAGATGCAAACTATGGGATGCCAAAATCAAGCAAATAGGGAAATCTTAGCCATTTTAAAATATTTCATCTTTGTTCAAAAACTCGATTTATTTGGGAAAGATATTAGAAAAATCTGGAATATTTATTGGGAGCAAACCACTTACATACAGATAGAAACACAAAAATAGAAAGGGGCATAAGACAAGGAGGTCATCATAAAAGAACTACAAGTCCTACAAGGATTTATTATTGGTAGGCTAATCTTTACAACAAGAGATGCAGATGACAGACACTTTGTTAATAGCAGACACAGAAAGAATACTGCAAGGACTCCTAGAAAAAGGAGTAAAAGAAAGCAGAAGGAAAGGACAAATGGTCAATTGCAATAAGACAGAATATATAGTTGTTAACAAAAGGGAAAGCCAAAGATACAAACTATCAATTGAAGATGTCAAAATCAAGCTAGTAAAGAAATGTAACAATCTGGGAAGTGTTTTAACAGATGGCAGAAAATGCAAAGGCAAATCAGAATAGTGAAAGGTGCATTCCAAAAGCTAAAAAATGTATTAGGAAACAGGAACATTTCATTAGAAACAAAGAGTGCTGAACTGCTATTCAATACCAATCCTCCTATATGTCACTGAATACAGAACAATTTTCTCACAGATGAAGAAGAGACTTGAGGTAATAAAGATATGGTTCTACAGAAGGATGCTGAGAATACCCTGGGTAGAACATATGAGCAATGTGTAAGTTTTATGGAAAATAGAAACAAAAAGGGCACTTGTACTTAGAATCAGAAAGTGATATTTAAAATTTCTTGGATGCATAATGAAGAAAGTGGGCTTGGAGAATTTGACACTCTCAGGACATTAAAGGCAAGAGAGGCAGAAAGTAACAGTGAGTAACATACCAAATAGAAACATTCATATTTAAAAATGGACGAAGTTGTAAGTTGTACACATGAATGCCAGAAATTTAAATTTAAAAATGAACATCACTACATCATCACCATTCCTTTCGATGTATAATGATATTTGATGATTTTGATTCTATTCTTGCCTCCTCCTCCTATAGGCATATTATTCCATCAATAAAAACATTATTTTAGTCTGATGAAATCCTATTGAAGGATGAAATGTGTTACCTAGGAATTTTCCATTTTGTCATTCAATTACCCACCATTAGCTGATATATGTATATAGAGTTTATATATATCATATTTCTCCCATAAAATAAAATAAAAATACAAGAGAAACATCTAAAAAATTGTAATAAAAAGCATTTATATCTTAATCTTAAGACTGTCTATATTGAAGCACATCAATTAATTATAATATTAATAATAAAGATGTTTGAGAAATATTCTGACATACTATGAACACTTCATTGAGTATAAATATTCACATTATCAATTATTAAATAAACTTTATGACATATTCATAAGTTTGGATTCCTATTTTTACTCATGAAGGTTTCTGGTTTATTATAGATTCTTAGAAGTCAAGTACATTATAAAATGTGTTCAAATCTGAGATGAAAAAGATTTGAAGGTACACTAGGAAATCTGAACGCGAGTAAAATATATTTTTTATTTAAACATTGAGAGAATAATTTTCTAAATGATACTTTTCTTTCTTTCTTTTTTCTTTCTTTCTTTCTTTTTTTGCTTGTTGTCACTTTGCAACTTCAAATAAAATCTTAAATAATGATTAAGAACTTACCTGAGGCTGAAGGAGAGAAAACAAAAGCTAGAGTCACGTTTACAGAACAACAACCGTGATCGGACTTCGCATCTCCGCTGTTGCGTGTATTTATTGTTTTTCTTGCTTGTTGATATGCTGTCTGACTAAGGTTGCTATCGACAACAGCAACTGACCAAGTGAGTAGTCAAGGGGGTTCATTTATAATAATTATCTCTGAGTATTATTAACTGTTTTGACTTTTGTTGACTCAGTGTTTTTAATCATAAAATGAGTTATCGTCATGGACTTAACAAACAAACAATCAAAAACCACATTTTAAATAATAATTTAATCGCCTTCTTTGAACTTAAATTTCGGTTCTGTTTGAAAGATAATGACCTAAAGTTTAAAAAAGGAAAGCTAATCCGAATTAAAAGAAAAATTAATTTCCGTAATCATTTTTTTAGGCATATATAAATATATTATAAATTATTATATTATTTATAAATAATCGTTTTTCATCAGTCATCGAGCCGCTATTGTATTAGAAGAAAATGTAAACAACACATTTAAAAATCTCTTTAAAATAAAATCCAATATTTGTCCTAGAGATGTTTCGAAGTCTATTAATAAATTTAATGATTAATTTAACTGGATTTTCTATAAGTAACGCTTACCTTTTACTTAAAACAAAATGAAAATAACGTTTTATTTACACACGGTCGGGTAGCTTGTGAGGTCAAAGGATAAGATAAAAACACAAGTGTAATTATACCCCTGTTCGAAAAAGCGCGCGAAAAAGTAAAAATAAAACCGGAAGACCACTAGTGCAATAATCAAGAATTTGTTATTTATGTTTTAAAAATAAATTTTCTTTAATCAATAGTTCAAGAATATAATTTTTTACTCTATACGCATTTTTTTTTGTTTTATTAAACTTCCTGAATAATTTTGAAGGGATTAAGTCTCGTCGATTATGAAACCTATAAATTTCATATTTCATATAAATTTCATATTTCATAAATTTCATATTTCATCATCGCCGATGATGAAACAAAATATTTCGTCAAAGTATATTTTTTAAAATAAAAACACTATTTATTAAAAATTTCATTTATCAATAATATTGAATATAGTTTCATTTGAATCGGATAATTTCCCGATTTTTGACAAATATTTTAAAACAGCGAGTAGCGATTTTATTTTTTACTTTCATTTCGGAAAAAAAGACATCCATTTTGTTGGGACCTACATGGATAGCGGCTCGGATTGGGGAATCGAATTCCAGTCAATACCCTTTGGAAAGGTATGAATCCTCTTCTTCTCCCCCGTCCCCAGCTATGGGTAAATAACAGGACAGACCTCCTTGGATGGCAACTGAAAAGAAATTACAACTTGCTGCGAGAAAAAAATCTGCCTCGTCGTCAGTCATGTATCAACAAAAGACACTTGATCGCCTAAGCGTGTATCACGCATGGCACATAACTGACTGAATATAAGATGGGGCAAAACTTTAAAAACATTTCCTTTCGTGCGCGCGCGCTCGTGCGCGCACACACACACACACACACACACACACACACACACACACACACACACACACACACACACACACACACACACACACACACACACACAGTGACCCAAAAGTCGCACTACCATTAAAAGACTGTATATTTATGAGATAATGTTTCTGCATATGACAATTTATCATTGGAAATTTTTATTGCCCTAAGTATGGAAGATCCTTTCAACTAAATGTCCTCCTCTTACCTCATTTTGCTTGTGCATGTTCTTTTGAATTACAGTGTATTTTGAGCCACCTGTATATATATTGAGCCACGATATATATATATATATATATATATATATATATATATATATATATATATATATATATATATATATATATATATATATATATATGTATGATACAAACATCATAATCTTATGTGATTAAGAAAAAACATTTTTTTTAGATTTTTTCTTTCTAGGAATGTGTAGGTAAAGAGCATACTGTTTTCAATTTTCAATTTGTACAATTGCCATCTTTTCTACTTCCAACTATGGGTTAAAAACATTAGGGTAGACTGGGCTCTTTAGCCTTGGGTGGCATCCAATCTAGCAGTATGAAACACTCTAAAAATTCAAAATCCTGGAGGAAGCAATGGGAAGCCACTTCACTGTATTTCTCAGGAAGTCATTCTCAGATAATTAAGAAAATGAATCCGTGGCGAGCCACTATCGTCTCTATCACCTATAGTAAGTAATAATTCGTTTTTTTTTGTGTTTTTTATTTTTTTAACTTGTACATTTTAAAGCAAAGGTAAACAACTCTTTTGTACTTTTCTTATAATTATCTCCCTTAATAAACGCGACATCTTTTACTTTGTATACATCAATTGACACCTGCACTTTATCTCGTGAGGAATCAAATCTTTAATATTGGTTTCTTAGACGTGTGGGGGATTGTTGAATTTATCGTTTCAAACGTTGCCATGTTTAATATTTGTCAATTTGATCAATTGTAATTGCCTTTTTTTTAGATTGTGCATCATAAAGAAGAAAATCAAATTCATATGTGATTTGCAATTTTTATAGCCGTTTTTTTTTATCATTACATTCCAAGCAAGGCAATAAAGCCACTAAGGAGAAGGGGGGATTATTGTGAGAGAATATGAAAAAAAGAAAACAATACAAAGGACAGAGAACAATAAAAGAACAGGAATTAAGGAAATAGAAGATGATGACATTGCATTTAAATGTTTGAAGATCAAAATTGACTGGGAAGCAAGAAGTCGAAAGAGAGTCCCACAAGCATAAAGAGCGAGAGAAGAAACTGTTAGCATAGAACTTGCGGTCACATCTAGCAATTTCATCTGTAAAATGACGAGACTTAGCAGTCATTCTAGCACTGCGCTTAAATTCTTAAAGTCGAAGTAGAAAAGAGGAAGAAAGCTCATTAGAACAATTACCATGAAAATATATTTATAGAAAAGGACATGGACGGTGATTGGAAAGTGACTGAAGCCGAGATGTCAGGCCAGGACCGATAACGTTGTAGATTCTGCTTTGTATTTTATCTAGATTATCTAAATACATAGCAGAAGCAGCATACCATATGTGATAGCAATATTCAAAGCAAGGACGAATGGTAGACTTATAAATCTGTAAGATAGATGCTGGCAAGAAAAATTATCTAGCATGATACAGTGAACCAATTTCATAGCAACAGATCTAGCAATCATATCTCAGTGGAAAACGTTCGTCCGAGAAGGCGCCATGACACACTTCTGGAGGTTAGCATCAGCCATGTTGATGGAAGGCAAAAAAGTTCTCTCAGACGATTAAAGAGAAAAATTTCGTTTTGTAAACGTTAAAAATAAAAAGCCATTTCTTGCTCCAGTTAACAATAGATTGCAAGTCATTTTTTTTAGATCAGCTGCCAATTTGACCATATCGTACCAATCAGATTTACTATTAAAGCAAGAGTAAATAGTTATGCGATCAGCATACCGATTTAAGAACTGATGACATCAGGAAGGACGTTGATGTAAATTAGGAACAACGTATGTCAAAGGTCATGTACGTTTAAAATAAGATTGTATTGTGGTGATATAGAAATAAATAAATAAAAATAAATAAGAAGAAGATCAAAATTTCACCATCTCTAAAAATAGACGGAAAATAAAAGTCGCTAGGCAAAATCATAGTTCGACCAGGCAATCAGAAAGCTTTCACAACCAGGATGTAAGAAAAGAAACAAACAAATAAGAGGGAGACCAAAATTTCACCATTTCTAAAAATAGATAGTTCGACCAACCAATGAGAAAGCTTTTACAATCAAGATATAGGTCGCGAGCCAACGAGAAACGGAGCGCCCTTTATGAAGCGGATTCATAGATGTCTTTATAACCAGATGGAAAATCAACAAAAATAAGAGTTGATAAATGAATTATCAAAGCTCATCTTGTTGGACTCTCTGCTTTCGGGCGCAGAGGAACTCAGACGTAGCTATGCCTACAGGGCAGAGTCTCGTCTGGGGAAAAACAGCCAGCCACCCGACCCCGTGTATGCTGGTTCTACGGGAAATTTTAAGCCCCACATTAAAACAGGCCTTGTGCCACATCCCGCCTTGTGGGGAGGTCTCGGGTAAATACCGAGTTGATAAAATTAATTTCGCAGATTCCCTGATCCTGCGGTCATCGTAACATACCCAGAGACGAAATACGATATTTGCAGGACTAACTGGCGACTTTAGACGGCTAAAGTGTGCTGATATATTGTTAAGGGCGTAGCTACATTTGGATACATACATATACAGATATATATATACATTTACTTCCTCCCGGACTCTTTCTCTCGTATGCGCCAGGACTGTGACGCTTCACCTCCTGAAACTTTCATCTTATCTTTCAGTATTATGATATTATATAAAGATTTATTTTGTATTTACCAACACTCCAATTAGACAAGGCCAATATAGACACAAATTAATCATACTGATATATGGTGGGAACGGACATTGTTGGAAGATAAAACTCATCTATAACTGATAACGTCCTAACTACCATAGCATTTATTTATACATTTAAAGCCGTAAAATACATGTTGGCCATCAATCACAATTCGAAACTGTTAAAAGATCTCTTCTTTTCCAGAATAAATAAAATAAATAAAAAATGTTATAAAAAACGTAAGATAATGGCTAAAAAAAATAAAATCGGTATCACCCCATGCAAGGCAGTAAAGCCGCTCATTAAGACACAAGGGTTTACTTGGTGTTGGAGAATTAGGAACAGAAACATTAATAATGAGCGGGAAGAGAAAAGAGTAATCAAAAAAATGAAAGGAGTTCCACAAGCGAGAAAAGTAACTGTTAGCATAGAACTTACGGTCACATCTAGCCAGCTCAACTGTAAATGGGTGATATCTCGAGGCCATTCTAGTACTGCGCTTAAATTAGATTAAAGTCTAGGTACCATAGCGAAGAGCTTATCCGAAGAATAGCCATGAAAGTATTCATAGAAAAGACACAGAGAGACAACCTTACGGCGGTGGGAAAGTGACTGAAACTGAGGTGCCAGATCAGGACTAATAGTATTGCTGATTCTTCTTTGCTAATTTGCTTCAAAGAATAGATATATTAAAAAGAAAAATCTATTTTAACAATAAATTTTTAAAGCCTAAATGTATTCTTTCATTTTTTAAAATTATTATTCATTATTAGTCTACTAATAAAATTTAAGACCTTTTCTGTACATTTCTTACCTCATTTGCAACATTTCTTTTTGAAAAATAGAAGCGGATAATATAGAATTTTTCGAAAATTGATTCTTTCAGGAAATAGAGAAGCACATCCCTTGCACTGAGAAAGTGACGTTCTCCTGACGTCACTTGCTTGTGTGATGATGTCACAGTGGCAGATATAGTGCGATTAATATCTTGATGTTGAAAGATTATTTTGCAGTTTATGCCGTCTATCTATTCTTTAATTTCGAGGTAATGCTTTCTCCATCATAGCGGCTGGCAGAGGATAGAAAAAATTGTTTATAGTTACGTTGTTCTGGAATTGTCATCATTGGTCGACTGAACTTGCTTTGTTTCAATGACTTTTGTTTTGTTATTATTAATTATTTTGTTCAATAAAAAATATATTTTTTTAATCGAATTTACCCCAAGCAAGGCAGTAAAGCCAGTAAGACAGACGGTGTGTGTGTGTGTGTGTGATAGAATTAGAAAACAATATGAAGGAGTGAGGACAATAGAAGAGGAATCAAGAAGACAACTATTGACATTGCATTTAAATTTTTGATCTATGAGGTATTGTCAGGGAACTTTAAACATTTCTTTCTTTCTTTCTTTCACTGAAACCAACTAGCGTATCTGATATGGATATTTATTGTATAAAAATACAATTATGGCACAAGGCCGAACAAGGGGAGGTGTTGAGGCTGGTCTTCACTAAGTAGCTAGCTAATCCGATTCACGACCCATTCAGTCATTACAATTTTCCCATTCACCATAAAAACTCGTCTGTCACTAATCAATCCTCCATACACCATAATACCACATCCTCTCAAGGGGAACCTATGAATCGCACCCCATGCCATAAAAATTTAATGATAATAAACTATATATACAATTCTAAAGATGAAAAATGAGAGGGAAGGGAGATGAAACCAATAAAAAACTAAATATGAACACAAAGTGAACTAAACATAACTGATGTTAGTAGGGCCCGTCCAATCCCCAAGAAGCTCTCATACTAAAGGAGTGGGAAAATGGAGAAAATATATACGGACATGGGGAATAAAAAGCTGACTCAGTCGAGATAAAAAGAGGGCCAAAAACAAACTGGGGAGGTGGGGAATCTCGACTTAGATCATAACCAAAGAGGCAGCCGGGAACAGGTCAGGAACAACACTTACTCACATTAACTAGGTGCACAAAAGCTTGTCTAACCTAACCAGGGGGAGGGCTCCACAGGAAACCACCCCGATGTGATGTAGGTTGACCTAAAAGAGAAAATCAAGGCTAGCCCCGTTCAAACGAACCAAGCCCGCCTCAGTCACCCACGTTTCGCTGAAAACTGTTGAATGCAAGCGTTTTCTATCAGTTCTAATCTTCATCTTGAGCTGATGCTCAAAGAATCGGATTAAATCATGATAAGAAAGACGGATGCCTCGCAAGATTTCCTCCATTCGCGTCGTCCAAATCACCATTCGGGCCGTGGCCAGCAGCGTGAGAAACACCATCCGTTTCACCCTTGAAAACGGGGGCGACACATTGTCACACGCGTATGCGCGATCAATGAGCATGAGCTGTTCGGGAGCGAGACGAGCCGTCAACTCGCCGACATGGTCCCATAAGGGGCGGACGTGGGGACAATTGTAGAAGGCGTGCGAAGACGTTTCCTCTAAAGCAAGGTCACACCGTTTACAGTCAGGCAAATCCGCCAAGCCCATATGAAGACCATGTCATTGAGAGGCAGACGATTCTGAGCCAATCGCCAGGTAAGCGAAAACTCAGGGTTACTGAGATAATCCACCGCTGGTGCCCAAGACCAGAAAGAGCGAAACTCCTCATCCGACAAGTCGAGCCGTTCACGTAGCGGATCCTTCGCAACCCACTCTACTAAATAACGATAGAAGACCTTCCTATGTAAAAGGTCACTGGACCAAGGAACAGCCAACAAGGTAGACCGACACTCGCGAAAGAAATCCGATTAAACCCGGGGTTTACGATGGCGCTCAACCCGCGAGCTGGGGGGGGGCTGATAGTAAGGAAAGGGAACGCGTCCCTAACAATCTCCACTATAATCGAATCTCCTGTCAATGCGCGGCGTACGAAAGCCAACCTAGAGGCGAGTTTGTGGCTCACCAAGTGTGGCATTCCCAGCCCCCCCCCCCCATATCACGGACGTTGTGCACAAACTTCTCTGTCGACCTGATGCTTGCTTACCCTTCATAAAATGGATCATAGCGAGCGCTGGAGCGGTTTTCTATGGCCTTTACAGAAGGGAAGTACGGACAATCGATAAAGGACAAGAGGGAAAATGTAAGTGGCACACGCCTCCGCCCTGCTCTCCACGGACAACCTTCGTCGACGCCAAGTCTGACCGGCCGCGTCGGCCTTTGCTCGTATTTCAGACCAATTTTTCTCCAGCTTGAGGTCGGGTCTAAACCACACTCTAAGAATACGGACAGGACCGTCCGTCCAACCGAAGGGCCCCGGAAGATCGACCCCCTTCCAGGCACCTAACCTCAAGCCGGATGACTTCTCGGGGTTAATTTTGACCCCTGTCACCTTTTCGTACCAATCAAGCGCCTTCAGTACCCCCTCAATTTCGCTGCGGGACGATACGAAAGCAGATTCGTCATCGGCGTACGCGGAAACCGTGGCTCGAGCCCCTCCAGGAATGGTGATTCCACGTAGGGCCGGACTGCACGCTCTGTCCCTCAGCCGGCGAAGGAGAGGCTCCAACGCCAAAGCATAAAGTAGGAGCGACAGTGGACAACCCTGACGGACCGACCTAGACAGCGCAAAAGCGCCCGACAGCTTCCTGTTTACCTGTACCACAGGACTGAGGGAGCGATACAGGAGGCTAATCAAGTCGCGTTCGAATCCGGCGGCCTGCAGGACAGCAGCAAAGTTGCGATGGTCAACCCTATCAAATGCCTTGGACTGATCTAAATTGATCAGCGCGGCCTCATCGTCGTCTTTTACACCCTCTGTGATCGTGCGGATCAGATGCAGGTTGCTCTGAATTGTTCGGTCCCTCACAGCACACGTCTGCTCAGGACCCAACTCGGCAACTGACTGCAAATGATCCTGCAGGATCTTGGCCAAAATCTTTAACTCTGTGTTTAGCAGAGTTACGGGCCTATAATCATCTAATTTCCTTAAGCGTCTTCACCTTCTCAGCTCTATCTAGGGCGAGCCGTTTGCTGAAATCCGTGGTGATGGATCTAGTCCTACATTTAAGTCTATCCCACCATTTATTCCCGATAACCGCTCCCACTAGCTCCCGGTGCACTAAGCAAGTTAGCTGCTTCCGGAAGTCCCGCCTGTCCACTAAAGACAGATTAAACTTCCAGTAACCAGCCATTCTAGGCCTACAATCTAACGCCATCCGGGCACAAACAAGTTTGTGGTCCGAATAGCCTACCCAGTGGAACGTGGGACAATCTAACAAGTTTACGTCGGCTCCTCTAACATTCTGTCCAGGTAGCTAACCACTAAGTCAGAAGGCCAACTAAGAGCCCACGTCCACATCCCCCCACGGGGTGATCAACCCGGTATCTATCAACGAAACCAAATTCGTTGATCAGATCAACCAAACTACGATCGTTCCTTCTCCCTCTATCACCCTGCCCCCGATCTAACTTAGGGTCCAGAATGGCATTCCAGTCCCCCATTAAGACTAGGCGCGTTGAATCCACCAAGAATGGCTCCAACCGCCGAAAAAACGAAACCCGCTTCTCCTAGTCGTTGGGCGCATAAACCGCAACGACTCGAAACGAACCACTTTTCACGGCAATATCGGCCACGATCATCCGGCCGTCGGCATCGGTATGCACAAGCTCCACCTTCGCATCAAGAGTACACTTCACCAGCAAAGAGACTCCTCTGGCCTGTCGGTTCCCATATGCTGAATTGACGACAAGGTCGTTAGACAGCACACACGAATCGACATTGCAAACAAAGTGAGTCTCCTGAATCGCGGCGACATCCACGCCGAACAAGAGATCACGGAGCAGGCGAGCAGCCTTACCCCGATTCCTCAAGCAATTCGCATTCAAACTGGCTATCTTGATAGACATCGATTAGGCCTGAAAAAAAGAAAAGTTAGAAAAAAGGGACCTATTCACATACAGGCCGGAAATCTGCGTTAGACAGGACCCCGACGGATTGTCCCAGGCTCCCTGTTCCCAACTGCGTCGTTATCCGACCATCCAGGACAATGCCGCCGACGTCCGGGTGGTAGTTTAGTTTGACTGCCTTATATAAGGAGGGATGAAGCAACACAGGGGCCCTCCCAGAACAAAAACATCTTAGTTTTTTCAAGTTGGTATTGTCCAATTCGAACACCCTTATTTTAGGGTATGCTTCCTTCGCCTCAGAAAGGTGACTCCATACCTTGAGATATACACCAGTGTCCCTCACAAGGGTAATGACTCCTATGGCGAGTGGGAAATTGCGGGGATCCTCGACTGACTTGTCATCAACTGTGTCTATTTTTGACAGGAGCCTTAAAGGGGCCCTTTTTTGTTTGGACAGGCCCTTTTTTAATTTCGTCGCTGTATACTTTACAGATTTCGTCAGGGCCGGAAAAAGTTTCTTTTTCTTCTTCTCCCTTGAGGGGTGGGGAGGGGAAGAAGTGGATGTGTGAGGGGGTGAGGATTGACCTGAGGGAAGAGTTCGAGGGAGAGGGGGAGTAAACACGGGAAGGGGAAACAGAGAGACTCCTTGTTTTTGCGAAATAGGTAGGAAGAGTGACCTGGTTTTGTCCATGTGCCTCTCCGTCCTACTTCGGCCAGCACGTTTCTCAGTTGGTTCTTATACTTCGTCTTCTTCCTCTCTAGACCTTTTCAAGGAGGAAGGGCGTGGCGGAGGCATTTCCTCCACCTCCATCTCCGAGTCGTCTCGTTGCTTTTCTGGTTGTTGCTCTTTTCTTCTTTCCTTTTCTGTGTGTGCTTCTTTGGAGATTTAGGCAGTGTTTTCTGTTGTTGTTGTAGTTGTTGTTGTTGTTGTTGTTGCAGCTGTTGTTTGTGTTGCCGCTGCTGCTGCCGTGTCACCTCTTCATGTCGCTCCTGTGGTGGTGGTCTCTGCTGTTTCGGAGAGGGTGCGTTTTTCGACGCCTTGCCTCTCTTAACATCCGTCCATTCATCGTTGGGGGTTCTTGTTGCCGTTTCCGCTGCTGCTACTGCTGCTACTGCTGTTACTGCTGCGGCTTGCGGTTGTGTTTGTGGTGTTGCCTTCTTGCCGGGACACGCCGTTGACATGTGCCCTGAGGCGCCGCACGTCCAACAATATGGTCTTCTTCCTGCTACCACGACGAGCATCCGCTTTTCACGGCACATCAGAATGTTGGGAATCTCGTCGAAGCTCTGTCGGTTGAGGGTAATTTGAAGAACAATATCCCCAGTGCCAATTCCAGATTTACTTATGACCGCGGAGACCTCGTTCACTTCACCATACTTGGCGAAAAAGCCCCCCCCCCCATGCAATCCTCACTTATGTCCGACGGCACACCGTGTACTGTCACCCGAGTCTTACGGGTTTCCATGTATTCTGTTTGCATTCTCACTGTTTTTGTTGTGAGAATGCTTCCGGCCAACTTTTTGGCATCCTCCTCATTCGTCAGAAGGATGTCCCACAAAGCATTGGACCTTCTAGCAAAGACCCGTGGGGCAACGTGCAATGTCTTTAGCGCTTCCTCCATGGTTTCCCTACTGACCCCAATCAATTTTCGACTTTTCACGTCCGAGGTCAGTAGGGAGATTGTCCGTGTCGTAACAGCGTTCAATGCCTCTGGGATGGTTATGAATTCGTTCCCTTTAACGAATTCTTCATATTTACTTTTTAAACTGACGTAATACGCCGCGTCCTTTATAATCCTTTTCTCTGCTTGCCTTGGTGATTCGGGTATTTCACCGGATTCCGGTGGTGATTCGTCACTCATATTACTAACTTTTTCCTTTTAATTTTTTCTTTTCGTTATATATATATATATATATATATATATATATATATGTGCGTGTGTGTGTGTGTGTGTGTGTGTGTTTTATTATTTAAAAACCAGAAAACAAACAAAAGCGTGTCAGCAAAAGAAAAGAAAAGAAAACTTGGCTTGCCAAAAGGCAAGTCAGAAATAAAATATGTAAAGAAAACAACCAAGTCAAACGCTAGAAATTAAACTAAAATTTAACTAACGAAAATAAAAAAGCAAATAAAATACTTTACGTAAAATGTGGGATGAGGCAAAATTCAAAGCTTGCTTACCAGCAACACGTGGAAATTAATGCTTAATCCGACATTTTTACATGCTTTTAAATCAGCGGAGCTTTGAAAAACACATATCTGATATGTCTATTCCGTCTTTTCACGTTATCAAAATAGAATAGTCCATTATTTATGAGGTGTTGGCAGGAGATGTTAAACACTTATATCTTCCCTTCTTTTTCATTATTTCTTTTTCTTATGGAAGCAAAGTAGAGTCTCTGATATGTCTTTTTCGTCTTTCCACGCTATCAAAACGGAAGTTCTTTATTTATGAGATACTGGCAGGGCATACAATGAAATACAATGTAACTTCATATATTTATGGGTCACGCGAACTGATTTTCTCTTCTTATTAATTAGATATTCTGCTGTTGTGATAACAGGAGACATTACTCGATATTAATTCACGAACATACCCTTGTGTACCATGACAGTATGATATCTCATTAGCGGGCAGGGGAGACCAGGCTGCTAAAAATAGCTTTTATTTCTTTTGCTTTCTGTTAACTTCCTTTGAATATATATATATATTTTATTTTTTAAGTATTTAAAAAGTAGAATTCTTTCTTATATGCGATAATAGAGTTAATTGTATAGATAAAATTATAAATTACTCATGCAGAAAATATAAACATTGCAACTGCAAAATTACTTGTGTATAGCCGTCGTTTTTTGACAGTCCGTTGTTGTGTCAGCTTTGGCAATATTTAACTTTCTTGTCCACAAAAAACACGAAAGCAAAAAAAAAAAAAAAAACACACACAAAAAAACAACAACAGAAAAACAAAAACAAAAACAACAAAAACAGTGTGTCAAAATGACAGTTATTACCTTGACACCGCTATTACTGTATACACTTTTGACTCCTTCATCAATGTTTATTGTTTTAAAAAGCAATTACAAGAATTTTAATAAAACCCAAACATATGAACGTGGATTTATAATTTTTTTTTATTCTTGAGAAATGAAAACAAAGATGTTAAACATTATTTATTTATTATATTGAATAAAAAACCTGTTTTCATAGATATTTACAAAATTGTAAATAATAAATATTGCATTATAGTTGGTTTACATATTTTGAAAATTTTCTATTTTTTATAAATTTTTGGATAAAAATATTTAATTTAAAATTTATTTCTTTATAATGTGACAAATAATAAATCTTTATAAAGAGTAAATAATAAATATTCCATTGTACTTGGTTCATATATCTTTACAATCTTGTATATAAACATTGCCGACGTAGTCAAACGTCTATACAGTAATAGCAGTGTCAAGGGAGTAACCGTCTTTTGACACACAGTTTTATTTTCGGGCACGAAGGTTAAACATTGCCTTCTTTTTTAAAAAAATTTTTTTAATGATTTAAATAGCAGAATTCTTTCTGATACGTGACAATGGAGTTAATTGTATTGATAACACTCCTGGATTACTCATACAGAAAATATAACCAATGCAAATGTAAAATTATTTAAATACGCGTTTATATTTTGATAGGATTGGTAAACAGTCGTGGTTAGTTACCAATATATGTCTATCTAGTTCCAAGTGATCGCGTGAAGGATTTTTATACATACATTTTTAAAATATATAATGGCTAAGAGAGAAAATATGTTTGTGTCTACACAAGCAAAGCTCATAAAAATGAAAGAACACGTTTATGGGGTTAGTGGTATGCGTGTTTGTGTCACGTGGTTTGGTGAAATTCTGTAGTTGGTTGTGTAAGGGTTTAAGAAATCTTGTGTGCCTTGTCTCACATAATATTAATGTAGGTTAATGTTGAAATATCTAGAATTCAGGGAGAATTACCACGCGATAAGGTCATCTGTTTCGACATTTTGGTAACACGTATAAAACAACTTCATCCATTGTCAAAATATGATGTCTTACTTTTTATTTATTGTGTTTTTCAGTTAGATTGGTAGAAATTAAATTATCTAGCGTTTCTTTATTGAAATTTCCTTAGAAACAAAGAATGCTGAACTGCTATATTATATCAAATCCTCTGGACAATTTCCACACGGATTAACAAATGTGGTTCAACAGACTGAGGTCCAGAATACCATGGATGGAAGATGCGGGCAACAATGAAGTTTTAAAGGAAGACGGAAACAAGACAGAATCTAATTAGTTGAAATTTCTGGATTGCATAATAAGGAAAAAGGGCGTGGAGAATTTGACACTCACAGGAAATTTTGAAGATAAAAGGAAGAGAAGAAAATATCGATTAATCTACCTAATGAGCTTGCGTAAATGGATAGCTGATCAGAGGCCGAGAGAGATATTAGGTTGGTGCAAAAATAATGTCGTTTTTTGACGTTCAACTTCATGTGAGAAAACGACATTATTTTTCCACCAACCTAATAGCAAGGAGAAAAACATTGCTTAGAGCTAATATCTTAGCAGAAACATGATCAGTGGCATCCTGAAAGGTCATGGCACATAAAAGAGTAAGGATTGATCATTGATTCAAAATAGAATCAGGCAATTTATACCAATTCCGTAGTCTGAATGCCAATTGATTCAAACTTTATAAAATGGTAAATAATAAAGATTTCATTATAGTTGGTTCGCATATTGTAAATGTTAAATTTATGAATGAATAATTGTTTTCATATTTATTTCTTTATAAATTTGTAAATCATAAATATTGCACTGCATTGATACATTTCTATTAGTTTTTAGAATGTTAAAATATAAAATTATTCTTGTAAATAAACAGTTATAAAGTTCAAATCAATTGGCAATTTGCCAACCATTCCAATAAAAAATATGATAAATAAATAGTGTAAATAAACAATCTGATAACTAAATAGTGTTTAATATTTTTGTTGTAAGAACAAAACATGTATAAATTCACTTTCATCGTATGTTTAAGTTTATTATGTTGTAACCTAGGGAAGGTTACTGAATAGAATAATCACATGAAGGTTGGTAATAAATGAATACTTAGGACAAGAACAACACATATAAGATTCGCCAGCGGCGCGTAGAAGAAGTAGTCAACTGCTAGAAGCGAGTCAAGTGAATTCCACAATGCATTTCCAACTGCAGACCAACATAGATTATTTACTACTGCATTTATGTGAATGGGGACATACCCATTATCGTCCGTAGGTATGCTACAACATATTACAATTTTACTCATTACTTTTTAAAACAATAAACATTGCTCTGAAAGTAGTTAAATAACCGCGGCGTCAAGGGAAAAACCGTACTTGCTGATTCTAGTATACCTGGGAATGAAGACTTATTGTGAAATACACAATTTTGGCTCAAGATCGAAGATGAAGTGGAGTAAGGCTGGTTAAGACCTAGATAATCAGATTCACGACCCATTCACCCAATACAATTTGCTCATTCACCACAAGAACTAACCCATCACCATTCAATCATACTTATACTACAATACCACATTACACAGGGAACCTACAAAAAAAACCATGACATAAAAATGTCAACAGTTATAAAATATCTCTTTTCTTTATATTTTTTCTTATAAAAATATATAAATATATACTGATCATGAAATGATGAGGGAGGGGATGAACCCAAAAACAAAACTAAAATATAACAGAACGTTCAAGCTGTTGTGGTGTTCTTCCTTTAAGAGTCTATGTTAGACTCTTCCGTCTGCTATAAGCTTAGTAAGAGAGAAGGTCTGGGGATCAGTGAACAGTAAATAGATTGAGCGCTAGTTCATTCGATACACTTTCACTAGTCGTGTAATACTCTTCTGGTGTACTTACTGTTTAATATACGATATATCTACAAACCTGGTTTTTGTTATTACTTAACCATTTACTTGGTCACAACATCTTGGCGACGAAGGATTCGAAGAAACAGACTTCACGTTAAAGCATAAAAAAATTATTTTTTCCAGTGTCTACAGCAGTGGTAAAGAAAGGCATTCTAATCCAACTCTACGACAAAAGAGTATTCTAGTGTTAATTACAACACTGACAGTGAAAGCAAGAAAAAGAAAAAAAAGTTTTGAAAACAAGAGGATTTCCACAAGTTCAATTCTGTGGTTGGGAAGAAGGTTGGTGAGCCTTGTTATTTTTTTCATTCCAACAAGTTAGTAAAAGAACTGAACAAGTCAAACAGACTTATTGTTTCCCTGACAGGGTAAAGTAAAAATTTACCCCCTCTCCCGCTTTTAAATTTTTCAGAAAAAGAATCGTAATACAAGTCAAACAGACTTATTTAAGAGGGTAAACAGAAAAAATTCCCCCCTCTCATTTCTTAATTTTACGCAGTAAAATGGACGAATTTAAAAGTGTAACGCTAGAATTGTCGAAACACCAACAGGAACAACAACTACTGTTGGAACAGAAATATCAAGAAAGATAGAAACACTAACAGGAACATGTGCTGTTGCAGCAGAGATACCAAGAAAGACAAGAGGAATTCCAACGAGAAAAATTTGAGGGATTGAACCTAGAAATTCAGGTTAGACAACAGAAACTGGAAGAAATGCTTCTTCAAACAGAATGAGCAAAGGCTCTTGTATACGTCCATAAAAAAACAAAATGAGGACAGCGATAATGGGTTCTCTCAAAATGCTCTATGGAGTGGTATTGAAAATTTTATGTTTGCCCCTGAAGAAGAAATTAAATTCGCTTCGTACTTTAAACGTTACGAGGACTTATACAATACGGATTGTAAAAATTGGGCTGACCATAAAAAGGTTCGCCTACCCCTCAGGAAATTAGGCACAGCAGAATATACTAAGTTTGTTTACTATATTTTGCATAAGAAAACCAGCGACACGAAATTTAAAGAGGCGGTTCAATCATTAACAGAACTCTTCAGCCCAAACACGTCACTGTTCCACAAGCGATGGAAATGCATGAATCTCACCTGCAAAGAAGACGAAGATTATACTACTTTCGCGAGTGTAGTCAATAAACACTGCAATGACTTCAAATTGGTAAAGTTAAGCGCCAATAATTTTAAATGTTTGATTTTCGTCTAGGGTTTGATTTCAGCGAAAGACGCCGAAATACGTCGTTGGGTACTCAACAAGCTTGAAAACAAGCCCGACGTTACTTTACAGCAAGTTGCCGAAGATTGGCAACGTTTCGTGAGCGTCAGAGAGGATTTGAAAAACATCAAACAGAGTGGCGTGGCTCACATTAAAAAAATACGCCAAAGAAAAATTTAAAAAATACGCCAACCAAAGAATAAAGTTACTTCGCCTTCAAGACCATGTTTCCCGTGTGGTCAATTACATTGGTATAGAGATTGTCCTTTTAAACATAAAAAATGTTTTAATTGCGATAAATTGGGACACAAAAGTTCCCACTGTAAGGTTAAGAACAAGACAAAAAATGTGTTGTAAAAATTACCAAGTCTGATGAACCAGAAAGTTGTGACATCAGGAAATATATTGAAGTGCAAATATTTAACAAAAATATAAGGCTACAGCTTGATTCGGGTTCAGACTTATCCATAATTAATTATCAAACATGGAAAAAACTGGTTACGCCGACATTGTTAAGAACGAACCGAATAGTTAAAAGTGTAACTGGCGACTCTATTAAGTTCACGAGCGAACTTATAACGAGCGTGTCATTTAAAGGTAAAACTTTAAAACTAAAGGCGTATATTATGAAGAATACGAGTAATTTGTTCGGAACTGATTGGTTAGAACAGTTTCCACTTTGGGATATGCCTATTAACTCATTATGTCAAAAAGTCAAAAATTTGACTGACGATGCAGAACAGTTGAAAGGTGAACTTAAAAAAATTTTCCCGACGTTTCCCGTGGAGGACTAAGAAAATGCACAAAAATATCTGCTCAGTTTGAGTTAAAGCCAGACGTTAACCCAGTTTTTAAGACAAAACGTAACGATACATTTGCCTCGTTAAATCAAATTGACAAAGAATTGAATCGACTGGAGGAAATAGGAGTTCTGGCAAAGGTTGGATATAGTGAATGGGCATCCCCCACTGTTTATATTAAGAAAAAGAGCAGAGAAATTCGTGTATGTGCTGACTTCTCTACGGGGCTGAATAGCTCCTTAAAGGACCACCATTATCCCCTTCCCAGTCCAGAGGAGGTATTCGCTAAGCTCTGTGGAGGAAAATATTTCTCTAAAATCGACTTAAGCGAAGCATATCTATAAATACCCGTGGACAAGGAATGCTCGAAGTTCCTTTGCATAAACACCCACAAGGGTTTATACAAATTTTTAAGACTTCTGTTCGGGATTAAGGTCGCCCCTTCCATTTTCCAACAGGTCATGGACACGATGTTAAATGGTCTGGATTTTGCGGTGGCCTATCTCGATGGCGTCCTAATGAAAAGCGTTCGGCATCGAGGAACACGAATCGCACGTCTGGCAGGTGTTCATGAGAATCCAGGATTACGGATTCAAATTAAAAGACGAGGAGTGTGAGTTTTTCTTAGAGAGGATTAAGTACTTGGGTCAAATAATTGACGAAGACGGAAGACGTCCCGACCCTGATAGGGCAACAGCAATAAGGAATATGCCAGCACCAGAAAATGTGTCGGCTCTTCAAAGTCTTTTAGGTCTTGCCAATTATTACGTTTTTGTACCAAGAATGAACAGTTTGAGAGCTCAAAAGGCCCAAAAAGAAAGAGGAAATTTGCGGAACCTTTAGAAGTTAACCCGAAAAAGAAAAGATATTGAACATCTTTCATTTCATACCATGTATACAGAAAAAGGAAAAGAAGGAGTAAAAAACCTTCTCCTCACTTATGAACTTTGAATTACCAGGAAAGCATAATACGCATTGAATTATTGGAAATTATTATCATTTAAAAAATTGTAAACGTAACTCCTGTATATATCTTTTTCAAAGTGGTTGTTTCTGATTTTTTTTATTGTGAAAAAGGATTGAATAAAAAATATTGTGTGGTAATTATAAAAAAAAGACTCCATTCAGAGTCAGGCTGAAAAGTGTGTGTGTGTGTGTGTGGGGGGTTCTGGTGTCCTCCCTCTAAGAGTCTGTTAAACTCTTCCGCCTGCTATAAGTTTAGTAGGAGAGAAGGTTCGGGTATCAGTGAACAGTGAACAGTAAATAGATTGAGCACTAGTTCATTCGATACACTCTCAATCTTCTGGGGTACTTATTGTTTAATATATATACGATATATCTGCAAACCTGTTTTTTGTTATTATATAACCATTTACTTGGTCACAACACAAACTAAATATAACATATGTCAAGGCCCCCCCCCCCAAATAAATTTTGTAGGACAGACCATCAAGTCCCGGAGACTTTCCACTGCCGACTCTATTCAATGCCAAGTGAACTTCGCCTTCTGTAATCACTCCCTCGTATCTAGCTGCTTCAGTCGACTCAAGACGAGGAAAGTCAGCCAAATAGCTGTGAAACTCATCGCCACAGAAACCAGGTTCCTTGGTCATACGGCTACCGAAATGCCACCGAAACACCTCACACATGTACTTGGCCGACCTAAGAGACCGCCCTTCCGGAGTATTGACCCCGCGCATGCATCGATCGGAACCTTGACGGATCTCTTCCTTGCGCTCATATTCACAGCTTTATTAGACAACTTGTTTAACCTATGTCTAATTACCTGACCTGGTAGCACTTGCTAGATTCACGCTCCAGAGCCTACCTGGTTACTTCTATCTCGAGGGAATCCCCGCGGCCTTCGCCCGGGACAAACTATCCTCTAGAGTTTTCACCTTTTTAGCCTTATCTAGTCGTTGGCTATATTTGGTGGCGAAAGACCTAATACTGTTCTTAAGCGTCTCCCAACATTTATTCCCAATAACCACCTCCATTAATTTCCGCTGCACTAATCTAGTCAGCTGTTGCCGGAAGTCCCGCCTGTCCAGTAAAGACAGATTGAACTTCCAGTATCCAGCCATTCTAGGCCTAACACCTAATACCATCCGTGCACAGACAAGAAACAGAAAAATCTACCAGGGAATGACTGTAAAATACTTACCCCACCTAATTTTATAGGTTGAAGCATACAAATGCGTGCTGTGATTTTTTCTTAGCGAATAAAATAGTCCGGTCCTCGGGTTCATCTGACTCAGTCCCGGCCTGTCTTGTCATGAAGTCAGAACACTATGTTCGCTTGTCCGAACTTCCTACTGTGTGAACGTCAATTCTTAGTTTGTGAACTTTTTGTCATATTACTGTTGCTTTATCTTATTACTGTTAATCTGCCTTGCATATATTGTTTGCTTGCTTTATATTATTTCTTGCCCAGTTCTTTTCTTGTTATTTCTTATTACAAACTTTGTCAGTTCTGTTTGTCATAAGCAATATTACTTATTTTGCATTTGACTATGGCTACTCACTCCACAGTTGTTTTGGCTCTTCTTTTTTATCGGACGCAAAGGTTAAACATTGCCGAATATTCTTTTCTTCATGTTAACTTTATTTTTATAAATCTTTTCAACGATTTCTCACCGTAAAACTATTTTTGCTGCAAGCTTTTTAGCACATAATATAAAGATTTTATTGATTTGTTTACACAAACAAATCAATGCATGCACACTTAACGTACAAAACGATGGATAAATAATGTAAATAAATTACGCTGTTGACTATTATAGCTAACAATTCAAAGTTTATTTTGTTTTATAAAATTCAACTTTGACAAACCAAGTAATATCTGCCAACTATAAATTCATTCCCGCTAGGTGCTGTTATTTTTGCTGTCATTTTAAAATGTGCAAACAAATTTGGGTACTTGTGGGTTATTTGTTGCCACTTTTAAAAATGCGTTTCTTGTGGGTTATCTGTTGTTACGCTTTAACTTATGTATTGGTAATCTTTTATGAAGTTAGATATGGTATTTAAAATGTTTTTAATTGTTTTTTTAATTAATTGCTTTTTCTTTTTTTTTTCAAACTGCTTAATGAATCGATACTTGTGGGTTATATGTCGCCACTTTTAAAATTGACTTTCCAACTTTTTCACAGATACAGATCTGTAAAAATATACTATCCCAAAGATACATTTTTAGCAGTTTGGAAAAAAGTAAAACAATTAAAAAAACAATTAAAAATATTTAAAATACCAAATCTAACTTTAGATCCCCAATACGTAAATATTGGCGACAGATAACCCACAAGTGTCCAAAATTGTCTACTTTTAATTCAACTAAAAAGATGTTAACAAAAAGATGTTAACAAAAAGATGCCTGTTTCGTGTAGATCATGACAAAAGATTTTCTTTCTTTCTTATTTTTTTTTTTCATTTTTACTTTTATTTAATATATGTTTAGGGCTTTCGTTCTTCGGACGGTGGTGGGTGGGTAGCAAGCGCCCTTTCTAGGTTCTTCTTGTACTGGCCTCTTAATAGTGCGTTTCCTGAATGAGTGAATGATCTCATCCTTGGCTTTCTTACATGACAGGTGTCATGATCAAAATACACCACAGCAGAGTAACATGACTTCAAAGATATCAAGAAAATGCGTTCTACATCATGACATTGGCTCAGACATGTCTGTCAAGTTCAGCGGAGCAGCAGGTTGTAGCTAGCAGCAACGAACTACACACACACACAGGAATTACACACACGCTCATACACTATTAGAAATAAAATTCACTGTATTAACTGTTAGTAGTTGGTGGGTAATTCAAACAAATATTTTCCAAGCATTAAACCTAAAACCAGCGGTCTTCCTCACAATGATTTTCCACGAAGAAGTTTCTTGAAAATATTCTGTAGCGCTTATAGTAATTTTTAACTTGGATTTTACAAGCAAGTGTTAATCTTAAGCAACGGTTCTTAATTTTAGGCTTTTTTTTGCAGGGTGGGTGAGAATCAACAATATCACGGACCCATTTTTGAATGTTTGAAATTTTCACTTTAGTTCATGAATCACTATAACAAAAGTGCCAAACAGCTAATCTTCAATGGGTCATGATCCTACAGGGCGTGGGCGATCATGACTCTCCACGAATCCTATCATTTGTAGCTCTTAGTAAGGTTTGTTATTTTTTCGCTATCCCTCCCAGTTCTTGTTCTGTCTTCCATTTACACAAGCTCGTTAGATAGGTTACGCGGTGTTTTCCGCTGTCCTTCTTACCTTCAATATCTCATGTGAGTGTCAAATTTTCCAAGCCCTCTTTCCTCATTATGTGTCCTAGAAATTTCAGCTGTCTCTTTTTTTTATTCTAACTAAAATTCTCTTTTTGTTTCCATTTTCCTTAAAATTTTACATGCTCATTCCATGGTATTATCATCATCCTTCTGTAGAACCACATTTTAGTTGCTTCAAGCCTCTGTTTCATAGGTGAGGAAATTTTCCAGCATTCACTGCCATATATCAAGACTGCTATTACATAATAGTTCAGCACTCTTTTTATTGTTCCTAACGATGTTTTCTTGTTTTTTAATACCTTGCTTAGCTTTTGGAAAGCATATTTCCCTATTCTAATACGTCTTCGGATTTCGGTGTCATATTTTTCATTCGTTGTTAAAGCACTTCTTAGATATTTAAATTTTTGTCGCCTTTTTATTGTTAATCAGTGTCTCGAATTCAAAGTGAAA
This sequence comes from Acanthosepion esculentum, assembly GCA_964036315.1. Taxonomy (NCBI): domain Eukaryota; kingdom Metazoa; phylum Mollusca; class Cephalopoda; order Sepiida; family Sepiidae; genus Acanthosepion; species Acanthosepion esculentum. The sequence continues at coordinate 48,696,485 of OZ038507.1, forward strand.
ATTATTTACGCATACGTTAAAATCATTTTCATCGTCAATGGAAAAACAGTCCCCTGAGATTGAACTTCTAACTAAACATTCTGAAATTAATTAATTACTTCAAGCATTAAATTATCGACACCCAACAGTGTCTTTAAATAAACGCTTGGAGGGAGGAGACAATGTATATATATAATGGTGCTTCTGTGAAGTATAAAGGAATTACGTGGTCTGGTATTTATTTTATGGATTTCTTTGTATTAGTCATAAACTAAGCAATGTGTGAGTCAGACTTTCCGATTATGCAATAATAGGTTACCTTTCAGATTATTCATGCCTGACTACTTCGAAAGCGGCTCGTTTTAATTCGATTACTCGGAATGATTTGGTGAACTTTACTTTAGCTAAAAGTGAAACTATGTAAAATGCTTCCCGCTGCTATAAATCAATCATTATCTTTTCTCCCTAAAATGGATAAAGTTTATAAAGATATGTGAAATAAATAACAAAATAACCGCGTATAAATCCAGTCAAAAAGGAGAAACTCCACCGATAAATCTAGTAAACAGGAAAGAAAACGAATAAAAGAAAAAGAAAAATGTACAAAAATGAAAAAGGAAAACAAGAAAGAACGAAGACGAAAGAAAAAGAAAGGGAAATATATAAAGAAAAGAAAAAAAAAGAAAAGAGAAAATCAATAAAAATTAAGAGAAAGTAACAAAGAAGGGGAACTTCAAGAGGTAGCCAAATTATGGAGTACATTCATTTATATTCTAAAATAATAAATCTGTTGTGGCCTGATGATGGTCAATAGTAGCCAATATGTTTGTGAAGAAGCATAGCAGCGCTGGTCTCTAGGGAGAGAACGTGAATTCTGCTATGTTACAATTCACCTTTGTTGATGGAAGGGTCACCAGTTAGTATTATCCGAAATTAGGTAGGCGGCTACCGACGAATGAGAAAGAGAGAGAGAGAGAGAGAGAGAGAGAGAGAGAGAGAGAGAGAGAGGGAGAGAGAGAAAGAAAGAGGGATTAAAATAAGAGAAAGAAAGGGTGAAAGGAACAAAAGGAGCTTACTAACGAATGAGGGAGGGATATATATATATATATATATATATATATATATATATATATATATTAAAGATAAGAGAGAAAGAAAGGGTGAAAGGAACAAGAGGAGCTTAGTTTTTCACTGAAATAAGCGACGAAAATATTAAGCATGGACTGACAAAAACAACAAGAATTTATTCGGTGTAAGTGAACAATATCACTGAGAAAATAGAAGCGAATAACATCTTAACGAATAGAAATTAAATAGTATCTTTAGAAGGGTAGTATGTGTGCAGTGTTCTTGAGTATGTGGAATGTTCATACGAGTAACCTTTGTGAATTACTTGTGGGGTTGGACTGACTTGATATATCTGCTAAAGTTTCTGCCACAGGGCTCAAGTGGAAAAGAGAAAGATTATCCTTCAGTTCTTCAGAACTTCACACCACCAACCTTCGTTGGTCGGAATGCACCACGGGAGTGCCAGAAGTGAACCATGCATGCCTGGAGAAAGATCGCCCAGCACCAACGCCAGTCCAGGCAGCCTTAGCACATCTAGACATCTAACGCACGTGGTAGGTTTGTTGTATTTTTGAGGGGCACGACATTTCTTCTGTTGTCAGTATTCAACAGACAGTTTTTTTATTTAACCAAAACAACCCAAACAATTTTTATTGTGAAAGATATGTCCCAGGCGTCAGTCACTCAGTTAAGTGTCATACGTGATTCACGCTTGAGCGATTATGTGTCGTTCGATATATGACTGACTAGCAGGTTGCCATTTCTTTCTGCGGTAGACTGGTTTCCAGTTTTTTTTGCTATTCAATGGGAGAAGTGATGGGGTATCAACACATTGAATATGAGTGTATGTACGTTGTGCAGTAAATATTTATGGGTTCCTTCAACATTTATCACGCAAACAATATTGGCGGACTCATGTGAATTCAGGTAAAAATAAGAAACACAAAACAAACGACAATGCATTTTATTACCAAAAGGAATCACACGTGTACACAATTGCAATGAAACAAAAAAACATTAAAACTCTTTATTAGAATGTGCTTGTTTATGTGTGTGTGAAACAAGCGTGTGTGATAGATATGTTTTTGTGATGTTAACGAATACTCGTTGTCACTTTCGTAATCCTCGTTGTAGTAGAGACTTTGTAGTCGCAGATACAACTACAGTAACGCCGTTGAACAATACTGGTATCAAACGCCGTCGAATGACACAAGCACTAATAGTACTTGATCGATAATACTCGCTCGAATAGTAACCACCGAATAGTGATCAGAATAGAGAAATAGTATAGTGAATAGTATAGAGATAGAGGATAGTGTAGAAAGAGTGATCCGTAGAGAGAAATAGTATAGTGAATAGTATAGAGATAGAGGATAGTGTAGAAAGAGTGATCCGTAGAGAGAAATAGTATAGTGAATAGTATAGAGATAGAGGATAGTGTAGAAAGAGTGATCAGAATAGAGAAATAGTATAGTGAATAGTATAGAGATAGAGGATAGTGTAGAAAGAGTGATCCGTAGAGAGAAATAGTATAGTGAATAGTATAGAGATAGAGGATAGTGTAGAAAGAGTGATCCGTAGAGAGAAATAGTATAGTGAATAGTATAGAGATAGAGGATAGTGTAGAAAGAGTGATCAGAATAGAGAAATAGTATAGTGAATAGTATAGAGATAGAGGATAGTGTAGAGAGAGTGATCCGTAGAGTAATAGAGGATAGAATAGAAATGGTGATCAATTAGACGCCACGCTAATTCCCATATATACATTTCCTTTGCCATTACGTGATCTACTTATTCAAAATGGGATCGTCTGTGTTTGATCTCTGGTGATCTGTGTTCAAACCCAATTGTCGGCAGCGACACTTTATTCCTATATAACAAACGTGTGTGTATGTGTGTGTGTGTGTGTGTGTGTGTGTGTGTGTGTGTGTGTGTGTGTGTGTGAGAGAGAGTTCAAAGGAGCGAAACGGCAGCGTTTTTTTTATCGATGTCGACTACACTTGGTAGTAAGAGTTAAAGAGAGCTAAAAAGTATATTTACCCTTGTCTCCACACTAACTCAAGGTCGAGTTTGACGTGAGGATCCCGAGCGCGTAGACCCGGATCAAGGACAAAAACTGCCCAGTCCCCTCAACCGTTGGTTGTGTTGGCCTCGGTAGCGACTACCGATCCTCCCACCTTTCTAGTGCTATGGGGGAGGAGTATGCAACCTCGGGAAGCTGTACCCCGAGACCGGACACCTCACAGTATTTATTTTTCCTGACCGCATCTCTGTCCGCGGGCAGAGCCACAAAAGAATCACACTCTACCCGATGACAGAGATGCACCTTAGAGAAATTATTAATCCTACCTGGCATGTGCCAGGTAAGTATTCAGGAGCTAAAAGAGGAAGAGAAAAAATATGCAGACGTTTTGTGGGTTAACCCACTGTTTATATTGGAAATATACTAAGACCAGTACACGCATTTTAGCAATTGATATTTTTAATAATTGCTGAATTCACTATCTCCCACTACTATCACTACTGGTGCCATCTTCCTACTACCTCACATTATATTGTGCATTAAACATTGGAATTCAAGAAACGTATGCGTTCTCATTGTTCTAAGTGTCCTATGCGATTTGCGCATACTACAAGATCGTACAAGAGATTTGCAAATTAGACATTAACTATAATAAGGTTGTAACTGCATCAGCATTGACGTCGACATTACTCAATGATTTAGTCTACTTAAGTGTAACTGTTCAGAGTATTCCTCATAGACTTCGAAATTCTTTGATCTGTTGCTATAAGTTCGAAATGTAGATCTTCAGCATCTTTGCTTCGATCATGTATCAATAACTTTTCTAAATTTTTGCAGTCATAAAAATATATCTTTATTAGATTTAGTTTTCATACTGCGTACATGAAATTAAAGAATAATACTTTTGCACTTGTCGGAAGTTCGTTTCAACAAATTGAATGGCCTTACCTAAAACAGGTATCGGTATTTCTATAATATAAGAAAAATGTAAAATTATATGAAACTTATTAAAGGGTAAATTTAAAAATAACAAACTAGGTTTGTTTATTGCACTTTCTTTTGAGGGGAGGGCTTTCAAAAAAAATTATTAAAAGAAGAAATTTATTAACATGTATTATTTAAATAATAAATAAAATGCTAAAATGAAGCCTGACAGTAAAAAAATAGCGTGAATAAAATTTGATGTGTAAAACTTTGTATATATGAGGTTCAAATTGATGTTGTAAAAGAACCGCTTAAAGGAAGCCTGGCAATTTTTTTATTAGATCATTGCAAAAGTTCGTGCCCGATCAGAAAATTTTACATACAAAAAACCGCAAAAACATTTATTAGTAAATTACATAAACTGGATTGTTTTTAACAACTGTCTCACATTGTTTTATAAGCTTGTTGATTTTGTTGTTGTCATTTTTGTAGTAACTTCGTGATTTTTGTTGGAAGAATGTTGTGAAGTAGTTTTCGACTGACTGTACAGAGGCAATTTTTTTCTCATTTAAATTGTTCTGTAGAGACCAGAACAAATGAAAATACGAAGGAGCTAAGTCAGGAGAATACGGAGGGTTTCCCATTTCAAATCTTTAAGCTTTTGCAAGGTCTGTTTTGCTTTGTAGTTGTGGAAAATGACACATTTTCGTCTGAAAATGACACCTTTTCGATTGCTTGAATAGCCACATTGAAATTTGTGACTTGGTCACAATACGTCTTTGCAGTTATAGTTTCGCTGGCTGTAAGAAGCTCAAAGTGAATTATTTCTCTGCAATCCTGCTAAAACGGACAGCAGCACCGTCATTGGATGCAAGCCCTCTTTGCCCACGGGTTCTGCACATTCACAAGTTTGTTTCCAGCTCCGTTTGAGTCGAAGGTAATCATAAATAATCAATTTATTTATTGCTTGTGACACTTCTTTCGAAAAACGGTTCCTTTTTATGGCGAAAGCGCCACAGAAACACGATCGAGAATGTGAAAACTAACACAAGTTTCTTCAAATGGCAAAAGGCAGTTGAGATTTCCAACTCTTAGCAATCTCTTCTGTCGATATCCAGTTTATTCTCCACGGTGGCAAAGAGAACGTCTTCATCAATGTCGGAAATTCGCCCGGGGCGTGGTTGATCGTTCAGGTTAAAAGCACCTCTTTTTGACCGTCGGAAGAGCTGGAACACGATTCAAATAAACCTTTTGAGTATTTTTTGTCGCAGTTCCGACGCTTACTCCTTTCCTAAATTCATAGAGCATAATATGGCGAAATTGCAACTTTTCATCCTCTATCTTTAAGACATTCATTTTTGGACAAAACATCAATATTCAACAAAGTCTGAATTGCAACTGAACGATTCAAAGGGTTCAATCTAGAACAGACTAGAAATCGGTACCAAAACAAACGCCAGTGTCAAGTTGCGGTTTATTTTATATTAACAATGAAAATCGGACACAAACTTTGCCATTGATCTGATAAAAAAAGATACAGTTATAAAATTTGGTTTTCAAAATTTTGAAAATAAAAGTGGCTCAAGTCTGATGGTCTCAAAACCTGTCTAAATAACGTTTGCAAACAGGCGTGGTTTAAAGAAATAAATTTTGTAATTGTTTAACCAATAGGGTAAATGAATCCGTAGTACCCGAACCCGTAGTATAAAATTTCTAATTCAATTCGGAGTCGGTTTCTGGCTATTTAAGAAGTTTGACTTGTCAGACAAGCTGAATGGTTTCAGCATTCCCTTTCTGAACAAAAAAAAACAAACGAAAAGCCAGCGACAACGACGAAAAGAAAGTAGCTAAGTAACAGAAGAAAAAAGAAATAAAAGCAACAAGAAGAAAATTCTACAAATTAGGGAGATATATGAATATCTTTTAATAGCTTGTGACAAAATTAGAAGTATTAACCCTGATTTTGAACATTTTATGAAAATTCAAGATATATCTCAATTTGTAAAATTGAACTATTGTCTAAACAAAGCAGAAAACTAACGAAGCTTGTGAATCGCCAACATTCTTAACTCCTTTTGATAGTCGAATGAATCGATGTAAACAGTTTATTGATAATAATTATAATTGTTTTATGAGCCTAACAGAATTGGAATTATAACTTGTTATCTTGCCTAATTGTTTGGCACACAAAGAAACTTTTTGCGCAAGCTTGTTTAGTAAATTTTGTGTTCTATGCTATTATTATTTTTCATGTAATTTAATAAATGTAAAATTCTTTCAAATTTCACACCTGGGTAAGAATCTTGCGTTTTTTGTTTGCGCCATTCACAATTTGACGATCTTACAGAGTAATAAAAATGCTTTGAATTTTTGCGTTAAGCCTTCTTGTTTTCTGAAAAAATCTTACATTAAAACTACCATTTTTTTCTTCTTTTTCCAACTTGCTTTGTTTCATGGCTTGGTTGTATTTATACTTCTTTTGTAATTCCAGCAGCATACAAGATGTTTGAAACGCCTTGTTGCATATGCAGTCCATAAGGTAATTCTCGCTCACTTACAATTGTCTTGTAACTCAAATTAAATCAGCTTCCTTAGATTTTGGTAGCTTGTTTGTAAGATTGACTTCGAAACGGACGTTGTACCATATAACAAGAAATACCACAAGCTTACTAATTGCAACTGCAAGAGACTTAACTGAAATTCGGGAAATATTTCCAGCTGGTACACTCAAAGATCTCTATTAAAATTTCATTTATTTTACTAAAATGACATCTCGCTCGTTTTAAAGCATCAACCAATTTCTCCACCTTGTTTTATTCAGTGGCATAACGTTTATTCTGAAGTCTCATATATGGACAGTTAGAATTTTCCAAAGCTTAATCGATGCAGAAAAATAATTATAGATCTGTTAAACTAAATTGAAGAAACAATTTACGTCTAGACAACAATTAACAGCCTCATTTATCCCCAAGCATCGCAGAGCACAACCCGACAAGTAGGTTCATATCCAAAATTCTTTTTCGGACACAATTCATTCCACCTTTCATATTATTTCTTCATCATAACCATGACCAGACAGATATCTGCTACAGGTGTTCACAAAGTGTTTACACAGTTATAAAAGCACTCGTAATTTGCTTTAGGGAATCAAATCTCAACAAATCTTATGATAATATAAGATCCAGGCATTTCATTATCTGATAACTTGATCACATCAGCAAAAGGTAAAATCATGGTCAACTGTTCAATATGAATAATATCAGCTGAACAATCCAGAATAATTGAGCACTGTTTAACAGAATGTGCATATATTAAAAGTTGTTAATTTTTATTACCGGTTGGAAACTGCCCAAGCACATTTTGTTCCTAGATAAGATCTATTATTTTTTATTTTTTCTCTACGCAAATGTTCATTTATGATAGATAAAAAAGGTTAGTTATTCGACAAACTAAAAAAAAAAAAACAAAACAAAAAAACACTTCTAGCACCGCACAACTTTTTGTTCGTATGGCGGAATAACAAGTTTTGTATGATAAGAACTCAAAGACATCGGAGGCCGATGCTACCACAATAAGTACTTCTCTTCATGCTGTGAGTTAGCCCACTCAACTTTGCTAAAATACCGTCACTAGAGGGCACTCCTTAAGCCTATAAAAAGGAGTGCATTTCACTCCCTCGTCTCTTTTACAGCTTTTCAACTGTGGTTTTCAGATGTAAGTCACATGTGGGTAAAACGTATCCCCCACTGGGGAACGTTCATTTTCATGGTTTTCTCTCCTAACTTTCGTACTCTCTCGCACACGCTTGTTACACACACACACACACACACACACACACACACACACACACACACACACACACACACACACATTCTTATTATAGCTAGTTTCATGTTTTTCTTTCGTCACATGTAATTTCTCTTGTAAATACATGCATTGACATTCGTTTTATGTTTATTGTTTTGTGTTACTCATTTTTTTTACTTTGCATCACATTGAGTTCGACAATATTGTTTGTGGGATAAATGTCCCAGGAGCTCGTAAATATTTATTATCCAACGTGTTGATTCACGCAACATAATGGTGACTAAATATTTACCCAAACATACCCATAACAATGTTACATCTACAGTTCCTGAATAAGATGCCTAATGTATAATTTGCTAAAAAAACAACTCTTCTTATACTTCCGGTATCAGTGGAAAGTGGTGAAAGAATTTTTTCAGAACCCAATCTTATTAAAACTAACATATGTTCTAGAATATTGGGAAAAAAGACTAAGTAAGATTAGCAAATATATTGATTGAACCAAAGCAATCAAACGTTCTTGCCTAAATTTCTTCTGGTTAATCGAATCGTTTTTCCTTCATGTAATCGTAATGCAAATTCACGCCAGTCTTGATATTTTTCTAAATGGTCACTATTCTTTTCATGTGAGGAAAGAATTATTCCAGTCTTTTGAACTTGTTCCTTCTAAAGATAACAGACTACTTATTTTCTTGTTGAACAGCTTACAGGAAAAGGAAAAACAAAAATAAAACAGCAACAAATCTGTTGACAAAATATATCAATCATTGACAGCATTTTTCATTGCTGGCCATCGCTTTTCTGTCTCGAAAAAATTGTAATACAACTTGTAGTTCATGTTGTAATATAAACTGTTGTAAGTCATCACTGCAAAAGTGAGGCCACTTATTAAGGTCAATGAAATTCAAATAAGACGCAATACTTGTATCTATTGCAAACTTTGTCATATTCTGATTTGAGAGTCCCTATTTTCAAAGCATATTCTGGAAAACTATCTTTAATTTGTGAAACTTCTTTCTATCAGTGTAATTTCTAGTCATATTAAACTCATATTCTAGTCATTAACTTCTAGATTATTTCTAGATTCTAGAACAATTTTAAAGGACATTTTCTAAAACAATTTTAACAAAACAAGATAAGGAATTTATTTACGAATTTACACGCTTGAAGTTGCCAGTTCCAGAAAAATAAATCAGAAATTCATAGTTTTAACAAATTGTCACGAAGGGGAAATGTTCACACAACAGATTAAATGGTCTGAGACAAACAAAAAAAATGTTTAAAACAACGTTAAGAGAGATCGTTGCCCACCGAAAGGGTATATGATCGCATACTTTCAAAAGTAGACGAATAGAGATAGTTTGAAGTTCTTAGCTTTCTTAGATTCTGTAGAAAATTCTTTGAAGAAAAAAAAATGATAATATAATTAGCGAGTAATTATACACTGGAAAAAATTTCTTATTAATTTTTCTCCTCATTTTATATTAAAAAGAATTTCGCATAGGCTCATTACTTTCTTTTCTTCTTCTTGGCTTAACGGCTAATTCCTGTGAAGTTTTCATCGGTCCAAAACAATTTCACATAGAGTCGCGAATTTATTTCCGTCTTATTCTCGGCTTGTCGGTCAATCTCTGTGAAGGCGAGGTTTTCATTGTCCCAAAGGAAATTTCACAAATTTCGCAAATTTCACAAATTTCGCAAATTTCTTTCCGTCCTTTTCCTCGGTCCTCCGAATTTGAAGGGAGTGACTAAAGGGAGTTGTTATTACAGTGTAGCCCGGATATAAGAGAGTTGTCGGGACCGGAGAAGAAGTATCTTATATCCGGGTTTCTCTTATATCCGGGTTTAGTCTATTATATATACATTAACACAGGCTCTAATTTGGGACCAGAGAAAATCTCTCTTATATCCGGGTTTCTCTTATATCGGGGTCTCTTATATCCGGGTTACACTGTATTTCGCACTCATTACAAACCTTCTTAGGTGACAGTGAATGCACGAAAATCCTTTTCACAGATGAAGAGCAGACTTGGGCAATAGAAATATAATTCTACAGACAAATGCTGAGAATACTATGGAGGGCACATGTGAACAATGAGGAAGTTTTAAGGAAAATGCAAATAAAAAGGATAATTGTGCCTAGGATTAGAAAGTTGAACTTTCTTGGACATACAATGTGGAAAGAGGACATGGGGAATTTGACACCTATAGGCATATTGAAGGCAAACAGGGTAGAGGGAAATAGCGAGTAATAGAAACATAGTATGTAGTCATTTCATAAAAGGGGGCTTAACTCAGACACAATTCCTATTTAATACGTAGCCGGTACCTAAGGGTTGAAGAATAGAGCATTTGTGATGAAAGATAAGCAATTGGGTCGATTGTTATTTCATCACCTAATAAATAAAGACTTGGTTTCAATGCCGAATTACAACACTTCTATTAGGAAAAACGGGATATTATATGTTTCGTGGTTTCTCTTTAAACGATTCATTTTGTAAAGCTGTTACTGTAAAATATTAATTCGCCTCCAACTCTAAATTCTACACATCCTACCTTTATATTCTGCGCTATCTAGGTATGTTTATGTGGCATAGACAGATGAAAGAAAGGGTAATAACTAGAGAGAGAGAGAGAGGAAGAGAAAGAGCAGTCAATAAAATCGAGAAAAGTGATGAAAAATGAAAATGAAAGAGAGAGCTAGAGAGAGATAGATAGATAGATAGAGAGAGAGATAGAGAGAGATAGAGAGAGAGAGAGATAGAGATAACGATAGAATAAGAGAGATTGAAAGCTAAAAGGTAACCTAAGGATGTTGAAAGTGTATTATATCCATACCCATACACATTTACACATATATTGGGAAATTGTATGACAAAGTGGAAAAAAGTTCACTTGTGACGCGCTTCGCCCTTCAGAACATCATCGGACTATAAGAAAAAGAAAATTCTAAAATTCCTCTGTAGTGCGCATGTGTAGTCGTACCAACATAACAAATATAGTTCGATGAAGTCCTGAAGGACGAAACGCGTCGCAAGTTAACATTTTTCACATTGTCATACAATTTTCCCAATACCGTTTTTGATATATAAAAAAAATATATGTCATTATCTCATATATATATATATATATATATATATATATATGTGTGTGTGTGTGTGTGTGTGTGTGTGACACTATTGTGACGCTGGTAGCATGAAATTAGGATTAAAAGGGTTCATGTGAAAATTCCCGTGTAGGAATTGGAGAATTGGAAGGGTTAAAAATGTTAAAAACATTAAGGTGAAAACACGAACTGAAATATGGAGCAAGAAAAAAAATGATAATGTTTTTTCTATCTGATAACCAGAAACGCCGAATGGAATGTTGAGTCGAATATATAATTTGAGAAATGTGGAATATGGATTGCTTGTCGACGGAGAGGAAGATGTAATTGTTATAAATCGCAAGCCGATAATGTAAACAACTTGAAATATGGTTTTGTAAACAGGTAAAGTGGGCAAAGTTTTTAGTCGGTTGTATTGGAAAATCAACAACAAAGACAATTCTTTGATTTCAGGGACATAGAAAATAATCTATAAACGCAAATATTGTTTTGAATAAGTATTGTCGTCAGGACATAGAAAAGAATCATAAATAGAGTTTGTTGTCGAAGGATGCATTGTTTTGAATAAGTGACAGCTTTGTTTGCAGGTCAGTATCGGTTCTCCAAAACTGGAGAGATAAAATAATTGATATGAATATTGATGAGTTTTGAGGTACGGTGGGAGTCGGGTGAAATACATATAAACAGTGCGTTTAAGCGAAACAGCAGTTGAAGCGAGTGACGACAAGAGACACAGCCGAGACAGCAAGGACCAAAAGAGCTGTTGAATTCCACGTGACCTGCTGCTGAGAGAATTCCTGACCGACCTCGTTGTCATTTTTTAACCCGCTCCAATCTTTAAAAGGAAAAAAAAACAAACTGTCACGATAGAGAATTTAACGGGAAGTGTTAATTTTGTTAGACTATTTACATTATTCGGACTATTGTCCCCATCTTTGTCGCCATATCTATTACAACGTTTCGGCCGTTGTACGCTCCGGCCTTCTTCAGGTGGTTGGAATGTCGAACTGAACCCTTTATTTCGCTCACTGGGGTAGATTGTTCTAGTTCCACGGGCCATGTCAATTATCAGTTCTCCTGCTTAATTCCCTCTCCAAGTTCTCCACCGCTTTAACCAGGTAATTGAACTCACACTCTTTGGGTCCTGTCACTGGATCTAACTAACACCTTTATTCACTGTGCCATGTGTCCTTGACCGGCAGCAGTACTGACCAGCGTGAAAACAACCCAGGATCAAGCCGGGCCGGTCGTATTATATATATATATATATATATATATATATATATATATATATATATATATATATATATATATATATATGTATGTGTGTGTGTGTGTGTGTGTGTGTGTGTGTGAATAAATGAAAGTATGACAAAGGGAAGCCGAGAAAATGTCAGCAGAAACGCTAATACAAACAAAGGAAGAAAGAGAAAATGCAGAGAAAAGTGGAACAAACTAAAATACAAAAATCAAACATCAAATTAGGGCGAATGGTTTTGTCGCAATTGGTTTTACAGGTGCGTGGGAGGCAAGTATTCCCGAACAAGTAAACATATTTTACAAAACAATAATAAAAACTACGTGACATATTTGTAAGTGAACGTGAAAGATATGTAGGCCAAGGAGATAAGATATAAAACAGCATTTGGATTTCTGAGATGTATATTAATCTATTTGAACGAACTTGTCTCGTCTTGGTTCTGATAGCGACAATGTTTCGGTCCTTTACCATATACTCTTTTTTTATCACTAATGTCCACCCAATAAAAGGCTCAAGAGTCACTCATATATTTTAAGAACCTTTTCAGTTGCATTTTCAATGTAGAGAAAGCAAATTATGGAAAAAAAAGCGAAAAGCAGTTTGGTCTAGGTTTTTTTTACGGCATATCAACCTCAATGGGTTATTTAATGCTGACAAATTTTTTAGGATGGGTTCGTATGAATAGAATATATATTCTTCGTAAGAAATCAGTTTGCAGATCAGGTTTCATTGACGTATTTCTGTAAAGAGGGTTTTTGTCGAGAGTCAAATGTATTGCTGGTAATATTTTTTTCCAAAAATGTATTGCTGGTATTTTTACTATAAAAATCTATTTTTATACTTTCATAGGGTTTTGACTGCAGTTTGGGGGTTAACTATTTGCCCATAGCTGGGAAACAGGTGCTACCGCCCCGAGTCAGGGTGGATCTGGGAACAACAACAATTAAGAGGTGGTGCCATGCTCCTCAAATCTCCCGATCAGAGGCGTTGCTGCCGGATGTAGTTTATCGTCATATCTAGGACGCGGAAAGCGGTATCACAAGGATGACTTAAGTAACTTAGAAAAGTTAACTGATTTGAAATAGCATAGACAGTGAAATAAGAACAGATACTCTACGTCTATTGACTGAATAGAGTGTTTTCGTTTGTTTTGGTTTAGTTTTAAATCCGCCGAAATTTGCCAAACACGACAAACATGTCACGAAGGGTGAAATGACAGAAACGTTCCGTCTTGGAATAACGAAGATGGGGACACTAATTTAAATCGATTCATTATGCATCATTTTACACTCTGTATTAGACTAAAGGGATATGAGGGTAGCGTAGCTGTTATTCAACGCCGAAGGTGGAATTGTCGAGTCAAGTTCAAATTCTGACATAGCCTGTTGCATTCACTTCCCACTCATGGCCTTGGAAAAGGCAGCGATTGGTATTTTATTCCCCCCATCTATAGGTTAAATACTGGGCTCTCTAGCTGTAGTCTAGGAGAACTACTACTCAGAATTCAGAACCTTGGAGAAGGCAACGGGAAACTACTCTACTTTTTCCTAAGAAGCCATGGTAATTCGCAAATATTGAAACGGATGCTGTAGAGAGTCATGACTTCACACGTCCTAAAGAGATATGGCATTAAAAATACCGCTAAATATGTAGTTTACTTATATTTAAAGGATTGCAATTCACCTCCAATGAGAGCGATTGACCTTCATTTATGTATAATTTCCTTTTCATGTGGGTTGTGGGGATTTTGCCAGGATATCCTTGGTGTTTTTTTATCGGAAATATAGATCATAAAAACGAATTGACTCAAGGGTATAAAATATATAGTATATTTTATTTATTTGATTCAGAAGTGAGTTCTTTGATATTCGGTGTAGCAAAATGTTCGTTTAAATGGCTGATATTGGTAGAAGTCTGGAGAAATGTCCGTTTCGGTTCGGTATTTAACAGTTTGGAAGTCAGAATTTGATAGTAGCAGCCATCTTAGAAGTATGTCAGCGTCCATCTACTATGTATTTTTCTCGGTTCTAAGAAGGACAGAAATATAAGTAACCATAACTACTCCACGCGTTACGCATGACTGGTTTGTCTGACGGTTGCCTCTCTTGTTCCATGGTTTCTTTTGCTGCTCCTTCTCTTCTGGCTCAGAGCTGTGAACTTATATTCATTTCACCAGGCTCTCAGACTACTGGTGCATATCTTGGTTTTGGCTAGCATCAAAAGTCTATTTGTATTAATGTTTTTGATTGGCCAAAATTATAATTATTTTCTTTTCTGGCGTTCTTTTTTCCCATTTTTTTTATACAACGGCGTAGAGCCTTCCTGTTTTCAGTCACAAATTAGTAGGTCCAGGAAACTTATGCTGTTTTGCGGCCAGGTTCAGTCTTTTCTTCTTCTTCCACTTTTTATTTTTTTATTTTATTTTTTTCTTGTTAGTTGAGAGAGAAGTATAGAGAGAGAAGTTGAGAGAAAGAGAGAGAGAGAGAGAGAGGGAGAGAGAGAGAGGGGGGGCTAAAATGAAAGAGCAAATGCCTTAGTTTAATCTGAATTCTTTTTTTTTGTTTATGTATATTATTTATATATATATATATTTTTTAACGGAACTCACTACAGGCTTCTGTGCATTCTTAGAGTCGAAATATTTTCTAAGCCAGTCTATAAAAACGAAAAATACTACGTGAAAGAATTGTTGCGCCATCGTTCCCACTAACGCCATCAATCAGACGGAGGAGTAATCTTAGCAGCAGCAGCAGCAGCAAATATTTTGCTGGGGTTTAGGTGAATATCGAAGGAAAGACAAGACGTAAGAATCAAACATAGATTAATGCTTAAACGCAGAGGTAGCAGAGGTCTACTTCTATTAATTAGGTAAACAGGAAACCAACAAGAGAAAACGAATATTACACTTACGTGAGGAACGACATTCCTGCCTGCGCCAACAGCACCTGGCTAGGAGCTTGAATGAAACGTTGTAAGGAAAACAGAAACTCAGTATCATTAGCGTTTATGCCGTTCTTAGCACAACCCCCTGAAAGCTATCCTATCACAGGTGGTTCTTTTTTTGGTGGTTTTTCAATGTAGCATTTTTAAATCATTAAAGGCCATAAAGCTACTAAGACGCAAAGGAATATGAGAAAAAGAAAAACATTATTAAGGAGAGTAAAAGAACAAGAATTAAGAAGACAGAAGATAATGATTGACATTGCAAATTGAAGATCAAAGTTGACTGGAATGCAAGAGGGCGCAAGAGTGTACCACAAGTGAGAAGTGCGATAGAAGAAATTCTTAGCATAGAACTTATGGTTGCATATAGCCATTTCAACGGTAAAATGTATAATCTTCATCAAGGTTCTTTCAGAGAATCTGCAGGTTCTGGCCTGTTTAAGGATTTTTCACTTAACCTTAATTGTTTTGTTTACTTCCTTCCGAAATCATGTTGCGTTTGCTTGCATTTGTAAAAGAGGATATGTGGTTATAATATTTCTTCTTAAAATCATTATTTCTGATGGGCCCGCTAGGAATGATTTCAAAAAGAGATATTATAACCACATATCCTCTTTTACAATTTATTTTTTTTATTTTTTGTCCGCATGTAAAAATTTATAATATATATATATATATAAGGTAATGCTTTCTCCATCATAGCGGCTGGCAGAAGATAGAAAAAAAAATTGTTTATAGTTACGTTGTTCTGGAATTATCATCAATGGTCGACTGAACTTGCTTTGTTTCAATGACTTTTGTTTTGTTATTTATTTATTAACTGTAATTTTTACAAGAAATGGATATGAGAGGAAAGCGTTAAACATGAAGTTTTATTTAAAATTCAATATGGACACAAGATTTCGCAACTAGCTCCTCGAGCTGCCCAGAAATCGCGTCAAAAGATTTCACCAGGAACTTTTGTGGTATGGAAGACCAAGTTCTTTCAAAGTCTTGGTTTGGTATAGTAGACTTGCTTCTTTAACCAATCCTAAAGAGAAAAGTCACAGGGTATTTAGTCAGAACTCCTGGCTGGCCACCCATACATAAAATAGGGAGTTACTTTTCAATCACCCTGTATATGTTAGGTCTGTTCTATTACGTCGGGCACAAGATTTTGTTTTAATCCTAGTGTACGCTATATATAGAGGGTGTATAAAAACACTTTTACAAACTTTGGGGGCGAGTTTCTCACGCCAAAGCAAGGACAAAACTCAGTATAAGCATATGTCCGCAAATCCTTCATTTTTGTGTTATTAAGTTTAAAGTTAACGGTAGATGCTGTTAAATTTATAATCCAAGATACAATCCAAGAATACTTTCACAAACATTTGGGGCGGGTTCCTGACACCACAACAAGATAAAATATTCATATAAACATACGTTTAAAAGGACATCGTTGTAGCTCAGACAGCAACTCATAACAAATTTTCAAAATGTCCTCGACACATGCATGCACACGTTCGATCATTGACTGGCGGATCCTTTCAGATGCTCCTACACTTTGTCGAATAGTTTCTCAGGCCCCCATGACATATTGATGCAGCGTCTCTGAATTATTAACGTTTACTGCATAAGTCAATTATTTTAGGTGAACCCACAGATCAAAATTCAAAGGATTGACGTCGGGGAACACGCAGGTCATGGAACCGATCCTCCCCATACCTATCCAGCTTTCATAGTAGATATCAGCCCTAGCATCGCGAACAATGTGTCTAAAATGCATCATGCATGAACCACTTGCGTCTTCGTATTAGCAGGGGTACATCCTCTAGCAGGTCTTGAAGTGTGTTCGAAATAAAGTCTCTGTAGACAGCTCCTGTAAGAACAAATAATAATGGAGAATATATAGACCTACAATTCCGGTTACACATTAATCGTAATCTGATGCTGGTGTCTAACCTGTATTGTACCATGGGGATTCTGATCCGCCCACAAATGTTGGTTGTGTAAATTAACAAATTCAATCTCTTCCAAATGTTGCCTCATCTGTAAACAAGACCTAAGAGACAGCACACGTTGCAAATGATACGGATACAGAAGCTACTATTGAAGTAACATCCATGCAGTACTATGAGATGTACGTCATGTTAGCGCCACTTGACGTGTGCTGATACCTGTATCGTCTCCGACAGCCTGTAGAATGTGTTCTTCGTGGTTAGGCGTACGGGCGGATCTCGGTCTTCCTCGATCCATAGTTTGTGGTGCCACGGATCCTGTCTCAGCAACGCGACGATAAAGAACAGCAAAGGTTGCATGCCTCAGCTGCCTTCGGTCTGGAAACGCAATCTGATACAGCCGCACAGCCTCCCGTCCATTACCATTCGCGCGGCCGTATGTAAAAATCATAGCTGCCTGCTCACGATTTGAATATCCTACCATTGTTAAACGGAACACTTCTCAGTTAACTCACTACTACACACGTTAAACGTTGAAGACAGACTAGCAACAAATGTACACGAATGACAAATGTAACCTAGTCTACATACCAACACAACGTCATCTACTGTAAAATTTCTTTAAACTTAAAACGAAGGATTTGCGGACATATGTCTATATGAACTTTTCTCCTTGTTTTGGTGTGAGGAACCCGACCATAAATTTTGTAAAAGTATTTTTGATATACCCTATATATATATATATATATATATATATATATATATAAAATAAAAAAATCCCGAAAATGTTAGTGCGATCAACAAACAACCTTCCAGAAGACCTAAAATCTTAGACAAGGAAAATCCCAAACCAAGAAAGAAAAAAATCAAAAGGCAAACACCTACCTAAGTAGTAAATTAAAGTGCTCAACGCCGAGGCTATCCAGACAGAACAAACATCGTTTCACAACGTCAACTCTCAGCGAGGTAGTTTTATATATGTAAAATAATCTTTTTGTTTTATTTACCAATTTACTGCACTGTCCTCGAGATTTATTTTTCTTGCTACGTTATGTTTTTGTAAGAATGCATCAGCGTGTCGACAGTTCGAAATGATTTCATTCTTTTTATTCATTAGATTATTCACGTCCTTGAATTCTATAATTTTTACTTTCTTTTTCAATCAGAGATTGCAATTTCCTTCCTGTGCTTCTCATTATATGTTTTTTATTATATTCCATTCTACTAATCGGGTTTTCTGTTTCATTTTTAATTCCCATATATCTTTTGACAAGATAGCGTTATTCTCATATGCTTCGTATTTGAATGATAGCTTGTCTTTCTTGGAATTCTTTCCCGTAATATTGCTTAAATTTTGCTATATTTATGGGGGAAGTGTGCTCAGTATCGGGGATAGAGTGTTTGTAGATAATAAAAAAAATAGAAATCAACACAGTTTTACGGCTAAATTGATCATCAGATTATACATATTGAAAAGTTTGTTTTTATTGTTGGTTTGAATTAACATTATTAAAAAGTAACTCAAGTACAAGACATAAAATCCACAATAGCCACAAGTAACTATCGATGAAAACATAGACAAATATCTTCATGTACATACGCTAAGACGTGTATAATCTTTAGCAACTACCATCAAGAAGTGGTTAACGAATTACCATTAAGAAGTGGTTAACCGCTTTGATCTGCCTTTGTCATGCATGAGAATGGATATATCGGCGATTTTGAAGACAGGATTTCGTTCAGTTGTCCAATGGTGTACCATTGAAAGAAAGATCAAGGTGACTAACAAGGAGACGGAGAGTAAGGAGGATTCATGCTTTTGTCAGTTAATTTGCTAATACCATTTCCCAGGTTTTTAGAAACTCCCTCAGTTCAAAGAAGACAATTTTTATAGTGTGGTTATGAAATAAATTCAGCATAGAATTGTTTATGCTTACTGTTGACGGTTTAGTATTGAGATTAATTCTTGCCACTAAATAGCATAGTCTTTGTTAACTATCAGTTTGCGATTTTCTCAAAATTAAGAATTTTGTGAAAAGATGCCGTCCTCTCACACCTGGAATATTGGGGCAATAATGAAAGGTTTGTAGAATTTACCTAAGCCAAATAAATACCATAAATAACTTAAAAAAGCAGGATTAAATATAGCTTCAATTTATATCCTCTCTCTGTCTATTTAAACTGATGCATTCTTTTTCCATATACTGGGATCAGTTTGCTTAAAGCTCGTATTTTAAAAAAATTTCAGATGAAAACTTTGAAACTTACCAATAGATTTCAGTGAAATTTTCACTTCCCAAAATAATACTTTATAATTAGAATTTAGATATATTGAAAAAGACATGGTCAGTTTAAACTGATGCTATGAGTATATGTGTGAAACTAACGTAGATGTTCCCGTGACTTTGAGGCCAATCATACATGGTCATCAGTAAAAGGATGAGCTCGGAATGCGATTTGCAGGTCGGGAACACTAGAATCAAGCAGACGCGCAAGTTTAAATATCTGGGAAGCGTTTTGACAGAGGACGGTAAGTGCGACACTGAGATCCGTAGACGTATTGAGATGGCCAAAAACGCATTCCAAAAGCTGGGCAGGATTTGGTAACAAAGAAAAGAATACGGATCTGTTAAGCGACTTCTGCCCTTCTTTACGGCAGCGAATGTTGCACGATTTCCTCAAAGATGAAGAAGAGACTCGAGGCGACGGAGATGTGGTTTTACAGAAGGATGTTAAGGATATCATGGACCGAGCGTGTGAGCAACGATGAGGCAGCTGAAGCTTCTGGTACACATAATGAGGAAGGAAGGCCTGGAGAATCTGATACTCACGGGTAAAATAGAGGGAAAGAGAGACAAGGGAAAACAACACATGACATAGCTAGCGGGCGGATGACAGAACGTGGTCTGGAGAAAGTAGCAGAGGAAAGGACCTTGTTGAGAGCTGAAAGTAATAGAGAGAGGTGGAGAGCCATGATCGCCTACGTCCTGAAAGGACATGGCACATGAAAAGAAATGCAAAAGCGGCTCAAACTAACATTTTGATCGCGACGCAAAAAGAACAAACACACGAGTCTACATTCTTTTTTTTTCTTTATCTTTTTCAGTTCGCAACCGATCGTGTCATTGTAAGAATTTCATTTGTTAAACGACTCGGAAGAATGATGCACATTAGAGACTGAAACAATTAATTGGTTTTCAAGCTAATTAAACAACGTCTTCCCTCGGTAATCACCACCTCTGTCAAAGGCAGTCTTTTCTAACACTCATAGATTTCACTATACGCAAAATTCCATTCACATATTCATTAGATATGTCTCAGGAAATAGTTTATTGGCTGGATGATGACTAGTGACCGGTAGATATTGTTGTGTCGTGGCACAATAGTAAAAGAAGAAAATCAAGTCGAGGTTGGTTTAAAGAACAAGTGTATTTAACATTACAGATACAAAGGTAGGAAACACGGGTACTACTCAGCTAGGCAGTTGTAGTACTGACGCTGCTTTCTGCCGGGTAGGAATTACTGGCACTATATATAGTGAGAACCGGTGTAATTCCCTTGTGTTAGGAAGGCCGGTGTAACAGATATAAAGTTCAAACTACAATGATAGATAAATGAGCTTCCATTCATCCAATACTATTTTTCTCGTTTTACACGTCTTTATTTAATATGGTGAGCTATTAATCTGTAGACATACAAGGCAAACCTCGTCCAAGTTTTCCACCTACCGGCCAACGATTCCCTCAATGATTACCTCAAGTTGCATTCCAATCCTCGATTTCGTCGTTGTCGAAAGCTGGGAAAGGGCGCGATGCATGCTCACAAGGAACGACAAAAGCCACGCCGAGAAATGTGAACAGGAACCTATAGCATATGTAGGTGTTTCTCCACCGTGAGGTATTGGTTAGCAAACTTGTCTCGTTAGATCAATTACGACTGAGTAGTGAGTACGGTTTTCACTAGGTGTCCTATTCTCTTGGCCATCAAAAACACCTGATCTAGGTATTTATTCAATGCTTCGACTGCTCATCGGCTGGGTAGGTAGGTGATACTTAGGACAACTTTTGCTACGTCATCCCCCACCCTACAAACTTCTTACCCGACGTGGTGGATAACAGTACAAAATGGAGGGTTCGAAACCGAGCGACCAACATTCTTCCAGATCTCAAGCATGACTGTTAATAGGGACCAGCACTCGGATATAAACTATTTCCGGTTTTATTGCCGCTTGATCGCCAAAAACTATAAAAATCAATCCATTTATTTCAGCGTCACCCTTCGGTGAAAGATCTTCAAGAATGAACTTCAAAAGGGATTATTTGCTGGCCCAGCAAACAGAGAAATATTTGAGGTCGAGGTAAAACCACCTCTTCCCCTTCTTCGCGAATGTTTATATAATCACAGAATAACTCTAAAACAAGATAAATGCCATTTGGGTAGAACATCGAATACCAAATTTTGACCGTCATTCTAACGCCGAGTAAAAGTGTGATCCTTCATAAAAACATTTTTTCATTTTGGATAATGCAAACTATTGACATTTTCGAAATATTACCCCATCACAATATTACCACCATTACTAAGATGCACCCCATCGAAATGGGGTGCATCTTAGTGACATGCGTATATGATAGTGTTTTCATTTTTTGCTGATATATTTTAGAAAGTTAGTTGAGTATTAATTACAATGACAGATGATCTCGTAATTTCTCGGAGTTCGTCTTTTGTAATAGTTTGACGGCAGAAAGTTAAAATCAAGATGAACAATGGCGGGACAAGACGTGGTATGAAGCTTCAGGTAAGAATAAAAACAGGGATAACAACTCAAACACGGTTACCCATTAAAAATAACGTTTATAGTAATAAGAAATAATGTTGAATTAAGAATTAATTCAGATCTAAGAAAGAAGTTCGGAGTAAATCAGTGGAAAAATACAAAAATAAATATAGACCGGTTCCGCAACCTAAAAAACAAAGATAATTGTCAATTTATACAACTAGATATAAAAGAATTCTACCCTTCTATAATAGAACCCATGCTGGATAAGGTTATCTCCTTATCTCAAGAACAAATAAAAATAAACATAAACGAAATAAAAATCATTAAAAACTCCCGAAGATCACTATTCAACAATGAAGACGCGTGGATAAAGAAAGAAAGGACATTCGACACTACAATGGCTAACTTTGACGGTGCAGAGACCTGTGAGCTCATAGGCATACATTTACTACACGAACTAAGTAAAATAATCGATAAAAATGATACATAATTCTACAGGGACGGCGATCTCATAATCTTAAGAAACTGTAACTAACAAAATACAAACAAAACTAGAAAACATAATGTCATAACAATTTTCAAAAATATAGAATTCAACATAGACATAAAACTAACCTAAACGAAGTAGATTTTCTAGAGGTCACCTTCAACCTAAGAAATGGTAAATCGTACAGAAAATCCAATGATAAACCACTGTATATACAGTTATCTGCCAACCACCCGCCATCAATAATCAAGCAGATACCACAATTAATTAACCTCAGGCTTTCCGACAATTCTTCCAATGAAACCATCTTCAACAAAGCCAAGAAAGACTATGAAACCCACCCTAACAAACCGCACAGCACAAAAAAGCCAACAGGAAGAGAAACATCATAAGGTTCAACTCACCGTACAACAAAAACGTAAAAACAAACGTAGAAAAAACATTCATTAAACTCATGTACAAACACTTACCCGCATCAAGCAGTCTCCATAAGATATTCAACAAAAACACAGTATAAATCAACTACATTTGCAGCGAGAACATGACACAAATAATAAAAAAGTACATCAGGAAAACAACCAACAAACCACCAGAACAAAGTAAACCCACGTGCATTGCAGAACAAAGAACGAATATACTTTAAACAGCAACTGCTTGCAGAACAATGTAATATAACAAGCCACTGTAAAATCAGCAGATAATGAAGAAAAAATATAAATAATAGTAACTGGAGGAGCTTAGAAACAAAGAAAGTACATACACGAAACGTCCTTTACAGATAGTAAATACGCGAATAGCACAACCCTTTCTAAACATATCTGGGAGATTAAAAACAAAAACCAAATCACACCAAAAATATCATGGGAAATAAGGAAAACAATATCAGCCTAAAACAATCAATCCAAAAACTGTAAACTCTGCCTGGAGGAAAAATAGCTATAATTACCTTCCCAGACCAAAAATAGACACGTAAATAAACGATCAGAACGCATCTCAAAATGCAGACACGAAAACGAAGATGAATAAACGAAAATAAATAAACAAAAACGCACAGATAAACACAAGAAAACGTAGTAATAACAACCAACAATAAAATAATCAATAATGAATAAAAAAGTTAACTAACAAGACTGTAAACAGCCCAAAACTGCATTCGGATCCACAATTATTACCACTCAATAGTCCCTAGAATAATTCCAAACAAAACCGTTACCGCCCACTAAAATAACCGTTAGAATAATACATTTGACTAACCACAATTCAATATAATAAAGTACCCACAATGAATCACTGACTTGTATAATATAATTAGTCGAGCAAAAAAATCAACGCACATGGCCTAACGATTGCGTTTAGCATGAAACAGAGTGTCGCATCTGGGAGTTTACTTCAATGTCCACTTATTTATTCCTTTCTTAGGAATTCAGTGTTGCGAATGTGGGTCAAAATATATGTGAGACGAAGCCAATTTTTGGCTCACAAGAAACAAGATTAACAACTGTTCGGCAGAACACACACACACACACACGCACACACACACACACACACACACACATTTTATGTTTCAGTGTTAAGCTGGATTTTTGCTTGGCGTTTTCATCTAATTGCGTCTTTCTCGCTGGCGTCAGTGCAGTGACGTAGGATAAGTGGCGTAGGATATCGATTTTAGCCAGGCAATCATCCATGTTTACTTTGACATGGGGAATATCTGTATCTGTCAAGTTGGGAGGAGTTAGTGTATATTATTAAGCTTCGCCACATGAAGTGTCGGAATCAGGACTATTCATGATTTGATGCTCTCAAGATATAATTAAGTGGATACCTCTTATTTTCATTTGGGATCTTGAACGGAAAATCAAGATCTTCTAACGTCCAAGAATTAGGACTCAAAATAAACCTTTCCAAAACAGAAGCAACGATCTGGAATTGGAATGAAGGCAGCGATAACATGTACCCTGAATCCATTATAAAAATTAATTAGGAAACACTTCGAATACCTCGGCGTATGGATCAGTTATAACAAATTTAGTATGAGAGATAAATTGAACATGGGATATAGGCTGTGCTAGAGGCAGTTTCACCCAACATCTCAAATTATTGTAAAACCAAAACATTAACCGAAAAACCCAAGTCATATTCTTACATAGTCTCGCCAGATCGAGACTTTCATATATCTAAACTGTCAGCTATATAAAACCGCTTTTTCAGATTAATGATTAAAAATAACTACGAGCAAATGAAGCCTGTAGGTATTAGCGAGAACCACACTTCTTTGGACCTTGTGGACTGGAGCTAGAGAATAACAAAGAACTGTATCAAATAACAGAAACCACATACTTGAGGACTTTCAACATAAGCAACAACTAAAATGGATACCAAGTATAACCCGAAGATAAAATAATAACATAATCGAGATATTGAGCAAACTTTCTGGCTCAGGGGCCACATTGACTTTTAAAAATTGACAAACTGGCCGAGCCAGCACCCGGTGCATGCATATCAAACACAAACAGAAAAAAGCATTACAGTGTTAATACTTACATTCACTTCTAGTGGGAACAGTGTTGTTGATCACCCTTTTTTGCCAGTATATCGAAGTCTGATGTTTGTTTTGTTGTGGCAAGTCTCAGAACAGATCTGAGGTGTTCATCACTCAACTGGGATCTGTGGGGTGCTTTGTTGGTGTTCATCACACTAAAAGTTTGTTCATACACATAAGTAGAGTCAAACAGCACCAGCATCCTCTGTGCCATCCTCTGAATGTTTGAAAATGTGACATAAAACTCATCCAGTTGGACTTCTCTTTTAAGATGGTGTCGCACAGGAGATCAATCAGTTCCAACTGCAACCACTGTTGTGCCGTTTCTGGGTATTGCGTGAAGGGACGAAATGACACCAGTTAAAGTGACTTGTCAATTTTGTCAAAATCAGAGAACCGACGGCAGAATTATTTATGCAAGTCGTCTAGTGATTTCCTGTATTTTTCACATCTCGAGGGGCCTCTTTCAACGTAGCCAGTGTGGGAAAATGAGTGACTGCTTTGTTTGACATTTGTTTTGAGAATAAAGCAAGCTTGGTCTTGGCGGCTCTGATACACAAACTGGTCTTTACCTATTTTCTTAACGTTCAGTTCAATCATGTGTGTCAGTATGTCCACAGCAAAAACTAAATCACAAAGCCAATCTGTGTCACTCGGCTCAGGAAAACCTGTCAGCTTTCTAAGTAGCTCCAAAAATGAGATTATGTCCTGTTTGAGTTCCCACACCCGTTGACATACTTTCCCCAAACAACCAGCGGACGCTGGAGTAGTAAAGCAATTCCTGGTGATCAGCGTCAGTTTCTTCAAGAAACTTAATAAACTGACGATGCTGAAGTCCCCTCGCTCGAATAAAATTAATGAGTTTTACAACTATTTTCACTGCGTGGTCAAGCTGCAATACGGATTTACACAGGGCTTCCTGGTGGATTATGCAGTGTAGGAAAATTACCTCCTGCTCAGGGTTGTCCTCTTTCATCCTCTCCTGAATTCTTTGGAGTATCCCGACGTTTTTTCCAGTGAGATTTGGCAATCCATCTGTGGTAATGTTGGCGAATGTACTCCAAGGTAATATGTGCCTCTCGATGACCCCCGATACACTGCCATACAAGTCCTCTCTCCGCGTTGTCCCCTTTAGGGATTCCATTGCCAAAAATTCCTCCGTTATCTCAAAATTGTCATTAATCCCTGATAAACATTAAAAGGTGAACGGCATCCTTTGCTGGTCTTTGCTAATTTGGATGCCAGTAAATAACTTGCCTTTGTGTTTGATTCTTGGATTGTTGTTTTGTTGATCCTGCAAAGTAGCTGACAACCTTCGAGCGGTAGCCGTCCGTTCTTGAGTTGACTGGTTGTTAGCGTAATTAGCATGCTTGGCGGAAAAGTGACGTATGATGTTGCATTCCTTTAAAACCGCAACGGTTTCTTGGCAAATAAGGCACAGAGCCTTTGACCAAATTTCAGTGAAAAAGTATTTACTTGTCCATTCTTTATTAAACACTTGGCACTCACTGTCGACTTTTATTTTCTTTGGACCACTTATTGTTGCAGGTATTTATTGTATAAAAAATACAATTGTGGCACAAGGCCGAAAAAAGGGGAGGGTTCAGGCTGAGGGTGGTCTTCACTAACTATCTTATACCTAGCTAATCTGATTCACGACCTATTCACTCATTACAATTTGTCCATTCACCACAAAAATTCGTCCATCACCAATCAATCCTTCATACACCACAATACCGCATCCTCTAAAGGGGGATCTACAAAACGCGCCCCATGCCAAAAAAAAAAAAAATGTTTAATGATGATAAATATTTAAAATCTGTGATGAAATATGAGAGGGGAGGGAATGAACCCCAAAACAAACTAAACATAGACTCAAAAGTGAACGAAACATAACTGATGTTAGTAGGGCCCGCCCAACCCTCAAAACAGAGAGGCCGCTGTATTCTGCCCGTGGGACAAAATCAAGAGACTCTCTCGATAAGGGAGTGGGAAAAGGATAAAAATTTATACGACCGTGGGAAAGTATAAAGCTGACCCAGTCGAGATAAAAGGGGGACCAAAAACAAACCGGGGAGGTTGGGAATCTCAACTTGGATCATAACCAAAGATGTAGCCGGGAACAGGCCAGGAACAACATTTACTCATATTAACTAGGTACACAAAAGCTTGTCTAACCTAACGAAGGGGGGGGGGGGCTCCACAGGAAACCACCCCGATGTGACATAGGTTGACATAGAAGAGAAAATCAAGGCTATCCCTGTTCAAACGAACGAAGCTCGCCTCAGTCACTCACCTTTCGCTGAAGACTATCGAATGCAATCGTTTTCTATCAGTTCTAATCTTCATCTTGAGTTGATGCTCAAAGAATCAAATTAGATCCTGATGAGAAAGACGGTTGCCTCGCAAGACTTCCTCCATTCGCGTCGTCCAAATCAGCATTCCAGTCGTGGCTAGCAGCGTCAGAAACACCATTCGTTTCACCCCAGAATACGGGGGCGACACATTGTCACACGCGTATGCGCGATCAATGGGCACAAGCTTTTCGGGAGCGAGACGAGCCGTCAGCTCGTCGACATGGTCCCATAAGGGGCGGACCCGGGGGCAATGGTAAAAGACGTGCAAACCGTTTCTTCTAAACCAAGGCCACACCGCTCACAGTCTGGCAAATCCGCCAAGCCCCATATAAAGGCCATGTCATTGAGAGGCAACCGATTCCGAGCCAATCGCCAGGTAAACGAAAACTCAGGGTTACTGAGATAATCCGCCGCTGGCGCCCAAGACATCCTCCGACAAGCAGAGCTGATCACGGAGGGAATCCCTCGCTACTCCCTCCACTAAAAGACGATAGAAGAACTTCCTGGGCCGTGAAAGGTCACTGGACCGAGGAACAGCCAGCAAGGCCGACCGACACTCGCGAAGGAAATCCGATTGATCCCGGAGCTTACGATGGCGCTCAGCCTGCGAAATGGGAGGATTGATAGTAAGGAAAGGGAACGTGGCCGTGACAATCCCCGCCATAATCGAATCTCCTCCTGTCAACGCTCGGCGTAGGAAAGCTAACCTCGAGGCACGTTTGTGGGTCTGTAAGTGTGGCATTCCCAGTCCCCCATGACACGGACGTTGTACACAGACTTGTCTGTCGACCCGATTCCCGCGTCTCCTCCATAAAATGGAAGATAGCGAGCGCTCGAGCGGCTTTCTGTAGTCATCACAGAGAGGAAGCACGGACAATCGATAAAGGACAATCGGGAAAATGTATGTAGCACACACATCCGCCCTGTCCTTCACGAACAACCTCCGTCGACGCCAAATCTGACCGGCAGTGTCGACCTTTGCTCGTACTTCAGACCAATTTTTCTCCAGTTGGAGGTCGGGTCCAAACCACACTCTAAGAATGCGTCCGTCCAACCGAAGGGCTCCGGAAGATCGATCCCCTTCCAGGCACCTAACCGCAAGCCGGACGACTTGTCGCGGTTAATCTTGGCCCCTGTCACTTTCTCGTACCGGTCAAGCGCCTTCAGTACCGCCTCAATGTCGCTGCGGGACGACACGAAATCAGATACGTCATCGGCGTACGCAGAAACCCTGGCTCGAGCCTCTCCAGGAACGGCAATTCCGCGTAAGGCCGGACTGCACGCCTCGTCCCTCAGCCGGCGAAGGAGAGGCTCCAACGCCAAAGCATAAAGTATGGGCAACAGTGGACAACCCTGACGAACCGACCTAGACAGCGCAAAAGAGCCCGACAGCTTCCCGTTCACCTGTACCACTGCACTGCGGGAACGATACAGGAGGCTAATCCAGCGACAGAAGTCGTTTGCGAATCCGGCGGCCTGCAGGACAGCAGCAAGGTAGCGATGGTCAACCCTATCAAATGCCTTGGACTGATCCAAATTGATCAGCGCAGCCTCATCGTCGTCTTTTACATCCTCTATGATCGCGCGGATCATATGCAGGTTGCTCTGAATTGTTTGGCCCCTCACAGAACAATTCTGCTCCGGACCCAACAGAGACTCAGCAACTGACTGCAAACGCTCCTGCAGGATCTTGGCCAAAATCTTTAACTTTGTGTTTAGCATAGTTATGGGCCTGTAATTATCTAGTTTTCCCCCCAACATCCTTGCACTTTTTCGACAGCGTGATCACACCCCTGAAGAACTGGTCGGGGAGGGACCCCTGCCGGAACCAGTTGTTGAACACCACAGTCAAAATCGGAACAAAGATGTGCGACAGCCTCAAGTACAATTCATAGGGCAAACCATCCAGACTGGGCGACTTGCTCCTGCCGACCTTCTTCAATGCCGCGTAGATCTCGCCTTCCGTGATCTCTCCCTCGCAACTGGCCGCTTCAGTCGGCGAAAGCCGAGGAAAGTCAGCCAGATAGCTGCGAAACTCGTCCTCACGAAGACCAGGCTCCTTAGTAAACCGGCTCTCAAAATGCCGCCCAAATGTCTCGCACATGTCGTCAGTGGCCCGAATAGTACGTCCCTCCGGGGCATCGACTTCACGAATGTAACGATCGGAACCTCGACGAATCTCTTCCTTGCGCAGATCTGCGCCCATGTTCACAGTTTCGGAAGACATCTTGCTTAACCTATGTCTAATTACTTGGCCCATGTAGCGCTCGCTATTCGAACGCTCCACGGCGTTCCTAGCTAAGGCTATCTCTAGGGGATCCCCCACCCCCAGCCACCGCCCAGGAAAGACTAGCTTTAAGGGACTTCACCTTTTCAGCTCTATCTAGGGCGAGCCGTTTGCTGAAATCCGTGGTGAAAGACCTAATCCTACACTTAAGTTTATCCCACCACTTATTCCCGATAACCGCACCCACTAGCTCCCGCTGCACTAAGCTAGTTAGCTG
This sequence comes from Acanthosepion esculentum, assembly GCA_964036315.1. Classification (NCBI taxonomy): domain Eukaryota; kingdom Metazoa; phylum Mollusca; class Cephalopoda; order Sepiida; family Sepiidae; genus Acanthosepion; species Acanthosepion esculentum. Next base: position 48,726,200 of record OZ038507.1, read on the forward strand.
CTCCCGGAAGTCTCGCCTGTCCAGTAAAGACAGATTGAACTTCCAGTAACCAGCCATTCTAGGCCTACGATCTAACGCCACACGGACACAAACGAGTTTGTGGTCCGTATGGCTTACCCAGTGGAACGTGGGACAATCTAACAAATCTATGTCGGCTCCTCTAACTAACATTCTGTCAAGGTAGCTAACCACCTTGTCAAAAGGCCAATTCTGAGCCCATGTCCTCATTTTTCCCCCGGGGAGATCGACCCGGTATCTATCAACGAGACCAAAATCGTTGATCAGATCAACCAAGTTACGATCGCCACTTCTCCCGCTAGCACCCCTCCCCCTATCTAACTTGGGGTCCAGAATGGCATTCCAGTCCCCCATTAAGACTAGGCGCGTTAAATCCACTGGAACGGCCCCAACCGCCGAAAAGACGAAACCCGCTCCTCCTGGTCGTTGAGCGCATAAACCGCAACACGAACCACTTTTCACGGCAATATCGGCCACGATCATCCGGCCTTCCGTATCGGTACGCACAAGGTCCACCTTCGCATCGAGAGTACGCTTCACCAAAAAAGAGACTCCTCTGGCCAGTCTGTTCCCATATGCTGAATAGACGACAAAATCGTTAGACAGCACACAAGCATCGACGTTGCAAACAAAGTTCGTCTCTTGGATCGCGGCGACATCCACACCAAAGGACAAGAGATCCCTCAGGCTCTTCGCATTCAGAGTAGCTATCCCGATAGATATCATCTAAGCCTGCAAATAAAAGGAGAAAAAGCAAAAACCTATTCACATATCGGGCGGAAATTCGCGTTAGTTAGGACCCCGACGGATTGTCCTAGGCTCCCTGTTCCTAATTCGATCATCATACGACCGTCTAAGACAATACCGCCGACATCCGTGGGGTATATTAGTTTAATAGCCCGATATAGAGAGGGATGGATTAACACAGGGACCCTCCCAGCACAAAAGTTTCTTAGTTTTTTAAGTTGGGGTTCTCCAACTCCAGCATCCTGATCTCTGGAAAAGCCTCCTTGGCTTCAAACAGGTGGCTCCAGACTTTCAAATAGCCCCCCGTATCCCTCACACAGGTTATTACACCTGGAGCCTTTGGGAAATTTCGAGGGTCTTCAATGTCTTTGCCGTTAACTTCGGTCATCTTATAAAGGACCCTTAATAGGGCCTTTCTCTGTCTCGACAGGCCATTTTTGTAGACCTCCCTGTCCACCCTACAAATAGATTCGGGTCCTGCGAACATTTTTTTTTCTTCTTTTTCTCCGTTGAAGGATGAGGAGGGGAAGAGGTGGATGTGTGAGGAGGAGTAGCTGATGAACTTAGGGAGGAAGTGGAGGGAGAGCGGGACGGAGCACGGGAAGGGGAAGTAGGGAGGCTCTTAGCTTTGGGGAACTACTAGCTTCTTTTGGCGAAGCAGGGACGGAGAGCGACCTGGTTCTATTCATGCCCCTCTCCGCCCTGCTACGACCAGGGTGGCTTTGTGGTGGTTCGTCTTTTTCTTCCTCCCTGCTCCTTTTCAGGGATGAGACACGAGGTGGAGGCATAATCTCCACCTACATCGGCATCTCAGTTTGTGGCTGCTGCTCCTGTTGTTGTTGGTGGTACTGCTGTTGCCGCGTTTGTTTTTGCTGCATCAGCTGCTGCTGATGTTGTTTCTGCTGTTGCTGCTGCTGTTGTTTTTGCTGCTGCTGCTGATGTTGTTTCTGCTGTTGCTCCCGCTGCGATCGGTTCCTCTCTCCCTCTTTGGGTTGCTGCACCTCTTTCGGTTGCTGCCGCATCTCCCTCGGTTTTTCAGGCGGAAACTTCCTCTTCTCTTGTCTCTTTTTGAGAGGGGGACGAGATGCTTGACGCCTTCCGTCCTTATTGTTGCAGTGGATTCAAGGCTGTGTCAGTGCCACGGTTTTGCTCCCTCCTCTTTTTTTTTCTTCGTCATCATGGCATCATGGGCGCATCATGGCAGCGTAGCGTTGCCTTGCGAGCCAACCGTATTCATGCGAGATCATGCAATAATCCTGAACGTACGCGAGAGCACGAGATCCCACAATAAAACAACAACAAACAGCTTACTTTGATTCTCCGACGTGGAAGAATTGTTCGTCTGGCTATCTATCCAATTTTCTGCTTCTACCATGGGTAAGTTTTCTAGTCAGTTACCCTTTGATCAATTGCCTGTCGACCTGGTGTCACCGGTTATGACGTAATGTTTATGTGAAGTTGTGATCAGCTATATATGACCTGCGTAATGTTTTATTTAGAAAGGGGCGGAAGTATATTACGTTGATTCTGTGTCGGATTTCCTGTCTGGTGCAATCTACTCTGTTGAGATTGACGCGATTTAGCAACGGCTCTGTCAAAAATAGAACTGCTACGGATTGATAGCGCTGCTAATGACATTAGTGGCAGCGATCAGCTCCGGTGACCGCGGCGCAGATGTTCCGTGGCGCTTGGAAATAAGGCGAATGTACCACCTAGTGGGATGCCAGGCATTACAAGACAAGGTCAAATGAATACAGTCATAATTCTGTCAATCTTTGGAGGGCTGGATTAAAAAGGCCCACGTGCCGGATGTGGCCCGCGGGCCGTAGTTTGCCCATCTCTATTCTACACTATTTCAATGAAATGGACGGAAACCTCCATTAATACTGGAAAGAGCGACAACAGCTAGTGGACCTGAGAGATCTACAAGTGTGATTGAAATGTAACTCCCCATTAAAAATACTTATGATTTATTTATTAACTATAATTTTTACAAACAATGGATATGAGAGGAAAGCGTTTTATTTAAAATTCGATATGGACACCAGATTTTGCTACCAGCTAAACGAGCTGCCCAGGAATCGTGTCAACTGATTTTCGTAGAATCTCTTGTGGTATGGAAGACATAACTTCTTGTATTCGCCCTTCAAGTTCTTCCAAACTTTAGAAAGCTTGGGAGTTTTTCTGGTGTTTCTCATTTTCCTGGATAAATGGCGTTCATCTGAATAGACAATGAATGCGTCATTTTGAGGTGTTTTCATCACAGCTTATTCATAACAATAAGAACTCATTTCTCAAACGTATTGTTCATCACGTATTGTGATGAACAATCTTTTCTTTGCAATAATCGTAAAAATATTCACATTAAAAGAATTTCGTTTATAATATTTTTCACTTTTCTTTCGAGAATTCATGTGGCACAATCTCATAATGTTTTGCATTTTCTAGCCTTGATTAAGTTCAAAATCGTTGACATTGTCTTGTGAGGAGGAAGACTTATTTTTCCCTCGGTAGTTTCTTTCCCACGAATGCAATTTTGAAAGCCTACAACTACTCTATCGCTATTTCTATGGCTAATGTTCGGATGAGATCCATTCTTTAGTTTCATTAATTCAGATCTTTAGAGTTACTTCACGCTATGCCACTTCCACACGGTCGAATCTTCCTCATTAGCTCCGTGTTTCAAATGTAAGGAGAAAGTTCCACTTGATATCTTTTTCTCAAGAACTGTTATTTTGTGGAACAGACTCCCACGTGGATGCTTCTATGAGCGCTACACTCTTAACCTCTTCAAGTAAAGCGACAATCGTTATCTTTCCTCCTTGTCGTCATAAGCTTCATTTTATACCACCACCGTCTTTTTCATTAATATCACTCAACTTATTCATCATTACAATTTTAATTGAAACCCTCTATCCTGAATGGTTCTGGAGCCTTATATTGGACAAATTTTAGTATAAATCTATCTTGTATTTCGCACCAGAGTAAAATATAAACAAAAGTAACGAGAGAAAATGTATTCAGATACTGTTTAAAATTTATCATGAATATATTATTCAAGAAGGAATGCAGGTTTTGATCTTTCCGCATAGAAACTTAGAATCTTCCACTATTCCCAACTTCTGGCATAATAAGGAATAACGTAATTAAGTAACACAATGCCGGTTTCAGCTACAGGATAATTGTTCAAATCAGTACCATTGATTCGATGATTCATAAGTGAAAGTTAGTTTACACCACCAAAAACCTTTCTTGAACTAGCGCTACAGGAAAGTTTCTGTTGAGGGATCTCCCCTTTTGACACAAATGGACTCACCCGGGGTATACATATACTACTGCCAGTGAATACCCGAAAGTCGGACAGTAGTAGTAGTAGAATGTAGAGTCGGTCGAGTAGAATAACGTAGCGGCAAGAATCACAGTAACAAGCACGTATACTCAGTAAGAAGTCATACAGCGATACATCGATATCAAAGACTATATATATATTTGTGTACTAACCCGCATTCCTGGAACTACTAACCTGTATTACCAGTTTGCATTATTACGTTAATACATTTATTTTCCTATATTCATTCTTGGCGTTTGTTATTATTTGATACCGGATTTCATCCCGGAATCCACAACAGTTTCTTTGCAAGAAACTCTTTTAAATAAATAAAGCTAATAATAGTCAAGGCAAATACAATGGTAGATCCAAAGGAGATCTATGATGTAAGAGCAGTTTGAAGATCGGTTACTAAATAAAGTGTTATTAATGAACTGTACAGGAATTATTTAAAATATCGTACCACCCGGAAGACATTTTCGTTAAAAAAAAGAAAAAAAAAGAAGAAAAAAAAAGAATAATAAAAAAACAGTTAGAAATTCACAAATAAATTTTACTTGTGAGCATTTAAAAAAGTTGGCAAACATGGAACTTCGTGCTCGCAAAAAGACGGAGTGACAAAAGGACGTTTTTTCCCTTGACACCGCTATTAGTTTAACAACCTTCACTACTTGGTAATGTTTATTATTTAAAAAAAACGTTGATTAGAATTGTAAAAAATACTAAAGGCATGAAAGTGAATTTATACATATTTTGTTCTTGAGAATTAACAACAAAAATAACAAACTATTTATTTATTAGATTGTTTATTTACTTGTCCATTCTTTATTAAACACTTGGCACTCACTGTCGACTTTTCTTTTCTTTGGACCACTTATTGTCATGGATGGATTCAAGGCTGTGTCATTGCCACGGTTTTGCTCCGCCATCTTTTTTTTTTCTCCGTCATCATGGCATCATGGACGCATCAAGGCAGCGTATTTATATTGTTTATCGTTGGGAAAACATCGGCTCATTTCCACTTTATAAAATGGTAAATAATAAGGATTTCCTTATAGTTGGTTCACATATTTTAATAAGTTAGTAAATGTTTAGAAATTTATGAATAAAAAATTGTTTTCATATTTATTTCTTTATAAATTGATAAATGATAAGTATTACATTGCATTTTTAATACAATTGTATTAGTTTTTAGAATGTTATAAATATAAAATTATTCTTGTAAATAAACAATCTAACAAATAAATAGTGTTTAATATTGTTGGTGTAAATTCTCAAGAACAAAAGAAAAATGTATAAATTCCCTTTCTTCAGATGTTTAGGTTTGATTATAATTCTAATAATAAAACAATAAACCGAGAAGCGAAGGTAATTAAACTAATAGTGGTGTCAAGGGAAAACTGCAGTTTTTACACTCGTTTTTGTGGGGGTGGGGGACGAAGTTTCAAGTTTGCCGAAAAGTCTAATAATTTGGTGGGCAAAGTTTTTTTTTTTTTGTCGGTCAAAATGAAAATTGATCATTTTAGCCCTTACCCAATTCGTCATGGACGGAGAAAAGATGGATGCACCTATAATCGAAAAAAAAATACTCCCTCACAGGAGTAAAGTATGGAAGTTGAAGTATCATAATTTGAATGTATTTCTCTCAGAGATTCTTCCTATGCCTGAAGAAACCACTGTTCCCAACCCCGAACCAGCCCCTCTGACAAAGGAAGCAGATCCCGTTTCCTATCATGGCGACATCCAGATGACACCCTCAGACTGACGCTTGCAGCACTTCTTAGACATCGCGCCATTCACGAGGAAACCCTGGAAGAGTGCCAGGTATCCTTGAGAGAGAAATAGACATCTGCTTTAGATGTCATGCATCTGCTTCATATATGGCGAAAGACTGGGAAGATGATGTCGGATGCACAGAGTGTGGTAGCGAACAGCACAACACTGCTCTCTATTCTGGACCAACTCCTCGGTCAAAGGAAGTAGATCCTGTTCCCAAGCACGGCCGGGAGGAAAAACACCGTACTAGCTGGTGATGCAACATCCAGATGAGACTGATGCTTGCTGCACTTCTTACACAGCCATCACGCCCTCTCCCCACATCTGGGAATTAGGAGTCTGCTCTGGGAGCATCGTGCCTCTCAAGACAATACAGCCGTAAGAAGCAAATGTCCCCTAGGACTGGTCACAAGTTGTTCCTGGTGGAGATGGGAATAGAATGTACCAGGTTACAGTCGAAATTTCCCAAAATATAAAAGACTGCACTAAATCCCTTCTCGGGCCTGTTTCAGGTACTGTCCACCTCCTTTCTTGCGAAGCCTAAATCAAGTAAGTGTAGCGTATAATCACGCCAGGCAGGGAGTGTTCTTTTGTCACAGTACAAACCTACATGGCTTACTTACATTTTGTTTCTCTCATTTTCAGTTTAGGTACTTTTTAGATTAGTCACCGTTTTTGACCACTTTCTGTTGGCCCTTAGTTCTCACCGGAACGCTCACTGCAAAATCACGAGTCCAGCAACGTTTTTTTTTCATCCTCCTCAGCTTTTAAGACTTTTTCCCTCTACATCGGTCTACCTTACATTATTATTTGAACATTTCTTTAATGTAGCCTCTTTTATAGACTGTTTGTATCTGTTTATGTACAATCATTTTCCCCACGTGTTATTCCCTTACACGCTTTTCCCAAATGTAACTTTCATATAACTTACTTCCTTTCTGAGAAGTTATCACTGCAACTTTATACATATTCATGTAAACAAAAAATTCGCTACCTTCCTTTACCCATTTAGATAAATGGTCTTGCTTCTATGTTCAAGCCTCGGGCTGCTTTTGTCATAGTTCTTGTTACCTTTGTGTTTGTTTGTTATTCATTCTAAATTTAAACTACGTACCACTACTGACTAAAAAATTAGTATACCATGATGAAAAAAATTCACTAAACTTAATAAAACAGTTTTATTGTCAAAATCTTTGTTATTATTATGAGGAAAGCTCAAAGAATTTTTTGGTTATTAAATTATATTTTCTGTTCCTTTTGTTCTAAGAAGAAATTTTTGAAATTTTGGTTAAAAATCTTGTTTTTTTTTGTATCAGCAAAGATTAGTATTATGTCGTCAAAGATAAGTATTAGAAATTTTAGCTTCTTTTTTTGCGGTGAAAAACACATTGATTTGGTAAAAATCAAATAATTGTGGAATTTTAATTAAACTTACAGGACTTATTCACAAATTTTTAGAAAATTTTGGTAAAAATATAATTTTTTACATCTGTCACCCCCCTACTTATTTAATTTATGGAATTTCGAGCAATTAAATTCGTAGAGCTTAATGTTTATATTAGTTAAAGGCAGAACTCTTTGTAGAATTTAAATCCTCAATTTCTTTTTGTAAGACAGGAGCAACAGTTATCGAAAATCTGCTCTGAATCGTAGAATAAAAATGTCATAAACTAAGACATTATTTAATTGGAAAAGCTTTTAATTGCTTATATGAATAAGATATATTATGGACACTCTTGTCATAAGAAAAAAAAATTCGATGAATAATGAGTTGTTACAAGAATTGTTTTCATTAAAAAAAATTAATTATAATAATTTATAAAGCTTTAAATCTTTTAAAATTCTGTCTTACTTCGTATAGATTGGGTGATATTGTTATTAAGTAAAAACTATATTTTAATAATCATAAATAGAAAAGCTTAGAAAAATTGATCGAATATTTTAAAAAGAATTTTTTTTCTGTGTATAATTTCGCTGCCTTTTTAAAAATACGGACGTCCATGCGATATTATCAGAAAATAAGAGTGATAACTATAGTAAATTTAAAGCCAAAATAACTAAAATTCAATAAAACATTAGATTACGGAGAATATTTTCCTAAATTTTTAATATTACTAGGTAGTTAAAAATTATATAAAAAGACACTGACTCCCTCAAATAAATTGTACGGATATATCCACCGTAGATAAACTTCTATCTGTCATTCAAGTTGTTAGCCTGCCAACACCTAAAATAAAAAGCTACCGACGTGTTAAAAATGCATTTCTTCGATATTTTAAACTCAAAGTAAGTTTCAAATCAGATTAATTAAACTTTAAATAAGCTAATATTCTTCAAAGTTTCAGAAAAGTATATTTTATTTTTGGAAGATTTTTTTGGAAGGCTGAAAAATAGCGCTAAAATCAGCGATGTTTAGTGATTTCACAACGAATCTACTTCCAGTCAATTTAAATTAGTTTTGAAGTTGTCGCAGTTAGCTCCCCCTCATTTTCTCAACACTTCACTAGAGGTCTCTCCCTCCCGGGAGTATAAATACGGGCTGACCTTTCGCCTCTAGCTCTCTCTTTCTTTCCACAGCTGCGCCCACGGGCGGCTCACCCGGCCTCGCTGGAGGTCGGCAACTGTCGCACGTGGTGCGAGGTATTTCCAGTATGTGAACTCTCACACGCAACTAGCGTTTCCCATGTTCAGGGAATACGCTAGAACAAGATTCACCAAACCGTACGGACATTCCAACTCAAACACACACACACAATAACTTTCCACACAGACACTAAACGTTCTATACATGTTTTAAATGTATTTGTAAATTCGTGTATCAATCTGTTTTTATCTGTTTGACAATATATATTTGTTCGCATACATATATCTGTCTCGTTTGTTCCTTTGGACCCCATTAAAGTCCAACATTCTTTTTAATGTGGCTGGACCGGCCAGAAATAATTCATCTTCTCTACTTCCATTCTCACCCTCACACGGCCGGTCCACAACAAAGTACACCAAGGTATTTTACTTATTGAAAATATTAAATTTAACCTATTAGCTTGAAATTAAAACTAAAATAAAAGCTTCAAGATAGATTTTTCATTTTGAAAAATTCATTTTAAACCTTAGGAGTCGCGTTTTTTGGGAGGTACCTAGACTAAACTAGTCATATATGAGTATTTATCACTTTTTCGCATATTTTTCTTTAATAAAATTTCTTTCTTTATTTTCGTCGAAAATAAATAAATATACTATTGTTTAATAAATAAACGGAACGTTTAATAAAAAACAAAACAAAAAACAAAACAGAAAAAAACTATCGTTTAAAGTGATATATATATATATATATAAAAAAAATTGTCGTATTTGAGTAAAGCGCTGCGTTTATTTATTAAACAGTATATTTATTTATTCGAGAAAGAGAAATTGTGCACGAACCAAATCTGCGTCCCTCAGGGCAGAGGGTGTCACTGTTTCGCCTAATGCGCATTACCGACTTGGCCACGAAGAACCGGTCTGTCAGTCGAAACCAATTTCGTGCTTTCAAGCGAAATTTCTCCCATCATAGATCTCTCGAAGTTTTTCCTATTTGCACTCAGTTTCGTATCCAAACGGAAACAAAGAGAATGGATTTTTCCATTGCTTTTTATTATTATAAATTAGAATTATTCATTTTGTAATTTTCTCCTTTCTCCTTGATACAGTAAAGATTAATTTCCTTCATTCAAAATGAACGTCTGTGCTGCACTGTTTAACCATACGTTCAGATGTAATGTCATCATTTCATCATACTAAGGATTAGAAGAAAAACAGTTCGCAGACTCAACGCTAGATTTACAATCTTTCACCACATGACACAATAGCAGTTATCAACTGGTCTTGTACTCAATTTAGACTTGCTGGTGTGCCGGCCTAAGTTGAGGTCATAAACTTTCCTTTTTGTAAATTGTTGTTGTCGATAATCTATCTAATGGATGAGTTCCCCGAATACTTTCGTTTGCATAAAGGGAAGTCACCGTAACTGACATTCTTTGATTCACCAGACATTTTGGCGCCTAGAGCAGACTAGCGATGTTAAAGATGCCCCCCTCTGCACCATACGCTAACCACTTTGGCGATAGATAGATTGGTTAGGAATTGTGAAAAATAAAATATCAATGGAAAAGTTCAGCGGTAACCAAATTCGGGGCAGGCGTTGGTTGGTTCACTTTAATCAATATAATATCGAACTATGAACTTCTAATTTCTGTAATGTCGCTGATTTAGTCTGGAGTTAACTGGAACAAGTTTTCCAGTATCAAGAGGAGAAAGATTAATTCCGATATCGCTCTCTTGCTGTAACACCTTGAAACTTAATTCGATTTGTTGTAAAAATCCAGTTGAGTTCCGAAAACTTTGAGCGGTAGTATCACTACTATATAAGTTGACTACCATTATTGATGTGTTAATTAATACACTATAAGTCTACCATTTGTTCATGCTTAGAATATTGCTGCCACATGTGTTCCGGTATTCCTGCTATTTACCTTGAGCTCCTTAATAAAATCCAAAGAAGAATCAGCAATATTATAGGTCCTGATCTGGCGGCTCGGCTTCAGTCACTTTCCCACCACCGTAAGGTTGGCTCTCTATGCTTTTTCTATAAATACATTCATGGTAAGTGTTCAAATGAACTCCTCGCTATGGTACGTAGACTTTATGAATTTAAGCGCAGTACTAGACTGGCGTCGAGATATCATCAATTTACAGTTGAGCTGGCTAGATGTAGCCGTAAATTCGATGATAACAGTTTCTTTTCTCGCACTTCTCACTTGTGAAACTCCCGGCTCCATTCTTTCTAGCTAACTTAATCTTCAAAAATATAAATGCAATGTCAATCGCTATCTACTGTCCTCCTCAATACTCTTTTCTATTCCCGCTCGTTATTAATGTTTCTGTTTCTAATTCTTCCACTCCCTGTAGCCCCTTGTGTCTTAGTGGCTTTATTGTCTTGCATGGAGTGATACCAATAAAAACAAAAACAACAAACAAACAAAACAACTACCCAGCTTCTCATTGTTATATTTTCATTTTTTGGTGTTTCAGAAGCTAGACAATTGTCGTCAACAGAATTTCCCCCGAATTGTATTATATGCTAAACTACATGCAGTGCACTTAGTAACTGGTGGCAGTGTGACACTTGTATTAAACTTCTGAACAGAAAGTCTACTTTAACATTCACTTATATGTATTAGGATATGAGCTTTCCTCTTTGGTGCCACGGCTTTACGATCAGTACTAGATTAGCAGCTTGTCTCATCATTTTACAGTCGAAATTGCTAGATGTGACCATAAGTTCTGTGCTAGCACTTCTCATTTGTGGAACTCTCTTTCGGTCTCGGGCTTTCCAGTCAACTTTGATCTTCAAAAAAATAAATGCAATGTCAGTCGTAGTCTTATGTTTCGTTGAAACCTATTCTTTATTTGTCCTCGCTCTTTAATAATTTTTTATTCTCAGACTCTTTAACTCTCAGTAACCCCTTGCGTATTAGTGACTGTATTACCTTTTTGGGGTAAAATGATGAAAAAAAAATATATCGATTTCGTTGTATTGCGAAGGTAACTGAGGCGCCTGTTAGTATAACAATGATTACGCTGTTCGTCTCGTAATCAGGTAACTTATTTGCAACAAATGTCAGTTTTTGAATTAAACGCTTTTTTTTTTACAAGTATCACAGAATCAACGGGCAGTAAGAACGAAAAGAAAAGCCAATGCTATGATTTGAATGGCCGGTTTGAGAGTGTGATCCTTTAAATCATCGTGACCTTCTTTTCAGCTTTTGTATAAATAAAAGCACAGTAGCAGATTAAATTAGCTTCATTAAAAGCTAATTTTAAAGTTGTTACACTAAGACGTCATGTAAAAATGTTAGCGGCAAAAGAAGATCAATGTCATCGGAATCCAGTAGCATTCGTTTCTTTGGTTCAATATATGTTTTTAAAAATCGATTTCACCCCAAGCAAGGCAGTAAAGCCACTAGGACGCAAAGGGTTGCTGGGTGTGTAAGAATTAGAAAAAAGAAACTTTACTAATGAGCAAGAACGAAAGAAGACTTACCAGGAGGACAGTAGAAAGCGATTGACATTGCATTTAAATTTTTGAAGTTTAAAGTTGGCTGGAAAGCATTGAGCCGGAAGAAAGTTCCACGATCGAGATATGCGAGAAAAGAAACTGTTACCATTGAACTTACGGTTACATCTAACCAACTCAACTGTAAATTGGTGAGACCTCGTCGCTAATCTACTACTGCGCTTAAATTCATAAAGTCTAGGTACTCTGGTGAAGAGCTCATCTGAACAGTTGCCATGGAAATATTTATAGAAAAGGCACAGTGAGGTGACTTTATGGCAGTGGGAATGTGACTGAAGCCGAAACACCAGACTAGGACCAATAATATTGCTGATTCTTCTTTGGATTTTATCAAGGATCTCTAGATATATGGCGGGAGCATCAGACCATATGTGGCAGCAATACTTTAAACATGGACGAATGGTCAAATTATAGATATATAAGATAGATTCAGGAGAGAAAAAAATGTCTAACAACAACACAGTGAGCCAACCGTCTTAGCAGCTGATCTGGCAATGGATTCAATATAGTCTTTCCCAGCCAAGAACGTTATCCTGTGAAGGCGCAACGAGTCACTTGCCTGGAGGTTAGCATCAGCAATGCTGATGGAAGGCAGAAAGGCGTCTCGCAGATGATTAACGGAGAGAAGTTTAGTTTTGGAGGCGTTAAAATTGACAAACCATTTTTTTACTCTAGTTACCGACGGTCTTGAAGTCGTTTATGACATAGAAGCTGTAACGAGTCAGAGAGAATAAGAAAATGAACAAAGCAAACTCAAAAGGAATATCAAATAAGCACGACAAGGGAAGTACGGCAAGAAACTAGAAACTGCGTAAATGACTTAGGTTTAATAATAAAAAGAATTGTTTCGAGAACATACAACTTAAAAAAGAAATGTAAAATACATAATAAGGTGGAGGTTCAGAGAGATCACCTAGATAGGAAAACTGACGAAGAAAGTTTGTCTGATCATGTACGTGGTTGCTTTGACAAGCCAACAAGTGAACAATTCTTTATCAGTACCATGTCCCTTCAGGACGTAAACAATCATGGCTCTCCACAGACCTCTTTTTATCTGTGAATCGACATGGCTTCTTGGAAGAGATAGTAGAGTGTTTTCTCCTTTGCCTTCTTCGCGATTCTGCATTCAGAGTAGTCCTTACCCTAGACCAGTGGTTTCTAATTTATCTTTTAGCTCATGGTCCACTTTGAACCCAGAATTTTTCTGTGGTCTATGAAATTTGCTATGGCCCATAGGTTGGGAAACGCTGTCCTAGACCGACTGCCATCCAAAGCTAGAAAGTACAGTTTACCCTACTATTTTAAATATAACTTTGGTGTGGGAGAGGAATTCATGCTTTTCTCAATGGCATCAGTGCGAACGTGAACGGAAAATATAAGGCTGGAATCTGAACTCGGCTCGCCGATTTCACTTTCCGCTTCAGTAACCGTTTACTAACAGTATATTTCAAAATGAACAATGAAAAATGGAAAAAACCAGCTAAATAGAAGTTCTTGAGTACTTGAAAAATCCACAAACGGGTTCTCTTCCGGCTCCTTTATAACGACCGCTAGTGTTCCCCAAGGTTCTATCTTGTGCCCTACACCGTTCCTGATCTTTATCAATGACCTTCCCGATGTCATCAGTTCCCAAGTACGCGGACGACACCACTATTTATTCCTGCCTCAATAGTAAATCTGACATTGCTGACAAAACTAACCTGGCTGCTGATCTGTGGTTGACTGGGGCAGGAAATGGCTTGTAAACTTTAATGCCCCCAAAACTAAACTGATCTCCTTTACTCACCGCAGAGAACCCTCCCTGCCGCCCATCAGAATGGCTGATTCCCAACTCCTCGATAGCACCTCGTTACGCCTGTTTGGACTCACGCTGTCCACTGACATGCGGTGGAATAAATATATTGAATCAATAGCTTCATCTACCGCAAAGAAAGCTGGTTCTCTGTGTCATGCCAGAAAGTTTTTCTCGTCTGAACCCATCCTTCAAATCCATAAATCAACCATCCGTCCTTGCATGGAATATTGCTATCCTATATGGTCTGGTGCTCCCGCTGTACGTCTCGAGGTCCTCCTCAAAATCCAGAGACGAATATGTAAGATGATAAGTCCTGACCTGGCATCAAGTCTACAATCGCTATCCCACTGTCTCTTCCACAAGTATTTTCGCGGCAACTGTTCCGACGAGCTACTTTCACTGGTTCCTGGACTGCATGAATTTAAGTTAGCTACCAGGCTGGCATCTGGGTACCAGGCTGGCATCTCGGTACCAGGCTGGCATCTCGGTCCCACCCTTTCACTATCAAAACGGTTAAATGTAACCGTCTCTTCTACTCAAACAGCTTCTTCTCTCGCACTTCTCGTCTGTGGAACTCCCTTCCTTTTACTTGCTTCCCCGATGACTATAATCTTCAAATATTCAAGTGTAATGTCAATCGACATCTGACACCCTGAGCTTGTTCCCCGTCCTTTTCAGTATCCTTTCCTCAAACACGCCTCTTTACTCTTGTTCTCAATCCTCTGTGAACCCCTTGCTTGCTAGTGACACTTCCGCCTTGCTTGGGGTAAATTGCCTTAAAAAAATATAATCGGAGCACTTGGAACCGGCTTTAAATCACCAGAGGTGTAATTGAAAGATGTCCGAGGAAGGAATGGGACTGTCTAGAAATTGAGTCAGCAAAGATGCTTGAAAATCTGCTAGAGATTTGCGGGGACTTCACTTCTTAAGGACAACCACCACGCTTATAGTGTGAACATGCAAACATACCAAAAATATAATTAAAAACAAAAGGAATTGTAATACTTCATTAATAATTAGGTTGGTGTGTCCCTAAGTGACTTAAGGATGCGCTTTCATGAACAGAAACAATAAAGTTAAGAATGATATAAAATGTAAAAGCGACATTTTAACATTGGTGTGAATAGTGCAAATGATAATATTCATAAATGATTATAGTAATGATGATGATAAAAATATGAGCAACAACAACAACAACAACATTAAAATGCACACAAGACAAAAGGATTCTCTTAAGCGAATGAGTAAACAATCGCTATTGTTTGATTTTTTTCATGTTTTTGCTTTCGGGAAGGTGGCTTTCATTTTTCGGTCTCTTAAACATTTTTCTTTTTATAAATTTGTGTTTGTTTTATTTTATTTGATTCTTGTTTTATTAGCAACATTGTAAGGTTTTTCAACATTTTTTGGCGAGTTAGGCGTTTTATTTGCATTGATAAACTATTTCAATTAATGGAACAAACAAGTCTTTGAGGATTTTCTTTCCTTTAGGTGATGTATAATTGGAAATTAGCAAGTTGTCGTCATGGATAAGCAGGGTATTTTAGGATTTGTAATTTATTCTTAGCACAAAGGAATAAATGAATAGATAAAAATACGCAAAAATAATTATGATGATAAACAGATATAATTAGGCTGCCAATTAAATTGGTTGGGAACTCTAAAGAAAATGTAAATTCAGTGGTAGAGCTGATATAAACTTTCCTTCTTTGAGATTTTCTAACAACGGAAAAAATCTCTAGGCCGCTAGCAACAGCCAAATGTATTTAAGAAACGATATAAATACCTTTCAAATTAAACCAAATTGTATCATGACCTTCGGCGGGTGGCGGTGGAGAGCAATATTGTTTTCATGTAGGGTCACATAATTCTCGGTCCTGCGTAAAGTAGGCCACATCGTAATAACAATACGATTTTCACAACGATATTAATAATACATACATAATATTTGTACATTTATTCGCTTATGAGACACAATTTTGTAAACACGCACTCACACACACATTAGGTTTGCCAGAAAGATCTGAATCTCTTAGGAAGCAGAAAGAAAACAAAATTTTATGGAGCAACACCAACATTTATTCTTCAAAATAAAGTCCATCATTCTCGACGATCTTCTGTCAGCAATCAGCCAGTATCCGAATCTGTCCCAGATTCCAGTCCGCTGACTTTGAATAAAAAAAAACTGTAAACACTTCAGCTGGTTGTGTAGGTAGTGTGCCATTGAGCGGAATAGACCGTTATCACGAGGAGTAGCATTGGGACAGAATGGTGGATGTGGAAGAATCTCGATACCGTCTATCTGTTTGACCATCTTTAGTTAACCTGGCAGTGTGTGGCCTCGCATTGTCTTGTTCATACAAAGCCCAATCTTGATTAACCAATGCAGGATACTCCTTTTTTTAGTTTGTCGTACACGCAGTCTAGCTGTTAGCAATATAGTTTAGCGTTAATAGTGCGACCGTGTGGAACAAGCTCGGAATGCAGTACTCCTTGGAAATTCCACCAAACAGAGATCAAGATTTGTTCTTTTTCCCGCTTACTAAGTGAGTCGGGACTTTCTGGCCAACATAATATATATATATATATACATATATAATTGTTTATTTAAAAATTATAACACAAATATGTTATAAAATCACTACAAAAATAGCCATTTTGTTTCAACACCTCTGGTGTCTTATCAAGTGATGATGTTGAATGTAGAATAAAGAGTTTTAAAAGGTTCAAATTAATTAACCACCCCTCGCAAGGGGAAACGCTCTTACATAAGCTGGAATAACCAATCAAAATAAAAGTATACGAGAATTAAAAAAACTTGACAACGAAGTAAGGTTATAATAGCTATTAAATGCTTTAAAGTTGGGGTTATACTATAATAGAATTTATTCTAACTAATAAGTATTAAATTATATGATAAAATTTGAAATTAGAATAAAAAATTACCCATTTTAAAATCTTAAATTTAATCTCTATTAAGTTTAAAGGTATAAAATTACTGAGGAAAAAAGAAAAAATACATATGTTATTCTATTTATTTTGTTTTTATGGAAATTACGTTGGAATAGACGTTAAGATCGACTGCTCTTAACTTCATGACAACATGGATACATTTGAATGTCACGCGTAGGGATAGGGTGTGACATCTTGCGAAAGACAATGCATACATAAGCACCCAGACAGATTTAGATATATACACACAAAAAAGGGTGACGAGACAGGAAACATCTCCACGACCTTTACAAAAAAAACAAAAAAAAACGTATATACACAAACATATATACACAACTAAATGTGCATGCAAGTTATTATACACACATACACCGATAAAGACATGTACATATACCTACATAATATGTAGGTAGTTCTTATTTTCTTTCACCTAATGTACAATAAGACATATATAGACATATATGAAAAAAAAATATTTTTATATATATTTGAGTATTTGGAATTTTCGTTTTTTATATATTAGATGATGTTATTTCTATACGTATATATCTGTTTTAATGTCCTTTCTTTCCCTATTGTTTGTTTCTCTGTTCTATTAGACCATTTTCATCTATGTATATTTGCCCGTATAAGTTATATTTTAACAAGTGGTTAGAATTCGTTTAATAACACTTCCAATCTTGAACATTTCTTGGTTGCTGTATCGGACTGTCTAGGTCAATTATGTGGGTGTATGTACATGTCTTTATCGGTGTCTGTGTGTATTATAATTTGCATGCACATTTAATTGTGTATGTATGTTTGTGTTTTGTTTTTTGTGTTTGTTTTTTTTTGTAAAGATCGTAGAGATGTTTCCTGTCTATATATATCTAAATCTGTGTGGGTGCTTATGTATTATAATCTGAGTGTGTATGTATTGTCTTTCGCAAGATATAATCACCCCATCCCTACACGTGGCATTCAAATGTATCCATGTTTCCCCTTGCGAGGGGTGGTTAATTAATTTGAACCTTTTAAAACCCGTTATTCTACATTCAACATCATCACTTGATAAGACACCAGAGGTGTTGAAACAAAATGGCTATTTTTGTAGTGATTTTATAACATATTTATGTTACAATTTTTAAATAAATAATTATATTTGCTCTACTCTGTATTGAGCACTCTTTTAAGAATAGTAATTGTTGGTTATTGGAATTTATTCCGTATACACCAATCCTATACTTGTATATATATATATATATATATATATATATATATATATATATATATATATATATATATATGTGTGTGTGTGTGTGTGTGTGTGTGTGTGTGAGAAAAATACAGTTTTAAGGTATGGTATATTTATGGTAAAAAGTATTCATTATCAGAGATAATGTGTATGTGGACAGAATATATCTGTGAACACTGAGGTCAACACTGCACAGGGACAGACTTGAACGCAATCTTCATACCCTGAAAACCCCAGTGCCCACTTTCATATTTTTTCTCTTTCTCTCTCTCTCTCTCTCTCTCTCTCTCTATATATATATATATATATATATATATATATATATATAATGAATATATATAATTAATATAAGTAATAGGTTTGTCACTTAGCTGATTGATGTTACCTTCGGCATCCCGCTTCCAGATTTTCGTAGATGGATCCCCACCTCCGGGGATTGCACCGTTCACTCCTCAGCGGGTATCAGCAAGTGACTCCTTATACATCTCGATTTTTCTTTTTTTATTTGGGTCCCTGCTGTTATTTGTGTCCCTGCATAGTGCAATTCTTTGACATTGGTTCGTTGCACATCCATGATTCGAATCCCATTTCCACCACGTCCCAAAGGTGCTCTATGGGATTGAGATCTGCTGTCTCATTGCTGTGTCTCATGTAACTAATCTACTACTAGTTTTAAATTTTGGACACGGTGTGTTGTCCTGCCGGAATATGTGCACCCTCCTCATAAAGTGAGGCACGTGGTCAGCCACCATACCCCGGTATGCTGTGGCATTTAAATAGTCTTTTATTGGCTGCAAAGTCCCAATATATACAAAAAAATATTCACTTTACCATTACTTCAATAGAAAATTGCAGTAATTTTTTGCTGTTGTGATCCTTAGCGAACTGTAGCCTCAGTTTCTTGTTCTTTTCTGATAGGAGTGGCACCCGGTGTGGTTTTCTGCTACTGTAGCCCACTTGCTTAAAGGTTCGACGTGTTGCGCATTCAGATATACACTTATGCATACTTCTGCTATAAAGAGTGGCTATTTGAGCTGCTGTTGCTTTTCGGTCAACCTGAACCAGTCTGGTCATTCACCTCTGACCTTTTTCATTTACAAGGGATTTCCGCCCACAGAATTGCCGCTTAGTAGTATTTTTTTCTTTTTCGGGCCAATCTTTCGCTTGTGTTTGAACATCTTAGTCAATCTGTAGTTTGTGAAATACTAAGATTCACCTGTTTGGCACCAACGACTATGTCGCGCTAAAAGTCACTTTATTTACCTTTTCTCCTAATGAAATTTAGCAGGTCAGCATGACCCTATTTAAATGGCTGCTACATAATTGGCTGATTATAAATTTACATAAAAGAGCCTTTGTTCCCGTGTGGCCAGTGAGTGCATATACAATGTAGTAAATAAAAGTTCGAGAAATTTGAATTGTGTACTTTAATAGGTTCTATTATAGTACAGAATTTAGCCGCTACCTTTTGTTAGCAGTTTCTTTATGAACTAAGTCCTCAGATTTAATTTTCTGTACTGTTAACCGTTAGATATATCAGCATTTATCTCTCAAGGGACCTTTTTTTCCATTGTCAAATTTTACAGACTTTTGGGTAGCACTTGTGATACATTAGTTTAGTGTAAAACATACTTGATGAGCATTTCCGCTATTCCGTTGCAGGGACATATTATTCTGGTGTTTTGTCGAATACTTTTATTAAACCTTGGGTCCATTATGCACATGTGAAAGACGATAGTTCTGTTAAATTCAGTAATTATAGCAGTTATAAAAGAACTACTTTTTATCCTTATTTTTATGAAAAGGTTTCTTTCACGATTGTCTTATTTCAATTAGCTTGAATCTGTGGCATTTCAAATTTACAGACATTCTAGCAGTGGAAGATCTTAATTTGATTTTCTCTGGGAAATTTTTGCCTCAGATTCACTGGATTTTCTAACGTCTTATGCAGCAAAATGAAGCAATATTATAATTTATGACATAAAAGAGGAAAGCAACTCCAAAGATATATTTGATCAATATCCGAGGGAGATTTTGTTAAAATTTCGATTTTTTCGAAAATAATGAATAGAAAGTTTTACTTATTTTACATTATGGATTGAAAGGTTTATTTATGGGCATTATGAATGGAAGGGTTTATTTTTATGACATTATTAATGGAAGGGTTTATTTACATGGTATTATGAATGGGGGGTATATTTATTTGACAATATTAACTGAAGGGTTTATTTAAGTGGCATTATTAATGGAAATATTTATTTATGTGAAATATGAATGAAGGGGTTTATTTATGTGATATTATAAATAGAAGGGTTTCTTTACCTGACATATATACAAATATGGCCAACCTCTCTCTCTCTCTCTCTCTCTCTCTCTATATATATATATATATATATATATATATACAAGGAAAATCAAAACCGTTCGTGGAACCAACGCACAACTTGCCAAAAAACCTAAATACTCTTAAACAACATAGAATCTGGAACAAGGATACCAAAAAAGAAAAAAAAATTAATAAGAAAAAATCTTAAACATCTACCTACTGGGCAAAGTGCTCTACGCCTAGATTACCTAGACAGAACAAAACGTTATATATATATATATATATATATATATATATATATATATATATATATATATATATATATATATATATATATATAAAATAATGAAAAATATCAAAATTCAAAATGTATTATGTATTATGTATTATGGTAGTATCATATATAATACACACATATACTCAGAGCAAGAGAGAAAGAGAGATCTTGTAATCTTCCCCATAGCAATTGAAAATGTAAGATTTCAGCCTCATAAAACATTATTTATTCCGTCCAAGTTCTTTTATGACTTTATCAATATATGTTTTTACTTTTTAAATAAAGTTATATTTAACTGAGTTTTATAACAATCGACCAACTATAATTACGGAGAACATCAAAAGAAAGAGAAAATTATTTCGATCTAATTAAAACAAATATAATACAATGCATGTCCATAGATAAAAGAAATCAATAATAACTTTATGATATCCGATGTATCTTTACCAAGCAATTGAACGAAGAATTGGCTGCGCTGGAGATAGCTTTGCCCCAAACCTCAAGCTGCTACAAAACCGAAATATTGAGCTAAGAATTCGAGCCTTATCAGATCTAAATCTCATATGGATGTCATGGCATCAAAACCATTCAGAAATGCTTAAACTATCAGCTATGTACAACCGCTTTCACAGACCAATGATTGAAAAGGCTTCAGCCGAATTAATCCTCCAGGTTATAGATCTTATAGAGTGGTGTTACAGAATCACAAAGGGTATTATCAAATAGCAAAAATCTCATCACTTTAAAACTGCCAACTGCAGCAACAACTGAAATGAGTAACACATGTAACTAAAAGGGAAGATAATATAGTCATTATGTTGACTTCCCGCACTACCTTAAAATGTTAGGAAGGAACTCGCTGCGTGTTAGTGGCTCTGTTGCCTTGCTTGGTGGGAAATGATTAAGAAAAGATGTTCTTAAATAGCCTCGTCAGATCTTGACTTTCATATTGATGTCATGCATGGCGTCTAACTCGTTCAGAAATATCAATTGTATACAACATTTTTCTCAGATCCACTATTAAAAATGACTTCAAATGAACCCTGTGGGCCATAGAAAAGATTTTCCCTCACCAAATCTCATAGACAGGCGCTACAGAATCACAAAGTTTATTAGCAAATAACAAAAAAACATCACTTGAAATCTAACAGCAGCAACAATTAGAATGGATAGCACATGTAACTGAAAGACAAAATAATAGCATAATCGTGATGTTGACTTTCCACACTACTTCAAACAAAAGGTTAGGAAGGCAACGCCTCATCAATAAAAAGAAAGAGCAATAACAGTGGACTTGAGGAACCTATTTTCTTGAAAAATTACAGATTTTACAAATTTCAACCGACAGTAACGCTGACTGTTCCGTCAAGGAATGCTTTATAAGGAAACGTTTTGCATTAGCATTAACAAGTCACATATTAGTTTCTCCTGAACATTATGACGTGTTTTTTTTTTATATTGACAGTTATACTTAAAGCAAACTTAAGCTTTTACTACAAGTAGGTTCTTAATTTAACATTTGTACTTTTATAATTCTCCAATTTTTACAGGTTGGCGTTATTAACCTCGGAAAAATGGGCA
Source organism: Acanthosepion esculentum (assembly GCA_964036315.1). NCBI lineage: Eukaryota > Metazoa > Mollusca > Cephalopoda > Sepiida > Sepiidae > Acanthosepion > Acanthosepion esculentum. Next base: position 48,748,349 of record OZ038507.1, read on the forward strand.
AAATGTATGTTCGTATGATTTTTGAGTCGGCTTTGAAAATTGAACGAAAACTACTGAAACGGAACGCAGTATCAATTTGGCCAAAGATCGCTTCCTGTTGGTACTGTTGCCTGTTAATTTCAGAGATTTTGAACGTTCAGGGTGGAAGCAAGTCTTTAATGATTATATACTAAGAGTGTCGTAGACGTAGACAATAATACGCCTATTGACGTGTCACAAGCAAATCAAGCATTTTTATCCGTCAGTGTACAATTATAACAAGCGGAAAGATGGATAAATAGATTCCACAAGAGGAATGATTCAATATTTGATTGATTGATTAGGTTTTTATGGCTTATTCAGTATTTGGTCGATTGACTGAATTTTACGGCTTATCAACCTTTTGCAGGTTATTTAAAGCCAGAAAATATTTTTAGATTGTAAGAAGTTTTTTTAGAGATAATAACGATTTACTGATACACGCCCTACTAATTAACCCATAGATGAGGGGGGAAGAGGTGGATTCATACTTTTCTCAAGGGCATTTGCGCGTAAGTGAATATAACGAACCCAACTGGAATTGGAACTCAGCTCTCTGATTTCCAATTCCGAGTCGCTAGCCATTACACCACCCGCACATCCAAGCTTACAGCACCTGTTATTTCCAAACCGTCACCCATGGTGGTACTCACCAGGATCGACGTTGGTTGACTTTGGTGATCGTATGGGAACTGGTGTTTCAACGTGAAAAAGCCATAAGCCCCATTATTCAGTAAACAAGCATTTAGGTACCAATAAGTATTTATTTTATATATTGATAAAACATGAAGTAAGTAAAAATATTAGACGCAATGCATATACCTATAATTTATCTTTTATTGATTCGTCTTGCAAACGGAGAGTTAAGAATATTTCTATTTGTTGCAGGACCGCGGAAGAGGCTTGCACAAAACCAGCACGTTCTGTCAGACTGGCTACAAGTGAGAGTCTAGCAACTGGAGGCAATTCCGTTAAAAAAAAGACAAAAAAAAAACTGGAGACACGCAGATGTACGCGCGTGCGCATACACACACACACACACACGCGCACACGCACACACACACACACACACACACACACACACACACACACACACACACACACACACACACACACCAAAACTGTAAATTCTTGTTGTAACTCCGGGAACAGACCATTTATTCTATTCAGGTCAGCCATATTTAATATTCCTTCGCTGGGCCGGCAGACCACTACAAACTACTCTTTCGTCTTTCAGGTGAAGAAATCTTAACAACAACAACAACAAAAATATGTACGTCCTTGAGACTTCATTCCCATCATTTCATTTCCTTGGTCCATAGCACGCGAACCCGTGGCTTAACGTGTGGGGACGGTTCTGTACATGCAACGTTTCATTAGTGCATATCCGTAGGCTATTCCACGCATGTAAATCCAGCTGAGATCTTGTTTCACATGTAGTAAACCCTTTAAGATATTCTTTCACGAAACCAAGCCATATCCAAGAATCTGTACGTTATAAACACACACACACACACAAACACACACACACACACACACACACACACACACACACACACACAGTTGAGCTATTTGTATGAGAGAAGATTTTACAAAATCGTTGACTTTTAAAACTGGTAAATTCAAACCATTTTTCGTTTTTTAGTTCACCACAAAAACAAGTAGTTGGAACTCGTTGCACCGATCTTTCAAGTAGAAAGTGGCTGCTTACCTTAAAAATCGGCGTTCCAAAAGTATGCCCTTATCTTCATTCGAACATCTTCGAATTCTATCACTGGTAATCAATACACAACTATCTCACTAAGCACAAAACAGACTCAATATGCTGAATTTTTCTCTTACAATGATTCTAAATTTATTCGTACAACCTAGCGATTGTGTTACAAAGGCTTTCTTATATTTCTTTATTGTAGATTTATCTATATGTTGCCACAAAAAAATTATTCTTAAAAGATAAACTTTTATCAGCTTATGAATGGTGAAATGAAAGTCAAAACAATAGCGATGTCAAGGGAAAACCCGTCCTTATGACACACCGTTTTATTGCGGGTACGAAGCTTCAAGATTCAACTATTTTGAGTTTTTCTTTATATTAATGTTATATAGTATTTTAATATTATTTACTTGTATTTGTTTAATATTAATAGTCATATTGTAATCTCCTGTGATGCATTCATCGATGATAAACCATGTGACCTTTAATGGACTAACTTTAAGAAATCAAATGTATATCGTTTATAGTAACAAACCGTTCTATACATAACGTCAATTGCATTCGAAGTTTTTTTCCTTCATTAATTTCTTTGGGCCCATTAGTGTCGACAACATTTTAGATAATCGCTCTTCATCCATAGTTGGTGAACTCTATTGTGTTTTTTCTTTAATAGGCGTAATAACCACATTAGGTGTTTAACTATCTTTTTACAAGTTCAGGTGGTTGAGTTTTGAATTCAAAGTTGTTCTTCTCCTAGAATGGTTGCAAACGGCATTTAGAGAGCACATTGTGCGCTGCTGTTTAACCCACTGAAGAGATGGGTTCATGACTTCTCAGGGGTATTTATGCGAAAGTGAATGTAAAGAACTCTAACACAATTCGAACTCGCATCGCCGATTTCTGAGCCGCTAGGCATCCTGATTATATATTTATAACGTTTTTTAAAAATTAATACAAAATGTTCCTTATTATAATTGACAATATTATCGCGTTCTTTATAACAACTAGCAATAAGAATATTATCGTCTTGAACAGTTTTTTTCTTACTGTGATCTGGATGCAAATGTAATTATACACCAACTGAAAACATAATAAAAAAACTGAATGAACAAACATTGTGAGTAAAATTCAAAATTCAAATATATACAGGGTGTCCATAAAGTTCGTGTGCACTTTAAAAACTTTATAACTTTATTTGTATTTGCGATAGAAATAATCTGTAAAAATGTTATAAAGTTTAATGTACCTAGTATAGCTAAAATAACTAATGTGATTTCAGGCATTACTGTAAATCAGTTGGCAAATGTTTTCCGTGAATTGCAAAATCGTATTACCCTTTGTATTGCTTATGATGGGGGACATGTGGAAACTTAAAGAAAATTCCAATAAAACCTTAAAAAATAGAGATTTACTTCTTTCTAATCCTTTTTAAAAATTATTTCTATCGCAAATACAAATAAAGTTATATATTTCTTAAAGTTCACACGAATTTTATGGACACCCTGTATATATATATATATATATATATATTTTAAAGACATTTATGATATGTTTAACGTTCTTTTTATAGATACAAGTATTTAAGCAAATGCTCTGTTTTATAATAAACAGTATTAAATAACATTTACCGGCCTGAATGTCCGAGAAATTTTCATAGAAAATTTTCGTTCTCCGACAGGAATCGAACTTCTATCCTATACGGAACAGTCACATCGCGTGACGTGCCTTAACCGTTCGGCCACGAATATGCGTCCGGTTAGCAAGGTCGATTTTAACGGTTAAGGCATTTTGTATCTATAAAAAGAACGTTAAACATATCATAAATGTCTTTAAAATAAATTGTCGGACATTGTTCAAATATATATATATATATATATATATATATATATATATATATATATATATATATATATATATATATATATATATATATATATATATATATATATATATATATATATATATATATATATATATATATATATATATAATAAAAATGCTCTGCCATTGCATTGTGGTATTTTTCCGGTGTGCCAGCTTAGTATATTCCTTCCATATGTTATATATATATATATATATATATATATATATATATATATATATATATATATATATATATATACACAAGTTTCATTAAAAACGACTGCCGTTTTTAATATCCCTTAAAAATCTATATTCGGTAATAAATTTATTTCAATGAATAAAGGTATATTCAGCTCATTAGACCGACTGCATTTTCTAAAATTGAATCAATATATTCAGACAGATATACAAAGATTAAAAAGGAAAGAAATAAAAAATACAAGTTGAAACAATAACAAAAATAAATTGACCTAGAAAAGCTTTCTTAGGGGCCTTACATTAAGAAGAGAGAACAAGTTAATATAACGGGTAAATGAAAATAAAGAGATAGGAAGGTCAAATTTAACACAGTTACAATGTATCAAACAAAGTTTACAAATTGAGGCAGTTAAAGTAGCGTTTGTATAGACTGCATCATCATCATATAATGCAATCCTCATCATATAGAACTAATAATAATAATAATAATAATAATGAAATTATAAGAAAAATATATAACATAAAACATAAATATATACATATATACCTATATATAACTACATATAACAAAAATATAATGAATAATGAAAAACTCCAGAAAATCATAATAATATCTAAAAATAAATAAAAATGTATCGATAAGAATAATAAATAAGTAAAAATAAATACAAATAATAATAATAATAATATTAAAGATTATATATATGGTAATGACAAGAAATAATATATATGATGTAAGTATCATCATGACAATTACATAAATACATCACCAGACCCCCACACATATATATATATGCGTGTGTGTATGTGCGTGTGTGACAAACACATAAATACACATACATACATTCGGATACTTGTACACATATATGCCTGTATCCAGTCCTCTTTGGAATAATCCCTACCAATAATATATATATATATATATATATATATATATATATATATATATATATATATATATTTAATGATTCATCGAGTCTGAAACCTCTACAGAAAGCACTGGACGTCCTATATTTGGGAGTCATCAGCAGTGCGCATCCACTACCGAGAATTGAAACCCTGACAGTTAGGTTGTGAAGCAAACACCATACCAACTGTTCCAACGGGCCTCGGTGACGAAGAGGTAGCAAATCAGACTCAATATAGCGCCGCTCACTCACAAATTCCTTGGTGGAACTCTACTGAAATTCACTTTAACCATAGGACGGTGTCTCCCGGAGCCACGACTACTATCACCAAGCCGCTCACTCCAGAGCATTAGAAGCCGGTTCTAGCAATGATATACAATTTGAAATTATTAGGAGAAATTGATAATTATATTTAATGATTCATCGAGCCTGAAACCTCTACAGAATGCAGAAAGCACTGGACGGTAGCAAATCAGACTCAATATAGCGCTATATTGAGCCTGATTTGCTACCTCTTCGTCACCGAAGCCCGTTGGTACAGTTGGTATGGTATTTGCTTCACAACCTAACTGTCAGGGTTTCAATTCTCGGTAGTGGATGCGCACTGCTGATGAGTCCCAAATATAGGACGAAACGACCGTCCAGTGCATTCTGTAGAGGTTTCAGACTCGATGAATCATTAAATATAATTATCAATTTCTCCTAATAAGTTCATATATATATATATATGTTCTTTTTACTTGGTGCACACTGCTAGCGGAGCGGCCATGTTTACACTGTGGCAACAGCAAGAAAACTAGCGCGATCAAGTGACCACATTAGTACCAACTATAAGCACGCATAAACAGAAGGCAATGTGACAAACCTAAAGACATATTATGGCGAAAGTGCGGATAATGTTTACTTGCCATCGTGTGTGTGTGTGTGTGTTCGCCGCTTCGTCTTTCGAACCAGGCCGCTGGAATTTTTATTCCAAGTGATGTTAAAACTTTTGCTTCAGCTTTCACCAATTTATGGGGAACACTTCCAATTTCAGATACGGTGATTCGCATTAGAATGGCCGCTTTGTGTATTTTGGGAAGACCATAAAGTCTGGTTATTTATAATGGGATTTTATCAATTTTGATCATGTCTTTTCCTCGTCATTAACTAACTTTCTAATCGCTCTTTTAAATTTTTGTGTCTTGGAAAATATTTTATGTTAGTCGATGTTCTCGTCAGCGTTGTAGTATGGAGTAAACGCCTTATTTTTTCATTGTAGGTATTCTTATTCGTAATAGCAATCCCACCTCCTTTGTCCGAATCAGGATTATTCACTGTCACTTTAGGAACAGACAACAAAAGAACGTTACCACAAAGGCACATAAAAGCACTAGACAAAAATAAAGACATTCCCATCACTGTCTCGGACAAAGTTATTTTTGACAGATACTGTGCACATTTAACAATAATCTCATTAACGGGGATTTGCTCTCTACTCTTTATTGACAGCTGAAAGGTCAGGTGTTATTAACGATGTGCTATAAGACATTTTTAAGGGGTTGGCACCTTTTTGAACCTTGGGTCAGACTAATCTTAGCAAAGTAAAAATATCTTATAAACCAATTCAGTTCAAAATTTGAGGCTTAATATTTTCAGAAACAGTGGATTAGATATCAATTAAACAACACATTACCTGGTTGGAATAAACTTTGCTTGCGAACACATAAGAAGAGAATCAACTGTCAATGGCTTTCAAAACCGGCGTTCAAATGGTTGCAGTACCGAGGAAGAAAGAGGTGAATATCAGCTTTTCTTTTGTGTCTTAGCTACAAAAAAAAAAAAAAAATAGTGAAAATGTTTGTTATTGCGATCTAAGCCTCTCTGTAAATTTTAGTAGACCACAGGGCTGTCATAAGGTTTGGGTTTTATATTGTTAATCTTTTAAGATTTTGAGAGAGATGGAGGGAGAGAGAGGAAGATTAATTTCGATTTTACAAGTATATCAATGCTTACTCACAATTTAATTCTGAATAATGTAACACTCAATCATCGTGTAACTGAATCATCAAGCAGTTCCGGAAAACAGATTATTTTATAAACAGATAATGATAGAGAGAGAGAGAGAGAGAGAGAGAGAGAGAGAGAGAGAGAGAGAGAGAGAGAGAGAGAGAGAGAGAGAGAGAGAGAGAGAGAGAGAGAGAGAGAGAGAGAGAGAGAGAGAGAGGGGGGGGGAGGGAGGGGAGGGAGGGGGAGAGAAATGTGTGGATATTTTTCAGAAATTCTTATGTAATGTTTCTGATAGTTTATATAAATGAATCAGTAATGTTTATGATTTCAATGCTTCATTATAACGATTTTGCGAAATCTAGCAGCTCCATATTATGAGTCATTCTTTCTGATGTCTCATAAAACAAAAGAAAATAAAAATGATGTGGAGCAGATATCATTTTTTTTCTAACATAGAAAAGTAAATATGTTTTTTTTTTATTATTATTTCAATATTTGATTAGAATTTTTTTAAGTCAGTCTCTGATGTTGCCTCAACTAAATAAATAAAATGAAGTGTAATTCATATTACGTTTGAATGAACGCGATGTGTTCATGGAATCGATCTGTCAGTTTACTGGATGTAGTTTATGATTCATTCTTTTGTCGTTGGTCCTGAAACAAAAAATGATTGAGTATCCTACATTTAGTGTATTTCAAACGTTCCATATTGAATTCATGAATTTAATAATCTAATTCTTAGGACTCGGTCTTATCAAATCATTGCAGACGACTTAATGATCGCTCTGTGTTTCTAGCTTATATTTGAATGAATGTAAAATTTGATACAATATTACTGGCAAATTAGTTTAAAAAAATGTTGAAATTTAGTACTATCATTAGAGAATTAGGTAATATTCGTTTTTATTTCAAGATGTAACTTGCATAACATGGACCCTTATCAAGCTTAAATTAAACGTTAAAACTCATAACGAAATAATTATCATGATAAAAAAAATCAATTTCTAAAAGTCGTTTTGACTAGACCAACTTTGATACCAGAGTAAATTACAAGAGCAGGCTTACTCGAACCCAGTCGGAACATCTTTAGAGGTGAAACACTGAAAAAACGCGTGAGTTTCTAAATGTAATTTCTTAAAAGCATTTGATGCAAGATTATTGTTACTTTCACGTATTTTTTGAGAGGCAAATCATTTATGAATTCTTATGTTTATAGATTATTTGATATTTGACAATTTTTCCCTCTAGACCAGCGCTTCTTAAACCTTTTTCATTCATAACCCCGTTTTTCATGACGAGATTTTTCTCGACCCCAGGTATTAACCAATTACCCTGAAAATACCTAAGTTGTCATGCACTAGTCGAAACGGCACCGCGCGCGCGTTTTATTACCGCAGCGCTTGCGTGAAGCATCACGTTAAATATTGGGCGTTTGTGAAATAACATATAAATTGAAATTCAAATGTTTGTATTTAATTTTCGACACACAGCATTTTCGCTTCGCGACCCCATTTGGAGTCGTGATCCGTAGTTTAAGAAGGGTTGCTCGAGACAATTTGTCTACACTTCAGTGATAGACTTTTGAAAAAAAAACCTTATTGTTGATAAATTTCTAATAAGTAGATTATAAATATCTATTAAATATATTTTTTATAGTTTGGTGAAAATTTTGTTTCAAAAAGTGGTATACAGCAATTTATTTAAGTTAGAGATACAGTTTAAACCAGGCATGTCAGCCAGGCCCGGGGGCCAATTACGTCCCGCGGTCAAATATCATATGACCCCCATCCTCTGTCATAGAATGTATCACTTACGGTCCGCTAGTATTGTAAATCAGAGTATGTAAAATATACATCTAAGAAACGCAATTTCATGTTTCACCAAAAAATGGCAGCAGCACTGTGTGGGTTCTGGCAGTGTGACATTGACGTTGGCCTTTAGCCAATTTCTAAAATCACTGCCTTTGAACCAGACCTACATGCCGACAGACCGCAGTCCAAATCTCATTATCATCCTTCACATTAGTGCAAGAAAGTTACTTGTTTTGGTCATCTGAGATGAATAAATTCTAAAATCTTAGTGAATTAAATTTGTTTTGTGTTGGTCAAAATCAGTTATAAATATATTTGAACTCTTGGACTTGTGTCACTTTGTTTTCTTCTTAATAAGATGAATATTGGTTTTATGTTCCTATTCATATGTTTTTAACTTAAAGGTTGACAGACAACATTAATTACCAATAATATAGATAGATAGTTAATTAAAGCAAAACTAAATTAACATGCAGGCAATTTATTTTATTTTTAAACACTGGGAGATAAAAAAAGTGTAACATAATATATATATATATATATATATATATATATATATATATATATATATATATATATATTATACACACACACACACACACACATACACGCACATATATATATATATATAATGTTAACTTTTTTTATCTCCCAGTGTTTAAAAATAAAATAAATTGCCTGCATGTTAATTTAGTTTTTCTTCGCCTTTTTTTTTCAGGATATAACGCAAATGAAAGAAATGTTAAAATCTAAATAAGTAGTCAAAATTCATTAAGGAACGGCAGTTACATAATTAACTGTCTCCGCCTGAATCCATGCACTTGAATCTCACTTGCTTTTTCTTTAACTCTACGCTTCTAACATCTCCACCAAAACCCCGAAATTTTATTTTACTAATTTAAAAAAAATTTAATCTCTTACTTATTTTTGAAAATTTATTTATTTATTTTTTTTTCAATAGGTGTAGATAAGTTCGCCTTCTTAGTCTTTTGAACAGGAGATTTATCACTTTTTTTCCTGTTTAGGATTGGGTTTCAGGTTCCTTCTCCTAAAGTTTTCTTATTCTCTTTAACTCTCCGTAACCGCTTTGCGTCTTAGTGGTATTATCGCCTTGCTTAGGGGAAATGATTTTAAAAATCTGGAAAACACTTGGAGAGCATATGTCCTGACATCATACTTGGGAACAGGAACAGCCATAACTGGGTCTTGATAAACGTTGCAGTATCTTGAAAAAAGAACATTGTGCAGGCGAAAATACAGCGTTACCAAAAACTGGCAGGGCAAATCAGAGAAATGTAAAAATTTGTGGTTGATGCACTTGGGACCCGGGACAAGAATCTTTCTGCTTAGAAAGACTGCCATCGATGGGAGTGCGCAGGTGACAGCACTTCTTGGACCAGTTCATGTGCTAAGAGAAGTGGTATGTCTTTAAGCTGCTTGTGGGAGCTGTGATATAATCATCATGACCCGGCTGAAATATCTAAGAGTCGGAGAAGATTTCAATCAAATATACTGCTACTACTATTACTACTACTATATTGCTGCTGCTACTACTACTACTACTACTACTACTACTACTACTACTACTACTACTACTACTACTTATGATTTAATGTCCCTCAGTTGCCACTGGATTCGCAAGTACCACCAGACACCATATGTAAACATTTACATGTATGAATAAAAATAATAAAAAAAACAGGAAAATAATAATAAAAACAGGAAAATGTACCCATCATTACTGGGATAATACTGAAGAGTAATTAAAAAAAAAAAATGAGAGATAAAAACCCAGGAAAGAATTCAAATCACCCAGAGAACTTCTATATCAAAATCAGTATGAATATGGAAGGGGATCTCCAATAAGATCCACCAAATACTATCGATTTAAAAACTCAACGGGTACAATAAAAAGAGTAATAATGATAATAACTGTCTGTGACACTGTATTGTATTTGTTCATTTTGTTCAATGGAGCGGTTACTACACTTGTGCTACGAAGTTGTTTATGGCTTGGCCCTTAAAACTAAAAATAATGATATTTACAGTTATTATTAAATAACAAAACAGTAAAAAGAATATTTCTAAAAATATGCTACGTTTGCAACAGTAGGATCTGACTAAATACTCAATCGTCAAACGAAAACGAAAGTATAATTGTAGGAATAGTTAAGAAATTGACGCACTTTTTTTGTTTGCCAGTTTCGGTCTGCGTCTTCGATTTTTATTGAGTGTAGCGGAAATTAGAAATGGCGACATTTTTAGAAAATGAATCGAAGAATGAGATCGGAGAGGGGGAGGTTGGTGACGGGTGAAATGATGGTGGCGCTGAAATGGGGAAAATAAAACGGAAGCCCTTTGCTGGAATTGGGAATTAACTGACACAGTTTTGGTAGGATGGATATGATGAAAGAGCGAGATCAAGAAATGGTTCGATTCTAAAAGCACACTCAAGCCTGACGCACACGTATAATATCTCATTAAACACATTAAAACATCTTCACACATGCTTATCGGATATTACATGCGCAATCGCTGAATATCACAGACAGAACATTAAATATATGCGTACACATTTTAATTCCTATGCAATTGAACATATAGCACGCTTGGGTTTAAAACGAAGGAACACAGCACGAACCGTTTATGTGATACGACTACATTCTGAAAGCAGGTGTAATGTTACATACATTTTTCTAAATGACGAACCCAACAAAAAAGATTCAACGGAGAAGATTACAAGAGAACAAGGATCGATTTATTCTTTTATGTGCTGTGTCTTTTCAGAACGTGGGCGATCATGACTCTCCACAATTTCCTATCTTTGTATCTCTGAGCCATATTTGTCTATCCTTCCCACTCCTTGTTCTATCATTCATTTACACAAACTCATTAGGAAGAGAGGAAGGATTAGTGCACAATGGCAAATTAGGTTCTTGTCCATAGGTTTCTGTAAAGAGGGAAAGATCATTTTTTACAAGGGAATATTTAGGCATATAAGATAAGGCCTTGTCAGCCATTATTAACAATTTCTACTTGCTGTTTCCTTTTGCCCCTCATGTATCCGATATGACTTGTAAGCGTCAAATTCTTCAAGCCCTCTTTCCTCATTATGCGTCCTGAAATTTCCACTGTCTCTTTCTGATTCTAACTATAAGTGTCCTTTGTGCTTCAAAACTTCCTTGTTCATCTGTCTATATTTCTGAGATGGGGTATTGCAAATATTTACATTGTTCGGTCAGTTATCCTCATTTTTATTGTCATATGAACGGCGTTTCGACCGTTGTACGCTCCGCCCTTCTTCATGTGATATACGTTGGAATTTTAAACGGAACCCTTTATTTATTTATTCAACGGGGTAAATTGTCTAGTTCCACATGCCATGCCACTTCGGGATATCTCAGTTTCAGTTATTTCTCTTTAGTCACTCAACTCTCCAAGTTTGTGTTCACCTCTGCTTTGGCTAGTTATTGAACTCACAACTCTTTGGGTAAAGTCACTTTTGGATTACTTCAACCAACGCCAAGTTTCTTTTGGATTTCGGAGTCACATTTTTCCATCCCCTGTTTAAACTCTTTCCAGATAGATAAATTTCTGCACATCCTTAACTTTGACATCTCCAATAATTGTAGCTAGCATTTTGGGTTGTTGTAGTTGATGATCATAACATTTGTTTTCTTACAAATTGGAGGAAGAAATTTAAAGAAATAAAACAGTGTATAAAATACAAAGTGGATTCGAGGAGCCGAGTTCAAATTCAAGCTTAGTCCATAATAAACTCAGCTGGAATTTGAACTCGCATTAATACTCTAATATCTCTCTTTTACACTCCAAGCTATGAGTAGAATAGCAGGATAGACTGGACTCTTGAGTCTTGTGTGGTAGACACTTAAGTGGAAGGACAACTCCTATTTCAAAACGGGAAATAACTCCACAATATCTCATGCATATTAAAGAAAAAAGAAAGCCATGAAGAGCTATATTCGCCTCAATGGATAGTTCTTTAAAAACTATAAGCAATTGGGTAATTCCTGTAGAGTAGAAGGGGTAAAATAATAAATTAAAAAAAAAAAGATAACTTGATCGGTTGACTTCCCGGCGTCCTAGTATAAAAATTCCGATTAAATGCTGAAAAATGTTCTTGACCCAGTTTGAGATTTTTCCCTATCAATATTTTCTTTGTCGTTTCGGCATTGTCAGCCTATTTTATCATCGGATAAAAAAAAAAAATACACATACACACAAAAGGCGAAGCGTCTTATAAGGTGAAACTGTTTGAATACGATGTTTACAAGTCCTTACAAAGAATTCAAATAATAATCAAACTAGCTTCTTATTTGCGTTCAAACATTTTCTTCCTTCTCTACCTTTTTAAAAATGCTTCTTTGTTACTCTCCTTTTCTCTTCTTACTCTCCTTTTGTCTTCTTACTCTCCTTTTCTCTTCTTATTCTCCTTTTCATAGTTTATTATTCTTGCTCTGTTCTAATTTAAGATGCAGTTTCCTCCTTGACGTCGGTTCCTTTTCAATCTCACCTTTTTACTAGCTTTCTGCATTTCCTTTAGGATTTTTCGCATAGTTACTCTCCTTCTAATCGTTTTACTTCCAGCCTCCTTTTCCTCTTTTCTTTATCTTCTCTCTCCTTTGCCCCCTTTTGACTTTTGCTTAACTTTCTTCTCGTTTCTCCTTCATTCATTGTATTCACTCTTCGTTTCTCCTTACGCGTCAACTTACTCTCCTTTGCGCTACTTGCTCTCCTACTTAAGTTGTGCGTAGAAGTGACTCAGAATCGTTGAGCCGCTGTCAGAATGAATGAAAAATGGGAAGAGGAGAAGGAGTGTATGAAATAGAGAGATAAGATGACGGCGTCTGCGAGGTGGAATTGGGGTAATGAACTGTTCTCGGTGTCTCGTCGTACGTTTCACCATGAACTGTAAGCATTAAGTGTATTCGACAAATTCTTAAGTGACGATATCACAGACATGCAAATGGTATAAGATATTGTAACTCAGTCAGCTGATCAATAGAGCGATATTTACACTAGATCTTATTTTTGTGTAAAATTACAAACACGCAAGAAGTAAGATTGAATAGAGCAAACTTCTTAAAGAAGAGAATGCTTTGCCCAGCGAACGGAACAGTAGAAACATATATATATATATATATATATATATATATATATATATATATATATATATATATATATATATATATATATATATATTGGTAATTCTATGACTCAAAAACTTTATGAAATTCTAAGAAAACAAGCAGATATTGACAAGGTTTATTAACATAAATGTGAAAGGGTTAATGAGGTAGATAAACCGATGGGGATATACAGATGGATATGAAAGATATATTACTGAGAATTATTCAACGAACTCAAAATTCAACATGCTTTAGGCTTAAACAAGTCACAGAGAAACATATGACTCGAGTTATATTTCTATTTTGTTAAAATACAGATATGATAAAGTTCTATCTATCTATCTATCTATCTATTATTTGCATAGACGTTAAATTTAGTAGCTATACTCGTTTGAGTAGACATTCCTGTCTTTTTTTTTGAATCGTGAAATTGACATAGACCGGCATGCTAGTGTACCCGCTAAATATAACGTTTATAGTTTTTTAAATAATTTCACCTCCAAGCAAGGTGATAATTCCACCAAGGCGCAAGAGTTTACGGAGAGTGAAAAAGAATTAGAAAACTTTAGTGAGGAGAAAAAGGACAATAAAAGAACCCGTTTCAGGAAGACATAGGACGGCGATTGGCATAGCATTTACATTTTTGAAGATTGTAGGCGGCAGGAAAACAAGAAATCAGAAGGGAGTTCCCCACAAGAGAGAAATGCGAGAGAAGAAACTGTTAGAATAAAACAGACGGTTGCATCTCTAGTTCAACTGTAAAAAGGTTGCTGCGCTTAAATTCGTGCAGTTGAGGAAGAGAAATAATATCGGATTAACAAACTCCATTAATTTCTTAAAAATTACTCTATGACCATTTTGAAATTAGTTATTTTGATAGCTTTTACATGTTTGTCCATGTTCGATAAAAAAAAAATTTTGTAAAAGAAATAAGCTAAGTGCATGTAAATGGAATTATTTTCATTTAACAAGAAAACAATCATACGTAACATTCATTTTTTGTAAAGAGAATATAACAAGATTTGGGAACTGTTAGTGATCTAGAGAGAGCGATATATATATATATATATATATATATATATATATATATATATATATATATATATAGAGAGAGAGAGAGAGAGAGAGAGAGAGAGAGAGTGAGAGAGAGAGTAAGAGAGAGATGAAGGATTAGTGCACAATGGCAAATTAGGTTCTTGTCCATAGGTTTCTGTAAAGAGGGAAAGATAATTTTTTACAAGTGAATATTTAGGCATATAAGATAAGGCCTTGTCAGCCATTATTAACAATTTCTTTCATCTTAATTTCACAAGTTTATCCTCATTTACTTTCCTTGTTACCACAAGAGAGTTTTTTTTTTTTTTTTTTTTTTTTGACGAGAACATCTCTACCGTTTAAGGACCAAATCTGACAAATACAGACTTATTCGTTATTTTCGCCGAACATTCGATACCGCCATATTTGATATTTTCTTTGTACTACTACTACTAAACTACTATTTGTTTATTTATTTATTCCTTTTTTATTATTATTCAAGTAATTTATTTACTATATTCACCTAACTGTCATAGAATGACAGAGTTATTGAAATAAAAACAACTGAAATTACGATTAAATGCGAGTAAAAACTTAACACTGGTTGATTTCATTTTAAATAAAAATCATTTATTATTATGACTAATCTATTAAAAATGTATGTATATATATATATATATATATATATATATATGTATGTATATATATGTATATATATATGTATGTATATATATATCTATATATATATGTATGTATATATATATATATGTATATATATATAAATATATATGTATATATATATATATATATATATGTATATATATATACATATGTATATATATATATAAATATAGAGAAAAACAGAGAATGTCTCATATAGAGAAGATGTAACATTGAAAAGCATAAAGGAAAAAAATTAATTATTTTTAATAATTATTTTTAATAATATGTGGAAATCTCCACCCTTTACCTGAAGACGGTCGTAAGACCAGAAACACGTGTTGTAAAACTATGTAAAACTATGAAAAATAAAGAATAATATTTTTTAATAAAAAAGAAAAAACAAAAACCCACATTACAACCAAAAAAGTTTGCGGTACCTCTCTTCTTTTTAATATACACGCTTTTCTCTCGTTGGAACCATTATAACCTCTTCATTTCATTTTATATATAAATATATATATATATATATATATATATATATATATATATATATATATATATAGTGCGTAAATTATTTGAGAACAAATTTTAATTAACAGAGAAAATAGTATATCTTTACAGAATTTAGTGTATACGTTCTTATATACATTTTTTTATCTTTTAAACCCAAGAAAGGCGATAAAGCCTCTAGAATGCAAGGGGTTACTGAGTGTTAGAGAATAGGATAAAAAAACTACTATTAAGGAAAGAGTATAGTAAAAGAATTAAGAAGACAAATTATAACGATTGACATTACATTTAAATTTTTGAAGATCAAAGTTGACTGGGAAGCAAGAAATCGGAAAGAGTTACACAAGCGAAAAGTGCAATGAGTCACTCTCTTGGGGCTTAGCATCAGCCTTTGATTATGGAAGGTAAAAATGGTTCTGTCAGATTATTAAAAGAGAGCAGTTTCGTTTTCTGAGGCGTTAAAATTAATAAGCCAGTTATTACCCCATTTAACGACAGATTGTAGGTCATTTTTTAGATCAGCTCCCAATCTGGCCTTGTCGACCCGATCAAACTTACTATTAAGACAGGGGTACACGCATAAAACATAAACCGATTCAATATAACCGCCATCAGCATCGATTCAGCTTCTGAAACGATTACATGTGTTAATGAATTTTTATTTATTCATGCTGGCTATGATAGAAACATTTAGTATTGGGGGCATGTTTTGGGGTTTTCTTCTCAATGACGCCCCTAGCGTAATAATCCAGATGTAATAAGTCTCTTTCTGATGTTATGTCCTTTGTCCTATTTGTCTTCCTTTTCTTTAAAACTTCCCAATTCCCTACATGTTCAGTCTATGATATTCTCAGCATCCTTCTTTAGAACCATATTTCCGTTGCCTCAAATTTCTTCTTCATTTGTGGGGAGATTGTGCAGCATTCACTGCCATATGGGAGGACCGATGTAATATCAATACAGTACGCTTTTCTAACGTGATTTTCCTATTTCTTAATACTTTGCTTAGCTTTTGGAAGGCATATTTCGCTATTCCAATGCGCATTCGGCTTTCAGTACCGCACTTTCCTCTGTTAGAACACTTCCCAGATATTAAAATTTTTGCACTTGCTTGCTTTTGGTATCTCCAATTGCATGTTGAACTCTCCCTTTTGTGAACAAACATGCATTCTATCTTCTTGCAGTTGATGTTTAGTCCTTTCTTTTCGCTCTCCTTTACTGTCTTCTGTAGGAGTTCCTGTATTTTCCTTTCTGTGTCTGCTATCAACACTGTGCATATCAAATTTTGTTAGGATTGTGGCCCCCAATAATGAATCCTGGTAGGAATTCCAAATCTCCCACAATCGTCTTTCTGTAACGGTGGAATAAATCTGGTGAGAAGACACATCTTTGTCTTACTATTGTTGCATATTCACTGAATTAATTTCATTTCTATATCGCTCCCAGTATAAGTTCTGTATTATTCTAATGAACTTCCAAAATATATTAAGCTTACCTAACAGTTCCAACAGTTTTTGTGACGTATTTTATCAAATGTTCTGTAAAACAGGTATACATCCTTTTGTATTTGTATTGCTTTTTCTGGTATAATTCAGAGCATAAATATTGCATTCATTGTTCCAGTGTCTTTAACGAAGCCGCGATGCTCTTACCCTATTTCTGGTCTAATTCTGTTACGCCCTCTATTCATCAGAATTCGGATGATAAGTTTGTTATGTGATTCATTAGGCTGATTGTCTGATGGAAGTCGCATTCGTTTGCACCTGGCTTCGTAGGCAGCACTATGAGCATTGATCTAAGATCTTTTGGTATATCACCACTGTTGTATATTTCATTTATTATGTCTGTAATTTTGTCAATGCTGAAATTATCTGAGACTGCCATCATCTCTATTACAATTTAATCTGGTTCTGCTGCTTTGTTTCTGTTCAATTTGGCCAGTGCTGATTTTATTTCAGATTCTAACATTTCTGTTTCGTCTATATTTCTGTGTATTGCGAGTTGTCCTCTTTCATTTTGGAAGAGTTCTCCGATGCATTCGTTCCATCTCTGAAATAATTTTTCAGTGTCCGGTCCTTGGATTTTATGCATCCTGTTGATGAGCATGTTTTTGTCCTGTTAGCTCCCTTATTTCTTTATACATATCGCTTTATCCGTAATATTCACTCTTTCTACTTATGCACAGGTTTTGTTGAGCCATACCCCTTTTGGCTGACGGCATCTGTTCCGAATTTGCTTCTGCAAAGTCATATATTATGTGTCATACCTTGGCATTATCTTTTTCTTCCTTTTCCTCTTGTCGACAATTTCATCTGTCATCCATTCTTTTTTTTCGTTACTAAATCTTCTCTTAATGTGTCCACTTCGAATTTCCATTCTCATTTAATTCCTTTTATCTGCTTTTAACACTGTTCATATATTTCTCCTTTATATTCAGGTCATTCAGAAGTCTGCCATATTGAAATTTGTCTTCAGGTTTTGTAGTTTCTAAGCGTACATAACACTGGAATATGATCGCTCCTGCAGTTGGTACTTGTATATGTTTTGCAGTGTCAAACTGCATCCGTGAATCTCTTATTAATCGTTATATAGATGATTTTTTTTCTTAGTTTCTAGTGTTTTTTCTCTTGTGCTTCTCTGCATCTATATACGTCTTGGGTGTTTCTGAAACCAACAGTCAGTCAACACCTGATCGTATGCTGTGCACCATTAGACCCATCTTTTCTGTGTTCAAAAAACACAGACTCTATAATCCTACCCGCCAACTCACCATCAACAAAATTCAAGAACCATCTAGCCATCTCCGACACTAGGATCATAAACCTTTGATATTAAAATGATGCATCTCCTTTTAAATTATTAGCATTTAACGATTAGCTAAAAACCCCAGATATGAGGACAAAAAATTCTTGCCTTGCTTGTTAAGAAAAAAAAATTGTAGAAAATAGATATATAAAATAAGATCTTGTATAATTTCTTCCTCTTCCTATTTTAGATGTTACTTTTACATATTCATTCTTTCTTTTTGCCCTTCTTTTTGTTATTTTCGCTAAATGCAACCCCTTACAGACATTGAATAGTCATTATTTTTTATTTGGTTGATGTTTTATTTCCTTTGCTATTCGTAAGTATTACAACTGCATTTTCGTTTTTACATTTTGGAAAAAAAAAGAAGAACCAGTTCGATGCAAACATTATTTGCAGTGGAAAACAAAAAGAAAACCGAAAAGGTTATAGACGTTCAAATGTTCTGAAAGTCTGATAAATTGAATCAGCTGCAGAGTTAACTTTGTTTTCGTAGTCGTTAGTTCGTATCTTGTTTTGGCAATCGCTCATAGGAAAAACATAAAATGTCTAATTATGCCATATGGGATCGCCACAATTATTCAAAATATATAAAAACGTATAAATCAAATAAGAACATATATCTTTCTTCTGTTTATTCCACCAGAAGGAATGTCTTCATGATTTTATCAGCAGTCTATAATTGAATTAGTCTACCACTTGACATCAGTTTGATTTCTGGTATCAAAAACGACTCTTGAGTTCCTGAGAAAAAAATAATACCCAAGAACAAAAGCGATAAATTCCTCTTGACACGCCTCACTTAAGAGAAATAAATCAATAGGGACATAGTTCTCTTTAAAATAACGTTCTGTCTGGCACCACTAAAATTCTTAAAATAACAGAATGTGCAGCCGACAAGATAATAAAATGACGATTGAAAATTAAAATACTTCTGCATTTATTATCAATAAGAAAAAAAAAGAGAGTAGGTGAGTATATGGATGAAATAAATCCCTATATCTAACTTAACCGCAGATATTAGTGACAGTAAAAACTTACTGCAATTATTACCAACCTTCACAAAGGCCAGACAAGTAAGTTAGTGTTTGTGGTGCGTGAGTTGATTTTAAACTTTATTTTTTTTACTGATAATTTGTTAGCATAAAATCATTCCTACGAGCAGGACTTGGTTTTCCTCTTTGAATTTTTTTCTGAATCATAATTAAATGATTGCATTGCCTTGACGATAGAAATACCTTTACTGCATAGTTAAATAAAGCTTAACAACTTTAACAATTTTTTAATCGTTTCACAAGGCGATAATGAAACAAGGACGCAATGGGTTGCAGGAAGTGAAGCAGAATGGGAAGACTTTAGTGGAGAGAAGTGAAGAAAGGACAAAAAACGAACGGGATTCAGGAAGACAAAAGATGGCGATTGACGTTGCATTTAAATCTTTGAAGATTGTAGTATGCAAGAAAGCAAATAATCGGAAAGGATTTCCACAGGTAAGATGTGCGAGGAAAGGAGCAGTTAGAATAGAAGTGGCGGTTACATCGAGCTAGTTTAACAGCAAAACCTCGAGACATAGTTGCTAATGTTATAGCACGTTTAAATTCATGTAGTCGACGCACCAGTGAAAAATCTCATCAGAACAGTTGCCATGAAAATATTTGTGGAAAAACAGAGAGAAGCCACGACACATCAGCGAGAAACGGACTGAAGTCGAGATGCCAAGTAAGGATCGATTACATTACAGACCCTTCTTTGAATTTTATCAAGAATCTCAAGATATACAGAAGGAGTACCAGACCAGATATGGCAACAGTATTGAATGCGCAGGCGAATGGTAGACTTAAAAATGTGCAAGATGGATTCTGGTGAGAAAAATTGTCTGGCACGATATAGTGAACTGACATTCCTAGCAGCAGACTTAGCAATTGATTCAATATAATCCCCCACTTCATGCCATGAAAACGTGATCCCAAGAAGGTGTAGAGTGTTGGCAGGTAGGAAAGTTTCTCTGTGTTGATTAAATGAAAGCAGTTCGGTTTTGGAGGCAATAAAATTTATAAGCCACTTCTCGCCGCAGTTAACCACTGATTAGAAGTCCTTTTCGAGGGCAGTTGCCAGGTTTACTTTAATGCAATAACAAACATATGCATGAACGCAGGTCATTATTTAAAGAAGTAAGAGGGAATAAATGAAAAGATTCAAAACTGACAAGTTTTTCCACTTCACTGAAGCAGACGTTAAATGAGTTATCGCCTCTTTCTTTTTTTCTTTTTTATTATCAGGTATTCTTCCTTTTTTTCACAAAACCGAACAGCGTCTCTGATATATCTTCAAAACGGAATGGTTCATTATTCATCCGAGGTAGTGCGTAATCCCGCGCTAACTAACTAATGGAGGAACAAACAGAATTACGATATATCAAATGTGTATCCTTATATATATATATATATTTATAGTGAGCACAGATACTACACTGATCTTAATATTTATGGCCCAAAATTCATAAATTCGGCAAAAGGTCGGAAGATGGAGGTTGGGAAAAAGCTATTGATGCGCTGTTCTCATGCGACCCGTACACACAAACAATATTCCTTCCATCTATTCCATTTGTCCTTCGACTGTCACTAATTCTTCATTTGCTGTTTATCATGTTCAGCAAGGAAATGATAAATAGATCAGGTAGGTGGATACAACTAGTTTAATTTTAAAGGAGAGTTACCAGGGACGGGAATGACTCACAGTTGCTAAAAAACCCGTAGATTAGCATCTTTCATACGTACCAAACTGATCATTTTTACTCATCTATCGTTGAAATCCTACAGGGTCAGTATTTGCTTGTCATATCTCCATCTTGAGGTGATATCTTAGGCAGAAGTGCCAGGAAGCAACATCTTTATCCTAGGCAGAGCACGCAGAAAATATAATGTGATCCGAGACAGAAGTACTGATTCACAAATAAATAATACCATAATTTTTACTGATACTTTGCTAGTAGAAAATAATACTCGAATATATTCTATATTATCTCTATAAATCTAAAAACTAAAAAAAATAGTACTGGATTTCTTTATTATTTATTTTTTATTATCTATTTGTTTGTCCGAAGAAAGTAGCAATGAAAAACAAACCAGAAAAAGAACTGTTTTTACAAAATTCGAAAATGGAGAATAAACTGAATTTGTTTAGTTATGGCAGCCATATTTGAAAACACGCTAATGAAATTTAACCGATAAAATCTCTTGGAATCGGGAAATATTACTCTTGATTTTGACTTGGTGATAATGTCATTTCAGCCAGGAAAACATATCTAACCTTCGGGTTATCATCTAATCAGGATTTCGTTGCGAACCCGACTGTAAATGTATCGGCGTATATATATATATATATATATATATATATATATATATATATATATATATATATATATATATATATATATATATATGAATATGTGTGTGTGTGTGTGTTTGTGTGCGTACATGTATAATTATTAAATAATAAGTATCAGATCATTGCAAAAGTCAGTGCACAATTTTCATTATAAATATAAAATGACCGCAACATGATACTAGTATTTGTTTTGGTGCTGATTTCTGGTGTGTTCGAGATTGAAAGCTTTCATCATTCAGTTGTTACATATCTAAAGGGAATAAGAAAATTGCCGCTCTTATTTTTATTTATGTGTGCATGGGAATTTTACAACAGTCATGATAAAATACTTTTATTAAGGCCTCGCGTTGGGGGCATAAAAACTGGAAAACCTATCATAGCGACGATCTGTCGCTAAGTGTTGTGATAATCTAGTGTCGAAGTTAATATCACTCTTCTTCACTATTTTTATCGTAAAATTATTAAAGTTACGAAATTGTTCAAAGTGGTAATAGTTGTAGTAAGATGAAATTTGTTCTTTTCTTGGAGCTTAAATCGAGTTTAGTAGGTCGAGGTCAACAGGTCGTGAACTCAGTTGAGGTCATCAGATTAAATTTAACCAGTGCGTTTGACTCCTTTGAGCACTCATGGATTATGGACATTTGCACCATTTCGAAAGAATAACCCATATTTTTCTGCATATTTAGAGAAGTGGGTATAGATCCTGCCTGTGTCTTCACAGACAGGTTAAAGTTTTCGATAGTGAAGTCCCCGTTTCAAAAGCTTTCAAAAGTGCAGGACAAAAAAGCGATGAAAAATCAATACAACGAATATCCTGGAAATGATAAAACTCTTCCAGAATGAGCTTACCATGAAATAATGTGTTAAGGTTCTATGCTGAATTACAAATATCATGGGTGCTTTCAATTAAAATTCTGATTAATGTTTAATGAAAGATTGTGGAAATTGCGCTGAAAGCGTGATATTGTAAATTGCCAAATAAAGATCTGAAAAAGTAACAAATAAACAATTTAATGAGTTCAGGAATTTCCCATATGAATACTGTACAAGGGTCATTCAATAAATAAGGTGAATTTTTCGGGATAAGGACTTCTAATACAGATAGAAGCTTACTTTTTTAATTTATTTTTCAACGTAGTCTGCCAGCACTGTCACACACTTTTCCCATCTGTGCACAAGCTTCCGTATTCCCTCAGCGTAAAAATCTTTGGACTGATGTCTCAGCCAGTCGCTCACGACACTTTTGACTTCATCGTCACTTTTAAACTTCCTGCCTCTCGTGAACGCTTTCAAGGGACCAAACAGGTGAAAGTCTGAAGGGGAAAGGTCTGGGCTGTAAGGGGGATGAGGGAGAAGTTCCCAGCCCAGCTCGTTGATGGTCTGCACCGTTTGGGCTGCTGTATGAGGCCTTGCATTGTCATGATGCAAGATGACTCCTTCTGACAGATGACCCCTGCGTTTGTCCCAACAGATAAGCTCAAAGTCCTTGCAATGTCATCCACTGTCACCCTTCTGTCAGACTGAATGAGGTCATTGACTGATTCGATCACCTCAGGAGACCTCTTCTGTAGGCCTCCCAGGCCTGCCTCCATCCTCAACACTGCTCCGTCCTTCTTTAAACAATTTAGCCCATTTGTAGACATTTTTTGGCTGAAACATGTGGGACCATACACAGTTGACATTCTCCTATGAATTTCAACTGGTTTGCACCCTTCAGCAACCAAAAACTTGATAACTGACCGCTGTTCAATACTGGAGCATGCTTCTTGGTCGGCCATCTTTGTTAATCGCCAAAACTCTCAAAGTTTTTTTTTAATCTGCAAAAGAAATTAAATCCATGTGAAAAAGAAGTAAAACAAAAAAAATAAAAATAAAAAAGAGTAAGCTTCTATCTGTATTAGAAGTCCTTATACCGAAAAATTCACCTTATTTATTGAATGACCCTCGTATCAATTTAACGAAACATAGTTAAAAAAAACACGTATTAATATGAGTTAAATGTTCCAGAATTGAAATTTAAAAAGAAATAAACAGTTTTCTTTTCCTAGAACCAAATACTGTATTTTCCAAGAACAATGGAAAATGAGTAATTTCTAGGTTACATGCAGAAGCCCAAATCCCATAAATACAACAGCATTGGGTGAATTTTATTGTGGGAGAGTTGAACTCAACAAATATCATTGGATGTTAATCCGTTTTCATTTATTTTTTTATTTTTTATTTGGTCATTTGAAAGGTTTTTGTGAGCAGAATCATGGATTAATACTTTTAAGTTAACTCAGTTCATTGACATTGCTTGAGTAGTGAAATGAAGATGTTTATTTCAACTTGTCTAGAATCATCTCATCAATGAAAAGAGTTCGCCACTTCGACAAGGTGTATTGATTAGCAAGCTTGTTTCGCTAGATCACTTATGACTGAGTGGTGAATTCAGTCCTCACTGGGTGCCCTATACTTTCGACTTTGAGCCATATTTAAGCTATGTTTAGAAAACCGCCACTGACATTACTTGAGCAGTAAAATGAAGAAATTTATTTCAACTTGTCTAGAACCATCCTATCAACTGGCCACTTCGACGTGGTGTAATGGTTAACAAGCTTGTTTCGCTAGATAACTTATGAGTGAGTTCGATCATACTTTCGGCCTTGTGCCACATATAAGTTACGCTTAGAATATCACGTTCAATGCAATGAGTTTTTATCTGACTTGATTGTTAGTTTCTCATAATACTGTTGGTTGAACGGTGAACATAATTTGAGCACTTATTAATAAATGGAAATGCAACAAGCAAATTAATACATTTTTTGCTACATAAAATGGTCCTAATTTTGTTAATTTGTCTATTTTGTTTTAATCATTTTTTCATTTGATGTCATTGATAAAAATAATATTCAATAAATGAAGAAAAGTTCAAGTCACTTAAGTGGTTATCTGAATCAAAAGTTTTGCGTAGAAACGCTCATCAGTGCTCGGTGTTTGATAAACATATTGAACTTATTAGCAGATCTCATTTTTTTACGCTTCGGAAAGAACAAACGCTAATTCTAACTTTCAAATTTCAAATTTCAAATTATTAACACGCTAGAGTTTCGTTAGAAACGTAACAAGATTAAATTTAGAATGAGTTAATCTATCACTGTTGGTAATATTTTTCGTCGGCTCGCGGCAAATATTGCTTGTAGAGTTGTTATGAAGGAGATAGGGCATGAATTGCGACCTGTCCAGCTCGGGGTAGGCATACAGGGCGGATGTGAAGCCGCGGTTCATGCCACAAGATCATTTTTCGAGAATGCATCACCTGTTTCCCCCAGTATCTTATTAAAATTGGATATGAAAAACGCTTTCAATAGCATCAGAAGGGATCATGCCCTGGAAGTTTGCCATCAACGGACTCCTTCCATATTTAAACTGTCTCATCTTTCGTATAGTTATCCAAGTATGTTGATCGACTCCGATAATATTATCTCTTCTGCTACTGGAATCCAGCAAGGTGATCCACTTGGCCCGCTACTATTTGTGATGGCTATTGACGGGGTAGCTCGTTCCATCGCTTCTCCTTTCAATATATGGTATCTTGACGATGAAACGTTGGGAGGATCCATCGAGGTCGTAGCTGCTGACCTCCGACGAGTTATTCCTGCGCTATCTCTGCTTGGACTTGAGATTAACTCGTCCAAGTCAGAGACAATAAACTTGAATTATAGTGCAGATGATTTCGAGAGTGCTATCCGAGATATCAGACTCATCCTTGAGGAGATAAAAATAACACCTAAGGAGGAATTACATATTCTTGGTTCTCCAGTCTTTCCAATGGTCATTCAAAAGTGTTTGGATACTAAGCATGTCATTCTAACAAGAATGACTAAGAAATTGCAACTAATTGATGCACATCCAGCCCTCTTCCTCTTGAAGAACACGATTGCGTCTCGAGCCTCGCGAAACGGAGTGGCTCTTGCAGCGTGTCTCGCTGGCGATGGTTCGAGGTAATGCTTTCTCCATCATTGCGGTTGGCAGAGGATAGAAAAAATTGTTTATAGTTACGTTGTTCTGGAATTGTCATCAATGGTCGACTGAACTTGCTTTGTTTCAATGACTTTTGTTTTGTTAATTTTCTTTTAATTCAAATTAGAAAAATGAATACAAAAATACGTTTTAGAAGCTTCATCATTTCCATTCTGAACAGAAGAACCAAGAAATTATTAATTATGTATCTATTTATGTTTTCAGGAATTGTTAAGAATTAATGAATTTCTTAGCTGAAGTAGCTTTTCCTGAATGTATTGGACCCGTGACAAAAGTTCTGCCAAAACATTCCGATAGGCTTTTACTTTATTTTGATGAGAAATCTGTTTAAATCAATCACGTGTGAAAATTATGTCCTACTTATTTAAATTGGAATGGATATTTGGAGATTCCACTGGGCTTACGCTGGGAAGATAAATTACATGAGATTGGCTACTGAAAAGCTGAAACGGCACAAAGACGACACGAGACGTGCTAAATTCGACAACTATTTTATTCAAACTCCCACTTGATCCCACCAGCATTCCCTAGTGGGACCGGAAGTGCTTACAATCATCATCATCATAATAATCAACATTATTGATTTGTTATAAACATCCCAAACTAATTTTTTTACTAATTTATTTCTAACTTTTCCAAATTACAAAATAAATAATTACTAATCAAAGTTTGTTTCAGTTATAGTCAAAAGCATCAAAATTACAAAAAATATTTTTTCGGATTTTGTGAATCTTCGCAGTTGTGCCCCATTTTCCTTTGAACATATTGTAGCAGGCTAAGTGATATAATTGACGATCAGACAAGAGTGAATGCTCCAAATGTCATTGAGCTTAAAAAGAAGAAAAGAAAGCTGAATGATTTGCGTTTGAAGGAAGAACCACAGATGGAAATGTGGCCTATTAAATCTTTTTTCTATTTAATCTTGAAGCACACAAACCTTGCCATGATACATGTATCTGAGTGTTTTCAAATGCCTTACAACGCTCCTATGATACATGTGGAGTATCTCTGAGATCTACCGTCCCGTGTCACCTGGATTATTTCTAATCAGCGTTTCGATTTGGTCATTACCAACAACTGCAGGCCTACCGGAACATACTCGGTTTTCAAAATGAAAATTTTCACTTCTGAACCTAGTGAACCATTTGTATGGCACTATCTTCATAAACGTCACATATTTTTTTGCTGTTTGTGCAGTGTTTTCTCCATCCTGGAAATAAAATAGCATCAAATGACAAAAAATGCATCTCATTTTCCTCCATTTTCACTTTTAACATAAAAACATTTAATATTCACAATCCACACACGAATTGCATAGAAGGACGTGCTGAAATGTCACCTTTGCGAATATGTTGATATGTCATAAATTTCAGTATCATGTAAAAGGACAGACGCTACCTATGAAAAACACTACGAACTTTTGTTCCAACCAAATATCTATCTTAGTCTGTTCATATCTACCTATTTCGGTTTCTTCATATCTATCTATCTATCTATCTGTCTATCTATCTATCTATTTATGTTTATATGTGTTTGCTTCATGGATCAGATAGTTATTTATTGCCTTTATTGTCTCCAGCGTTCAGCATCTGTAAAATTCCGACCATTAACTGGCGGTTTTCAAAAGTCAGCCCTCCCCATTTGGAAGATTATCACACCATAATCTTCCCACTCTCATAGAAATCAATACATTAATGTTCTAAAATCAAAACTGAAGTGTCAAATAATAGATAGAACCGTATACTCGATCATTTCGACTTCCCAACTTGTACAAGAAAACACAGTCGATTGACGTAAAGATATAGTTTAGCTATGACATCCATGTGATGCAAAAACTGTTTAGCCACGGAATGATAGTTAGCACCAGAAAGATTAGGAACCCTATTTCTATCGTGGCAACTTATATTTGATTCTTGGGAAACAGTAGCAATGGTATATATCAGGAATATGTGAATTTCGGAACGCCTTATGCGGCACATGAAAGCCATTTGATGAAGGGAACATCGCACCAAATTACATTCCGCTTAACCTTTCAGTCAACATAATATAAAGTGTACCCTACATTCCATGGACTTAAGTTTTTATTAACCAACCAGGTTTTCCTTACTGGCACCATCAATTACTGCGTCTCACATGAGCCAGAGAATTTTTCACTGGTCTATGGGAGACTAGTGTAGTGGCTCTTGGACAGACGAGTCACGTTTCAGTGCTTTTACGTTCGTGTGTGGAGGAGACCGCATGAGACAACAGTAGTCCACCGCTGTTAGGCGAACCAGTTTACAGCGGTACCCAGTGTACCGCGGGTGGGCGGTGGATCCCAAGATTTTGCTCTCGTATCCTCAATATCACTCACTTTTTTTAGAAATTCCACCCTTTTTATCAATTTCTGGGCCATCTTCTTCACAATAGACAGAACAAACAGCGATCATCATATGGTTCCTAATTTGTCTTAATAATTACACCCCTTTTTCACACGTTTTACCTTGATTTTGATGATCAAACAGCCTAAATTTTGAGAAATTTTGACACCTCGGCCATTCATACTTAATTCAATTGTATTGGTAATAATTACACATGATTTCTATTTCGTGCGCGATCAAAGAGTTCCTATAATATCGGACTAATAAACAGTGATTCAAACACTGCAATCAGATACCACCGATTGGGGCATAAATAGAAGTACTTTTCTCTGGTTGATCATGTTCAATTTGACTGTCCAACAGTAAATATCAAGAATATTTCATAAAAAAACAAACAAATATAAATAGCATGTAGTAATTAGGGGTCGCAATCGCGAATTGCCAGAGGAAGTACTTTTGAGGCCGGTTAAAATTTATTGTATAAAAAATCTGCTGTAAAACACTGAAATAAGTTGAAATTTCGGGTAATTTGACTTTAAAGCCCCACGTTAAGTAGCTAATAAAAATTTCCCGAATAGTGATATTTACGTGTAAATTTACATGCTTAATTCGAAAATAACAAAGAAATTTTGATAGAATCTACCTTTTTGGAGTTATCGACAATAAAAGTTCGGACTTATTCGCGTCGATGCGGCCATTACAGGCATTGTTTGCATATATTTTCCGCAGAAAAGACATTCACTTATCTCGATTATTGTACACGCACGCACTGATGCAAACAATGCCAATAATGGCTTCCGTGTCGATAACTCCAAAACGTTAGATTTTATAAATTTTTTTTGTTATTTTCGAATTAGGCATGGAAATTTAGAATAAAAAATAACTGTTCGGCAAATTTTTAAGAGATGCTTAGCGTGGGGCTTAAAAAGCAAATTACTCGAAATTTCTTATGGAATCATTGGCATAAATTAGTATAATTCTTTTGAGTTTTTTTTAGTTTTTTTCGAGCCATTATCTACGGTATATATCGCGAAATAGGGCCCCAAAATCAGGTAGATGTCCAACTTCCTATGACCACCGCCGCTAGGTATCGCGATTCACCTGCAGCGCGAATCGGCTATCTTGGACCCCAAGGCCCGCGCGAAAGCGGTGGACAACTGTATAGATCCAGTTTGTTAGCAGGGTGTTGTTCAAACTGGTGGTGCCTTTATAACTGTGTAGGCCGGCGGTCACTAGGACCACTAGTAAAACCGGAGTCTATCTTGACAGAATTGAAATATACAATTCTTGTTGCAGATAATTTGTAATCCTTCATGCTCCCACCACCCTGCCCCATCGTGCACAGGTGGCACAAAATTAGGTTCTGGAACACCCGCAGGATTCCAGTAACTTTGCTGGTCTTCGTGCTCGTTAGAGCCATATCCCATTAAACATGTATAAGACATGTTGCAGCCATAATGTTGCGAATAGCCGGAACATGCTTGAGTATAACAACGCAGTTTTGTAGATTTCATGCCTAGGCGTCGTTATTTAGGTCAAGTGAGCAGTTATATGTATATTATGCAATTATATATCATAGTCTGTTCATATCTATCTATATATGTCTATATTTCTGAGATGAGGCATTGTAATTATTTATACTATTTACATCATTCTGATTATTGTCCGCAACTTTGTTGCTATATTCACGTTTTTGGTCGTTTTTCAGGTGATTGGAATTTCAAACCAAACCCTTTATTTCGTCCACTATTGTTCTAGATTCTTCCGGATGTTTCAATTATCTCCCTTGAACTCAACTCTCCAAACCAGGTATTGAACTCACAATACTTTGGGTCAACTCACTGGATCCAACGCTTTTATCCACTGGACCATTTTCCCTTGACAACAGTCCGAACAATGTAAATAGTTTATTTGTTTATTTCAGTATTTTCCTTCCTTCCTATATATGTATGTATGTATGTATGTATGTATGTATGTATGTATGTATGTGTGGTTATCAATATTTATTTCTTCCAACATTACCATCTATACATTCACACAAAGACTCACACAGAAAGATCGTTTTATATATTTATAAGATCGCATATATATGTTTTTGTTTATATGCACACACAATGTGATGCTATTACTTATTCCTATTTATGTGTACCGATATATTTAATCGTTTTGGTCTCTGTGCCTGTAATCTTGTACGCAGTGTGTATGCGTGCGTGTGTGCGTGTGTACATGCGTGCGCGCGTGCGTGTGTGTGTGTGAGGGTAAATGAAAGTTTTTCAACCCGATCCACTTCACAAAATCTGACTGAATGTCCAAACATCAGAATTTAATTTTGAGTCTCTTCTCGATCTCGCCGAGAACTTTTCAGCACCGAGAGTATATACGCACGCACGCATATACGCACGTACGCACGCACATACAGATTTGTATCACATGACTATTTTAAATATTTTCTTTTCAACGACAGGTGTTTGCCAAAACACGCTATCATTTCGCCAAATATATTAACAGCTTCCAAATATTTCAATTCTTAGAGTTTGTGCTGTTTTTTCTGATTCTCGCTAACAACATTTGGTATCAGCCATTTTACGTTTTCTCGGTGCCAGGTACGAACAATAAAGCAAAAATGAATGAAGCAGGCGACATTTACGTATGTGAAAAACACATAATTTGAACATGTTGTCACACAAAAGACAATGTACATTCATGATTTTTTTTACTTCGACAATTTACTGCTGATGAATTATATTTTTAAATTTTGTCAATTTATTTCATTATTAATTCAACCATTCATTTCTGTCTATACGCAATTGTTCAAAATAACAATTCTACGGATTGAAATTACAATTGCGTTGGAACAAAGGTTCGTAGCGTTTTTCAATAAGCAACGTTTGAACATATGATTTCCTTTCACATGTAATTGAAATTTATGACATAAATAGGTGTAGATCGGTTTGTCTATCGCCCGGTTCATACTCCTCCTCGGGTTTTTGAACAGGAGTAGAGATTTATCCCTTATTTTCTGTTTAGGATTTGTTTCCGCTTCCTTCTAAAGTCTACTTCAACTCCATACTTCTAACGTCTCCGACTGAACACTGACATTTTATTCACTAATTAAATTTTGACCTAGAATTATCTATTATATTTTTAGCCACAATAACTTCACTTCTTACCCTTTCTTACGCAAAGAAGAAATTTGTGTTTATGGATATGGTGTTATAGCTGGTACTACTCTTCGTAAGTGGTCCGCGAGGTGCAGCAGTGTAAATTTTTATCTGGAAGAACGAGAACGTTCTGGCAGGTCTGCAGGCGTTTATGATGACCAAATCGAAAACCAGATTTAAAAAAAGGTGACACAACACGGAACATCGCGGAGATACTCCACACATCTCATATGAGCGTTGTAAGATATTTGAAAACACTTGTGTAAGTGAATCGCGTACTACTTTCACTATTAATATTGATTTCCATATTTATTTTTTCATAAATGATAATCTGACTCGAAGTGACGAAAATGAAAATAGAAAAAAAACCTAAGCTGATTATGCAAAGCCCTTTCGTTTAAAATGATACCTGAAAGCCATCTTGAATAGCTGGCGAGGAGAAGGAGATAACTTGACGTTCATTTGGCATCATTAATTGTACCTTTGGGGAAAAGAAGACGATTTATTTTCTGATTATGTTCTTCGTTCTCGTCTTGTTTCGTTCATATGACCAATCACATTTCGCTTTAGCATTTTTTTTGTAGAAATCTGCTGAGAACCGCACCGAAGATGCCAGAAGCAAGAACTGAAAAAAGGAAAACCTACCAATTGCAACGCCAAAATTTCAAGTGCTTGGCACCATCATAAGAAAGAAGTAACAGTATCAACAATGAAAGACTAAAGTCGGTAGAAAATAAATACTGATTGGACTCTTTCTTTTTTCCTTTCATTTCCTTTTGAATTGTTGTCTCCTTTCCTTCATAACTTTTGATTAACGCCTTTCTGTAAACTAGCAAGGTTATCTAGCATTGACTGGATATAAAGGAAACCAGTAACACATTTTACCCCATAAAATGCCTGCTCATTTAAATTAGATTGCATCGGAGGAGCTACTTATGTAGCAAAATACAACATTGTTTTATTATTATTATTTCGCAAAATACAGCGAATAAAATGTGATCCTGCGAAATTGTAGTAATATTAAAATTTAATAAAAGAGCTAGAGTTAAAAATGTTAAATGTCAAAGGTCAGTTTTCAACCAACCGTTCGAGTAAATTAAAAAGATTTACAAGTTTATATTACCAAGAAACAGAAAATCCGAGGCTTTGCAATAGGACGTAGTCAGTCAACTAAAATACCGACAAACCCCAACCGAAGCGGCTAGACTCAGCGATGGCATTTTTTCGACATTAATACGCTGATGTTTCCTTTCTTTTGTAAACTGTGAGTTATGACATTTACAAAAATGCATGATTTTTCTCTATATCAGATGCATATCCATTTCTACGACCATATTGCAGTTTGAGTTATATTTTATCAGTGGGCCTATTTCTTCACAACATTTCTAACAACATTTCGGCCGTTGTTCCACTGGAATTTCTCTTGTGGATTAAAGCGATGGTTTTAAAAACATATTAGATGTCATGAAAGTTATGAGTTCGTTTTGAAAAGTCAAATACACTTGAAGAAACAAACGAGCAACACAAAGAAAAATAAGACAAGTGAATATTAACCGATATGAAATATTCCCTAAGCGTGGAGAGTAGTATGAGAACTATATAACTCTGTAGATTGAATAAAGTGTTCTGTTCAAAATTCCGAAATGTTTAACGAGTACGACGACGATAGACACCTGAAGAAGGCCGGACGATACAACGGCCGAAACGTTGTGAGCATAACAACTAAGATAAGTATGTTCGTCTGAATAATAATAACAGATTATGTCGTTTATTGAGAAAATACTAAAAACGATAAAATTTAATATGAAGAGAAAAGCAAAATAATACGAATGTGTTGTTCAATAGAATCAGAATTGCGAGGAAAACGTCATTTGCAAGAGTCTGGATGTTGCCTGACTAAAATTACTATCGAGTGAAAGAGTTGAGTGAAAACAAATAGATAAATTGTAGAAAATGTTTAGGCGTTATTTAAATGTTATAATCATATTTAATAAGGATAAGAATAAATAAACAATTAGTCAGAATTCGTTCAATTAAGATAGCTATTCTTGTATTATTTCGAACTGTTCTCTCGTCTTGGTTGATAGAGATGTTATAGACACAACATTTCGACCTTTGGTCATCATCAGGTGTCCATTGGATGGCTGGTATGGGATATCTGCTGATTATTGCGATATTTTGTCCCTGTGATATCAGTTATTGTTGATTCCTGAAGAATTGATGCGTCACTACTAGATCCGAGGATTGAACTCATGAGCACTTTTTTTAAAATTAATATTCACCCGATACAAGGCCCACGATCCGCTCAAGGTAGAGGGTTACTATGTGGAGTTATATTAACACAGGAAAGAACAAGTGTTAGGAGGATAGAGCTTTAGAAGGAACCGGAAACTCAATACTAAACAGGAAACAAGAGATAGACCTCTACTCCCACTTAAAAGACCGGCGAATACATGTATAGCCAACTCCTATATCCACTACTTGTTTTTGGAGTCTTTTATATTCGATCTCAGGTGGTTTTTAATATTTGGTGATTATGGTGATTTCATATCGCCTTTTCATAATTTATTTCAATTCATTTCTGAAATGAGTAATTGCCAATATTCTTGTATTATACCGAACTATTGGTCTCATCTTGGTTGATATAGGTGTTTTTTTATAGACACAACGTCAAATTCTAATGAAATATCAAATGTAGATAGCTGTTTGAAAATCTTGTTCGAGCTTATGGATTGGCTGACTTAAAAAAAGTAAAACGCTTTAAGCTTTTTTGGTTTTACTTTCAAAGCTGGAATTTATCTACTACTGCTATTTGTATTGAAAGGAAGACCTGTTGATTCCGATCGTTTCCTTGTGAAGTATATAGCTCTACAAACACACCAATACTGCTGTGGTTTCGGTTGAAAAGAGGTTTATTACGAGTGGGAGGCTGGAAACACTAATTTTACGCACCACCTCCCAGTTTCGTATTCAGAGTTACCCATCCAAGCTGCTTTGCCACCCAAACATAGTGGTCCTATTTGATCCAACTATTTTACTTCTGAATTTGAACTCGAATCGCCGATTCTATTTTCCGTTTTGTTAACTGTAATTTTATAACAACATTCATTAAATTTGAAACTTATTTGATGTTACCTGACCCCCAGCGACAACTACTAGAGACCTGGTGTAAATATAAAAATGTATGAATAATAATTTCTATGCAAATTTACAATTAATAATAGCTATTAGATTTAATAATTCTAAGAATGGGTATGCGGGCAGCGTAACGGTTAGCGACGCGGAGAAATGGAGTCAGCACGCCGAGTTCAAGTTGCGATCAAGTATGTTGCATACACTTTTGAGCAATTACACTTGGAAAACGCATGAATCTGTTTTCCCCCGTTTCCCTGTAGCTATGGCTTAAATAGCAGTCTGTCTAAGAAGGAAATTCTCGAATTCTAAATCTATAGAGAATGCATCGAGAAAGGAGTCCTCTATGTTTGCCAAGAAGTCATGGTAATTCACAGATAATAAAGACAAGGAATATGATCACATACGACCTGACTTGCCTCTTGTTATTGTGGTCAAATAAAATCAGCTTTAGTGACCAAATAGCCTAAATTTCATAGTCTTTGACCTTCTACAAGATTTAGTACTAATTGAATAGATGAAGGCTGATGTTGATGAAAAACTGTCTGACAACCTTTATTCATCTGCTATGCGAACAACTTAGCTTTGTCGTTCGCTGTCGAAATCTCATATTGAAGTTTAGACAGAAACGCAGTTATACTTTCAAGCAGACATCATCTTGTGATGATGTCATCATCTGGCGTTCGGATTTAAATCATCACGCATAAATGGAAACGAGGCTTAGAAATCATGAAGCAGAAGATTCCAGTTGGTATTTTGGTTTTACAAATCATATCCGAATACGATCAATGCATTTCATTTTGCTTGTAAAATCAGTTTAACTGGCATTCGTTTCTGTGAACGATCTAATTTTTATTTGAGAAGAAAGTTCAGAATAAAGATTATTTCGGCAATGTTTAACCTTCTGTAATGTAGTAACAAGTAAATAGAAGGTTATGAATCTTTATTTGACTCATTCAGATTTAGTGCTGAAAAACGTTTATTTTATTGTGATGGATGGTTACAAGCGAGAAGGGATGTGCATATTTATTACCACACTTTCGTGTCCACAAAAAAAAAAGCTATTACACCGTTTTTTTTTAATTCCTCGGCAATTTTTATTTACAAGACTATAAAAATATGTGAACCAAGTACAATGCGATATTTATTATTTAACTTTTATA
Organism: Acanthosepion esculentum; assembly: GCA_964036315.1. Classification (NCBI taxonomy): domain Eukaryota; kingdom Metazoa; phylum Mollusca; class Cephalopoda; order Sepiida; family Sepiidae; genus Acanthosepion; species Acanthosepion esculentum. Next base: position 48,784,239 of record OZ038507.1, read on the forward strand.
AAGATTTATTTTTTCTTCTTCTTTATGTACCGTGTTCCCTCAAGACGTATGCGATCATGACTCTCCACAACTTACTGCCCCTTGTAGCTCTTAATAAACTTTGTCTTTCTGTTATTTCTCCTTAACTTCTGTTCCACCATCCATTTACTCAAGCTCATTATGTTATGAGTCGTCTTCCTCTATCTGCTCCGTGAGTATGAGGTTTTCTCAGACCTCTTTCCTCATTATATGCCCCAAAACCTCAATTGTCTCTTCCTGATCTTAAGTATTAGTTTCCTTTTTGTTTCCACTTTCTCAAAAACTTCGTCCTCGCTGACATGTTGGGTTCACAGTATCTTCAGCATCTTTCTGTAGAACCACATTTTTGAGGAGTCGTCCTGCACTCACTGTCATACAGGAGGGCAGATATCACGTAGCAGTTTAGTACTTTTTTCCTTGTGAAGAAACAAATTTGAAAATAATTTTTTTTATTAAAAAAAAAACAAAAAAAACGAGAAAATTAAACATTGCCATTATTTCTTAATGGATGCATAATTATGATGAGAACGAGATTCCAAGATTAAACCTTTCTACCCAAATTATCTCCCCTTTGTTATTTTATCCAACATATTAATATTTTATCGCCAGCTTAGTTTCTCTCGCTCTCTGTTTTTAAGCAAAATATTTTGTCTGGTCATCTTTGCAGTCCCCGGCGGGTGATTATCACATGCAATAATCGTCAGTGTATTATGCGATTAACGCTAAGAAATACAAGATGTCTGAATCGAATCTAATGTCAATAAAGAACCTTCGTTTTAAGAAGAATTGATCTGTGATGACCTTGCTATGTACTGGGTCCCGCCTAAAGGACACCAAATAGGCTTTGCACTCGTTGTCACATCAGATCATCAAAATAACCAGGATCATAAAGCACAGGTGCAGAATCGGTCCTCAAAGGATGTCAGGTTTATTTACCCGGCCTCCCCACCAAGGTTGGATGTAACGCAAGGTCGTTTTAACGTGGGAAGCTCCATACACATACTTATGTATATAGGCCAAGGACAAAAATTTGCTCAGCTCCTGCGACCACTGTCATGCTGGCATCGGCATTACACCGACACAACCTTTTACGTGCGATGAGGGAGGTACTGCCACAGGGTTGGAATCTCCAGGACTGAGTAACTCATCTAAAACGAGGAGAAACATAGTTTCACTTACAGCACAGGGACGTTAATGAAGCCTCAGTAAACCCTCATTGGGTAATGGTAAACGTTTGTGTCAGGTAAGTATTAACTCAAAGGCGACCCTAACATGTAGGCCGACCCAGCTGAGCTTAGAATGTGCAAAACGCGGGACAATCGGATGACATGAAATGTAAGTGTGCCACTCGAGAGGGAAAAGCTAGTATCTCTTATCGACACAAGAAGATCAACGCTCGAAGAAAGTCCCCCAAACCACACACCCTCACACCGACATAAATTGTCGAAGTGAGTAAACAATAATTTTACGTATGAAACATTTAGTTTTGTATTTGTTGTGGTAGGATCCACCTAATCTGCATAGGTGACTACCAACTATATAAATAATGGTTGGTACCGGAAGACGAGGGGGGAGGAATCACGAGATCCAACTAGAGACTCTGATCGACTGCGACTAGTCAACACATTCTCCAGGAACGTCTTCCCAGAAATATACAGAAATAGTATATGTACTTATTGTGTACACTTTCTTGTTATAATACATTCTTGTTCTAAGTACATTTTGTGTTGCATTATTATTCCATGCAATAGGCGAGATTCAACATTGAGTCAAGACTCAACAGTATTCTTATTAGGATTCACAATAGGAGGCTTTGAGAAAAAAAAATCAAAACATTTTTATTTCAATTCCAACATACATCCCGCACGTGAATATATCCGAAGAAACTTATTGATTAGAAAAAAAGATCAATAGAAAGATAATGATTTATTATGTGGAATAGAATCTGAATCATTTGAAAGAAAATGACAAGCAGCTGTTCTAAACAGTAGTTTTGTTAAGACTATGTACTTTTCAGTTGCATCTAAACATTGAACTGGAATAGGATAAAATTAAGATGGGTTGGATTGATACAGGAAAATAGGCAGATATGAATAGTCTAGTCTAATAAACACTTAAACAAAATAAAACAGGGTTGGATAGATCAATAGGTCTGACACCATGGAATGTAATACTTTTGTGGAATCTTGTATATTGTCGATTTCCCATTAGGTGTTGAACGGAAAATCGTGCTTACCTCGACTTTCGATATTCGAAGATAAACCTTTACTTGGACTGGGACATCGACTGCTGGAGATGAATCAAATACTCAAATACACATACACACGCACACACACGTGCACGCGCACACACACACACACACACACACATATATATATATATATATATTACAGCATAAACCAAAATTACCCCAACATGAATATAGTCGATTTCGAGCTGGTCTGTACCCAGCCGTCTTCAGCTCTTAAGTGTTTGTCTGGAAGTAGGGATTTGAATTTATTTTCAACATCAGTCCTCCTCCGAGAGACGCCTTGTTGTGAATTGATGCTCGAGATTTTTAGCGTGTTTACTTAGTTCTTCATTGTTAGAAATTATCCTTCTGAGTCTAAGTGCTTATGAATAGAAAAACTGGAAAGGGTTTTTTTTATCATGGTTTTCTAAATACTGTTTGTTGATGTATAAAATTACATACCATTATATCATATATATATATGATTAAGTAATTCATCGAGTCTAGAAGAAAACTCAACGGAATGAAGAAAGCACTGGAGGGCGTTTCGTTCTACATTTGGGACACATCAGCAGTGTGCATCCACTACCGCGAGAAATGAACCCGGACTGTTGCGATATGATGCAAGCGTCATACCAACTGTACCAACGAACCTCGGTGACGAAGAGGTAACGAATTAGACTCGATATAGCGGCGCTCTTCACAAATCCCGTGGTGTAACTCATCCGAGTTTCCTTTACTCATAGGACTGTGCCCCCATGAGCCACGACTACTATCCTCAAGTCGCTCCATCCAGAGCATAAGAAGCCGGTTCAAGCAAGGATATACAAGTAATAGAAATTATTAGGAAGAAAATTATATAGGACGAAACGGCTGTCCAGTGCTTTCTGCATTCTGTTGAGGTTTCTTCTAGACTCGATAAATTACTTAATTATGATTATCTCTAATCCTCCTAATAATTTCTATCACTTATCATATATATATATATATATATATATATATATATATATATATATATATATATATATATATATATATATATATATATATATATATATATGTATGCTTTTGTTTGTGTTTGTGGGGGGTGTTCGTTTGCAAAGTTTTGTTTATTTATATGCAAATAAAAACATGATTAAGTGAACAAATAAAATAAAAAGGTTGCATAATGAGACACGCACGATCGAATAATGTAGGTATAGGTGTCTGAAAACCAAGCATTCGCATATGTCTATATCGAAGTTTTGCTTATTTAAATTCGGAAAACCGTTCTCATTTTTGTTGTTATCGTCAAAACGTTTTGGTCGTTCTGCTCTCCGCCCTACTTCAGGTATTTTACAACGCGGGCATTGAACGATGAGACCTTGCCGCCAATCTAGCACTGCGCTTAAATTCATAAAGTCTAGGTACCATAGGGGAAAGTTCAGAACAGTTACCATGACAGTATAGAAAAAGCACAGGGAAGCTACGTTACGTTATGGGAGAGGGACTGCATCCAAGATGCCGGACCAATAACATTGCAGATTTTCCTTTGGATTTTACCAAGAATCTCTAAATATATAGCAGAAGCACCAGAACACTGAATCTAAATGTGTACTACAGAGTCTCGGGATTGAACCTTGTCACTAAATCCATGAACTAATCCACATTCATCCACTAGGTTATTTTCCTGTGAGTCAATCCTGACCTTAGAACTTGACCTAATTTTCTTATTGCCTACCTGCCGCTGCCCATGCTGTTATGCTTGAACACCTTCGCCGTCGATTAACTTTTCACACTCCTACTGCTACTACTGCTGTGAAGCTTGACTCTTCCTTTCCTTATCCGTCATATTCAACGAAACATCGACAGAGAGAAATAAAAAGAGAAAAGAATCTTAAAAAAACCTGATTCAACTTTATATGAGATACAAAATGGTCAATAATCTAGAGCAGAAATTTTCAATGAGACAAACGATCCAGAACTGAGGTCGAATCCAATTCCAAAATTATCAGACACACAAAGCTTAACCTTGACTTCACCTTTCATGCTATAAAAAGTGAGTTGTAGCTTAATGACAAAAAAATCAAAAAGCAATAAATATTTATCAACATGATCTCATTCCATTTCAATGCATTTAATTCAGCGGTGACTACTAATAACATAGACAGAATATTATTTACATTTTTTACATTGCTCGGACCATTATTTAGGTCAAGAGAGCAGTTATATGCATATCATATAATTATCTAGCTTAGTCTGTTCATATCTATTTATCTATCTATAGATGTCTATATTTCTGAGATGAGGTATTGTAATTATTTACACTATTTACATTGTTCAGACTGTTGTCCGCATCTTTGTTGTCATGTTCACAACGTTTCAGTCGTTGTACGCTCCGGCTTTCTTCAGGTGATTTGAATTTCTGACCGAGCCTTTTATTTCTTCCACCGCGGTAGATTGTTCCAGTTATACGTGCCATGCCTCTTGTGGATATCTCAGTATCAGTTACCTCCCTTTGACTAAACTTTCCAAGTTTTTGTTCACCTCTGCTGCGGCTAGGGTATTGAACACAAAACTCAAGTCCACCAACGCTTTTATCCACTAGGGCGTGTGCCCTTGAAGACTATATATTATTCAGTAAATATTTCAGATCATAATTCTGCTAACAATAATCTCGGGATACGGACTTATTGATTTACATTTATGCGCATGCGCATGTTTGCGTGTGGGTGGATTTTTTCTCTATGTATTATCCAGTCATATTTATCGTTCATGTCTTACGGGCTAAGAAAACAGAAAACAGTTGCTGACAAATATTACAGTATGTGCGTGTATGTGTTTGTGTGTGCTTATGTGTGCGTGTGTGTGTGCATATATATGTGTGTGTGTGTATGTGTGAGTGTATGCGTGTGTGTTTACGCGCTAAAAGAAAACAAATGCTTATCTTAAAGAACAATGGATTCAATGTACAATTCTATGGACGCGGCTTTTATATATTTGTATACAAAAATGAGCGTGACATGGAAGGAAATAAAAGTTCGTTTTTAAAGTCTATGATCAAAAGAGTCAAATTATCTGAATTTTGTTCAAAGCCTTAACTTCTGACATTATTGTTACTGTTCTCGTACTGTTCTCGCCACTGATTCTTGTGTTGTTTTTTGATTAGTTCACAATCACAACTAAATGACATAAGGGTGACAAAAATCTCCAATTCCCAAGAGGTTTTCAAAAAAAGATTTCTAAAGAAATATGAGAAAGAAAGAAAAACAGATTAATAGAAGCAGCGACGCAGCTAGATAGAGACTGAAAAGTCAATATATAAACTTTTAAATTAAGATCATTGTTGATATCCAACACAAAGCAACATTAAGGAGCTCCAAATGGGGACTGAAATTTCTGCATCAATAACTTTTAAAACCAGCTCACTATTTATAAGATGTGGAATTATCATTATTATATGCTTTATCATTTGAACCGCTATGGCTGTTATACTCACAACATTTCAACCTTTTATACTTCTGTAAATACATGAACACGGGTGAAACGTTGTGCGTATTACAAGCAAGATGAGAACGCGGGTTCGAATGATATAGCATATAATAATCCCACTGTTGCTCTATAGAAGATGTAAATGGATAAAATAAACTGATGTGACAATACAAGAAAAACAAACAAGATGATAGATAAAACAGACATCGAGAGAACAAAAGCAAAGCAACATAGCTATGAACAAAATGAAGTATGAATCTTAAGGAAATGATGACCAAACTGAGGTACATATAAACAAAGACCGGGAGACAGAACACACCGTGTGATAGATATTGAAATAAATTAGACTGGAATTTATATGTAAATCTTTTCTTGTACTTTTTCTAGGTTTTCCCCTCTTTCTCATTCTCATTATTCTGAAGCGAATGTCGACAGACATCAAGGCCAATAGGAAGGTAGAGAGATCGAACAATTGATCGATCGATTGCCAGGTAGTCTAGAATTTATGTTTATGTATAAGTTCACGGAGTATGGGTTTCTCTGGCACAACGGCAGCTGATGTAGAAAAGCTAAGACAAAATATATGAATAATATCCCGGGAAAATGTTGAACACATTGAATTGCAAAAATGATTTTGATAAGAACAACTCATTACTTTCAGGAAAATGGCGTCTACACAATAATGAACAAAATCCTTTGAATTGATTTCTTTTCATCATTGTGATGTCGTTTACAATAACAAAAATGTTTCTTTATCTACAGAAAGAATTTGGCAAAATATTTTAATTACTGTTTCTTCATATTCTCTTCCGAGTTGAGCTGAGAACTTTTCCTATTTAACTTTGTATTTAGGCTTGACTGTTTCTAACGTTCAAATCGAAATATTCACAAAGATATATTAAAGTGTTTTTGAGTCATCAATCCAAACCTCTATCACAAAAAAAAACACGTAAAGGTATTTATTAAACTTAGCGTTGCCTACAACGAGACCCCAGTATTGAGGCAGCTAGTGAGAACTGAATTATTTTAATATATGTTGTTGTTTGCAGGACTAATAAACTTATTGTTACTTTTTTGTAGCTTGTCGCGTCGTTTACAGTACATTTGTACGGATGCAGAACAAATTTACTGATGTCTTAAGGTGTCCTTGGTTGGTGAGAATATTTCAATTGCAGTTTACTTTTCGACGGAGACACTTGCGATAGCCAGTTGCGGTTTGGCGAACGAGAGAATGTCATGCGTCTCAAATCTGCTCGATATAAAAATAAAAATAACGTATAAACAGAAAATATGTTAAAATAATTGTCCATTTCATAATATATGATGGCATTTATTTACGTTAAGATACGCTTCGAGCAGATATGATCGTTCGAGAGAAATCATAGGAAATTTGTAGTTTAAAGCTATATGGCGGTTCCGTGTAGAATACGGGTTCGATTCTTGTGGGAGGACATATATTTTCTATGAAAATTTCTCAGACGTTCAGGCCGGTAAATGTTGTTAATACTGTTTATTTCGTAAGATGTATAGAAGTTTGGCGTTCAACTTTCCTAAGAAGTAAAAGAGAAAGTGGTAGGGAGATAATTTAAAATAATGTTAATTAGTTATATGCTCGGTCAGCTACCTAGATAAAATTTTGTAGTTGATAAATAAAAGACCCATTTAAGAAACTAGTAAATAACTTAACAGTTGAAAAAAACGTCCAGATCATAAATACAATACTACTTTGGCAAATACAAAACTGCTTAATATGCAACTTTTTTCTCAAGAAAAAAAAAGGAAGTATCCTGCTTTTGAAATGAAATTAACCGTTCACTTGCCAGTAGTTAACCATTGCTCGAGGAGACACATTTGTAGTGTTTGAAACATAATTCCAATTGTGCAGCGATTTTTAACATATTTTTGTTTTAATATGCTAACATAAATAATATATATATATATATATATATATATATATATATATATATATATATATATATATATACATTACAATTTTGTATGGCTTATTTGTATATTTCACTCTAATATATGAAATAATTTCAGGTATAACTCGTTTACGGAATTAATTTCTTTGTGCTATTTTACTCTTTCCTTCTGTCGTGTTAAGGTGTTAGTATATCAAAGATTTACTAATGCTTATAATGGATCTTGGAGAGCTGTGAAAACCAAGATATTTATTCGCTCTTACGAAGCACCTCATTACTCAAAATGAACCTGTTAATATATAATTGATTAAAATTCAATCAAACGTTGATATTTTGTGGATCTCACGGTAAACGTCCTGTAAGACCAGTTCCTGCACTTGGAGCATCAATTTATTTAGTTTAGTGCTGCTATGTTTACTAAGCTCACTTGTAATTGTGATGGTTGTGTGAAAAACTTGGAACGTTTTGCATTCAATGAAAAGAAATGAAGAAGATATTGCCAGTAATTTATAGTTAGGGTTGTGGAATATTCGCAGTGAGTAAATAGTTTCGTTGAAATTGTTTTTATGAGGAAAATTATTTCATTTCTGAGGCAATTACAAAGAGGAAAGAAAGAATGCTAGTAAATCTTCGATATTTGGAATTCTGATTATTTCTTATAAAAGACTGTCAGGAGAAAAGGGGAAGAATAGGAAGAAATGGTGGCCATTAATATTGGTTGAAAGTATAAAAGCAAGAACTGAAGGATGGACAAAGACAGATAGAAGAGGAGGGCGAAGGGAAAGAATTAAAAGTTGGTATTAATAAGAATTGAAAGAGAAAGACAAAAAAGGAATGAAGAAATGAAGAAAGAAAAAACAATGAAGAAAAAACGAAGGAAAGAAAAACGAAAGTAAATAAAACATGAACAAGGAAGAAATGAAGGAATTAAGGAAAGAAGGAAAGAAGGAGAGAGGGGGGAGAGAGATAAAGGGAGGGAGAGTGGGTTTGAAATAGAAAATAAGGAATTTGGGAGAGAGAGAGGAAGAAAGTCAAAATCAGAGGAAGGCAGTATGAAACGTTGAAGGATGAAATATACGAAAATTGTGGGAAAAAATGTACTGTATCAAAATGATGGAAAACGAAAGGGGAAAATAACAAGATATAAAAAAATAATTAAAAGAAGAAAATATGAAAGACTTTGAAATTAGCAAATTGGGACGAAAGGAAAGATTAAAGAATGATAAGAAGATACAGCAAATGAAATAAAGACGGAGTTGAGTGAAAAAATAGAAGGAAGTAAATAATGAGAGCGGAATCAAAGAAATCGAGACAAAAGGGAAAAGAAAAAATAGAAAAAGGTAAGGTTGACGAAGAGAAAGGGGATAATGAGAAAGAAACGGAACGATGGAAGAAAAGGAAAGTAAGACAATCACACGCAGGAAATAAAAATGTAAGAGAATTAGAAAACTAAATGATGAAAAAAGAAGAAGAGGGGAAAGAAAGGTGGTAAGAAAAAGAGAGTAAAGTAAAGAAAGCCCAAAAAGAGGAGGAAAGTAAAGAAAGAGAACGCCAAAATCAAACCGAGTGAAAAAGAAATTTATATGAAAAACATTTTTTTGCATCATTAACTTGATGTACTCAGGCGAAAAACTAAATCTGTTCCGATTAGCCTATAATTTCAGGATAAACTGTAGAATTGTTAGGTTGAGGCAAACGTTTTGAACGAGACAGAGAGAAATCACACGAGAAGTTGAGGGAAGCGCTCTTTGTTTGTCATAAAAAATGTAAACAGAGTCTCTCGTTTCCAGTCGAGAAGATAGAAAAGAAATTTTAAATGCAAATTATGGAATGAGACAATTACAAAGCAGAATACGAAAGAAAGAAAACTGTTTCCTAAAAACAAAAATGTAACACATCCTCAATTGATGACTGTAGGTAGAAATGTATTAACAAGCGCAAATGCACGCATATACACATGCACATACGCATGCGCAAAAAGCAGCACACTAAGACAATAGCAAACAATTTGAATTCTTATCTGCGTATTCATTCTTTTTCAGTTAAATGTAAATCAACTCATTTAATGCTGGTATCATGTTTCTGAAAACCTCCACTATCAGGGAAACGACTTTAAGGGAAACGCCATGTTTATTTATATACGGCGATTTAGTATGCTGCATTCGCTTCTCAATTTTAATTGTTAAAAATAGTCTTTGCAATATATGTAATCACATCAACAGCTGTATGCATTTTCTGCTATTATTTTTTAGCAAGCAATCTCAATAATTGCTCTTAATTCTATGTCCGAGAGTAATAATAAAATTATCATCAATATACAATTTTTCTCTAAGTCTTGCAGGATCCGGCCATGTTTGTTTTTTGAAGATAAAAATAAATCAATTGTTTCAGTGGGTTATGTTGCACTATCCTTGTTTCACAGGACTTTTTACGAAAACTAGAAATTGAATTTATATTTGAAAACCGATTTTTCTCTGGAAAATTTTACACACACACACACACACACACAATACACGCACACACACGCACGCAGACACACATACACACACACACACACACACATATATATATAGAGAGAGAGACGGAGAGAGGGAGAGACAGTGAGATAGATAGATAGATAGATAGATAGATAGATGAATGAAGAAAAGTTTAAAAGACTTATCTTTCCGATTTTCAAGTTTCGCAGATCTACTGCTTGTCAGGCTCAGATCTGAACCTGACGAGCAGTAAATTTGCGAAATTTGAAGTCGGAAAAATAAATCTTTTGAACTTTTCCTTATCTATATTGTTGGTTTCTTTTTTTATATTGAGCACTTTCTTTACAGAAATCTGCTAACCTTTAAACGCGTTAAACTCCGATAAGTTATTCCAGTAGTTGTCTGTGATATTACACACACACACACACACACACACACACACACACACACACACACATATATATATTGAACATAAATAATAATTGTTTTTGAAGTGGACTATTTTAATATTCACAAAAGAAAATAGATCTGTATGTATGATATTTGTATATATATATATATATATATATATATATATATATATATATATATATATATATATATATATAAATATAAGATTGGGTCAAAGCATGATATATATATATATATATATATATATATATATATATATATATATATATATATATATATATATATATATATATATATATATGTAGTTGTATTGATGTGAGTTTGTAACCCTGGGTTTCACGCTCTTGCGAACGTCAGATTTTGTCTGACGATCGCAAGGGCGTGATCCCCAGGGTTACAAACTCACATCGATACAACTAAGTATATTAGCTCTATTACTGTTATGGAGCGCCTTCCAATAAGTACCGCGCATATATAATATATAAATAATATATATATAAATTACACACATACACACACACACACGCACGCATATATGATGGACTCTCCCGTCGGTTTCAACGTATGAGGTTCCGACAACTGTGCTTATTCAACCCTGTGTGTAAGTCGCAAGTGACATTTCAGTCCTGCTAGTGATTTGCAAAGAAGTCTACAGATTGTGCAAGAGTGTGGATTGTTGGAGTGTGTTGTGGCCGGTACAGCAGCAGATATTTTAGTCCTTTCCCTAGTGTGACGACGCTTGGTGTTGTTTGATGCTGCATTGTTCTTGATGCCATTGTAGCAAGTAGTCCTCCACTCATTGCGATCAATTGCTATTTCCTCAAACGTAGCATGGTCCATATTCGCAGCTGAGAGGTTACTTTTCAGTTTGTCCCTGTATCTAAGCAATGGTCGGCCCACGCTTCAATGACCACTGTCAAGTTGACTATATATATATATTATGATATAACTGTGTGCATGGGTATAAGCTTGTTGGTAGAAGTGGTCATTTGGTTGAAGTAAAACCTCATCTATATGTGTTTTACTACGTCCGCGTGGAACGGAATCGGTGAAACTGAGGACGTGAGCGTTATTTCTTGTGTGGGCATATATGTGTGCAACCCACAATATCTTTATTAACTCAGAAATCTGAATCAAATAATGGTATTTACTTATGTCATGTCTCCGTACATATTGCAAGCGACGTGAAAATTAAATTACGTCATGCAAGGTTTAACAATACATACTCTTAGGAACATCTATGGCAAAGTGGGAAAAAGATATTCGTGTGATACGTTTCGCCCTCAGGACTTCATCGGACTAAAGAGATGTTTACGTTGATCTGATTGCACAAGTACATGAAGGAGAGGGGACACTGAATTTAAAAAAAAATTAACTGTTCTTTAAAAAATATATATAGTATATCCGATTTCATTTATTTTCTTTTTATTTTGTTTTTATTACATTTGTTATAATAGAAGATCTGCCAAGACCCCGGACGTAAGAAACAGCGGAAACTTTCCAACGTTTTCAAAACTAATTTTAATATCTGTCTATATCTCTGAGATGAGGTATTATGATTGCTTGCATTATTTACATTATTCGAATCCGCATCTTAATTGCCATATTGACGGCGTTTCGGCTATTGTACGCTTCTGCTTTCTTCAGGTGATTGAAATTTCGAACCTAATTCTTTGTTTCGTCCACCAGGGTAGATTGTTCTAGTTCCATGTGCCACGCCTCTTCCGGATGCCTTAGTTATTTCCCTTTAACTCATTTCTGCAAGTTTTGGTTCACCACTGCTGTGGCCTGGTACTGAACTCACAACTCTTTTGGTCTAGTCACTGAATCTAACCGACGTCTTTATCCACTGGGCCATGTGTCCTTAAAATAAAGGACTCGGTTCGAAATTCCAGTCACCTGAAGAAGGCCGGAGTGTACAACAGCCGAGACATTATGAATATGGCAATGGAGATGAGGATAACAGTCCGAGTAATGTAAATAATGCAGGTAATCTAATTTTAGTTTTAAATTATTCTTTTAATCTGGTTTCCTCATTCAATGTTTTTTTTAACCTTTTGGCTTCGTTTTCATTGCTTTCATCATAAGTTTTCATCTGGTACAGTCTCCACTCATCTTCGGTTGTATAGCTCACACCAGGGAAGCTCGAAGCAGTTTCGAATGCAACTCATTATTTCGATTAGTTGGATATATTTTTCACGTCGCTTGTTTTGTTGCATACACTTTTCTTCCATGGTATGGAATTCATAATTTCTCGTTGTCAAACTTATCTGGCTACATAGTCTTTTCCAAGAGGTTCCCTGGTTGTTTCTAAGGACCCCTGTATCGGTGATTAAATTTATGACTCCAGGCATGGGCGTCAACAGACCACTGGAACCAATGTATTTGTTCACTTGGTAATTATCCCACATATATTTTCCACCTCTCCACGTGGGAGGTATCTGACACAACAACATATTTAATGTCACAACACATATACATTACAATAGGTGTACAAATTACTCAGCTCCTTCGGCAATTCACTTAGGGATGCCTCAGGCATAAGAGATTAATTCGATCCTTCTCCTGTAATGGAGAGGTGTTAATGGGGGAAAGGATCCCTGGAGCTGAGATATAATACTTATTATTTTTAACCTGGCTTATTTTCCTGTATGTGTTATCAACACACACACACACACACACACACACACACACACACACACACACACACACACACACACACACACACACACACACACATATATATATATATATATATATATATAGATAGATAGATAGATAGATAGGAACAGACTAGGATAGATAGATAGATATGTATAGCAACAAATTAAATATTCAACTTATTTATCCCTGCTCTGGGTTTCGTGGATATGGTATCCACTTGATCTATCTATCTATCTATCTATCTTGGTGGTGACTCCGGGTATCGGACTTATCGGTCTTAGCCCGAGTGAGTCAACATTCAAGTATATATATTTCAAAGCAGCAAAAATCTGCCGGGGTGCATCGATTGCATTCTTGATTTCAGCTGGGTCCAAAATTAATTGTTTTAACTCCGTACCTCAAAATATTGACCAAAATAAATGTTGTTGATATTGTTCATAATAAAGAAGAAAGAAAGAAAGTGTTATGGGTCCTTACCTATAACTACAGAATGAACTCTTCCTAACACTATGTATACTACGCCTCTCAAGAGAGAGAGAGAGAGAGAGAGAGAGAGAGAGAGAGAGAGAGAGAGAGAGACGAATCGAGTCGAGCCGATAGTAATTCACTCAAAACCAGACTGACAGTCATACTAACACCTTCCACATCTTGTATTATTATTCAGTGTAATATATCTTCGTTATTTCTACTCTTGTGCTCGTGTTGTTCTTCCTTGGTCCTAACCTGGACCATAACAGTGGCGACGAGGATACTGAAGAAGCGAATTCTACGCGGAGAATCTAAAAATAAAAACACAAAAAAAAACTTTTTGCTATCGGTCGTCCATAACTGAGGCGACGGAAGTATTGAGAGAAAAAAAGTTCTACGCGAAGATAAAAAATAAAATAAATTTTTTTTTTTGGACACCAACCTTAACAGTGGTAATGAAGACACAAATTTTACCTGTCAGCCAGAACAGAATTGAATTCTACGCAGGAAAATATTTTCATACTAAGGTTCCAGAACAACAGGCGAGAAAGACCTGAAGTCTACACTGAGAAAAAAAAGAAAAATCGTTACACAAAATTACGGTGTAAACATGGAAGACTTTAAGGCAACCATATTGGAACTAATGAAAATGCAATAAAAAAATGAGGCAAGACAGTCCTCGCTCGAAGAAAAACAATTAGAAATTCAACAGAAAAACGAAGAAAAACTATTGGAAATTCAACAGAAAAACGAAGAGAAGCAACTCGAACTACAAGAATTACTACTACGGGCAGTAACAAATAAAGGACAAAAATCTGGAAATGAAGCGGCATTCTCGCAAAATGCTATATGGAGCTCTATCAAAGACTTCACTTATGCACCGGACGAAGACAAAACCTTCGCTGCTTACTTCAGAAGATATGAAGATTCATATGAGTTTGATTGCGGGAATTGGTCAGACGCGAAAAAAGTACGTCTACTACTGAAGAAACTAGGGTCAAGCGAATACACTAAATTCGTAGACTACATCCTACCGAGGAAAACGAATGAGTTGACTTTCAAGGAAGCCGTGAAACTTTTAACGGAATTATTTCGTCCGAACACTTCACTATTCCACAAAAGGTGGAAATGTTTAAATTTAACAAAAAAGGATAGCGAAGACTATATAACATTCGCTTCCGTAGTAAACAAACACTGCGATGACTTTAAGCTATCTGAACTCAGCCCTGACAATTTTAAATGTTTGATATTCGTCCAAGGCCTGGTTTCGACTAAAGATGCGGAGATCAGACGGAGAATTCTAACAAAACTTGAGAGTGAACCAGAATTGACGCTACAAAAATTGCCTGAGGACTGTCAGAGATGTATAAGCGTAAAAAAGGACTCGAAAGATATCGAAGAGTCTAGCGTCGCTCACATACGAAAAGTACAACGACAAACACGTTTTTCTCCCTCTTCAAAAACAAACCAAACAAATTATTTTACTACAAAAAGTCAAATGAAACCTCAGAAGAAACCACCACCCAGTTCATGCTATCGCTGTGGGAGTTTGCATTAGTACAAAGATTATCCATACCACTATAAGACTTGTCTGTCGTGCAAATAAAGTGGGACATAAAAGTTCGCACTGTAGAACAAAGAAAAAAAAAACAAAAGCCGAGTAAGAGTCACTAGAACTGACCAAGCGGACGGGATAAATATACGAAAATACGTACAAGTAGAAATGTTAAACACAAAAATCAGATTACAATTAGATTCCGGATCAGATTTAACCATTATTAGCTTACAGACGTGGAAGAAATTAAACAAACCGACCATGTTGAGAACAGATAAAAAATAGCTAGGTCGGTAACAGGAAGAAAAATCAAATTTGAGGGGGAGATTATCACAAATGTGACGTTCAACGGGATGCCCAATAAATTAAAGATGTATGTTATAAAAAATACGGAAAATTTATTTGGAACTGACTGGATGCAGAAATTTGACCTCTGGGATTTACCGGTAAATACGTTCTTCCAAAAGTGGAAAGGATATCGACCGAGGCAGAGAAATTGAAGGAGAAATTAAAGGAGAGTTTCTCCGACGTATTTTCAGCCGGCCTCGGGAGGTGTAAAAAAAATGGCGGCCAAAATCGAACTAAAAGAAAATGTACAACCCATTTTCAAGAAGAAAAGAAATGTACCTTTCGCATCATTAGAAAAAATAGACCAAGAGTTGGATAGACTCGTGAAAACCGGTATATTGACAAAGGTGGAATATAGTCAGTGGGTCGCACCTACGGTTTACGTGAAAAAGAAATCGGGTGAGATACGAGTATGCGCTGATTTCTCGACGGGATTGAATGCAGCGATTAAGGATTATCACTATCCTCTCCCTAGTCCAGAGGAAGTTTTAACAAAGTTGAACGGAGGAAAATTTTTCTCAAACATAGACTTGAGCGAAGCATGCCTACACGTACCAGTAGATGAGGAAATCTCGAGGTTGTTGTGTATAAACATACATAAAGGATTATATAAGTTCCAGAGATTACCATTCGGGATCAAGGTCGCGCGGGCGATATTTCAGCAAATAATGGACACTATGCTAGGCGGACTGGATTTCACGACCGCATACCTTGATGACATCCTGATAAATAGCAAAAATATTGAACAACACTGGGAACACGTTCAAGAGGTTTTCACACAGGCAGATACAAAATTACGGTTTTAAGGTAAAGGAAAATAAATGTGACTTCTTTATGAAGGAGGTAAAATATCTTGGCATATTATTGACGAAGAAGGAAGAAGACCAGTCCCAGAAAGAGCTATGGCAATAAAAAAAATGTCGGCTCCAAAAAATTTAGCCGAGTTATAAAGCTTCTTGGTCTTAGTAAATAATTATCAAGAATTTATTCCTAACATGCAAAAATTACGCGCACCCCTAAACGAACTGTTGAAGAAGGAAAAAGTTTGGGAATGGTCATATGAATGTCAGAAAACTTTCGACAAAATCATTAAGACTCTAACAGCAAATTTATTTTTAGCGTATTATGATCCAAAATTGGAAATAATAGTCGCGAGTGACGCGAGTGCCTATAGTGTTGGGGCATGTATACTTCATAAAATGCCGGATGGGACACTAAAACCCATTGTGCATGCGTCAAGAACGTTGCTACCAGCCGAACAAAATTACTCGCAAATCGAAAAAGAAGGGCTGGGGATTATTTTTGCGGTTACGAGATTCCACAGATATATTTACGGTAGATTTTTCACCTTACAGACGGACCACAAGCCGTTATTGACAATATTTGGATCAAAGAAAGGTCTACCTGTCTACACTGCTAATAGATTGCTAAGATGGGGGGCGATTTTTATTAAACTATAACTTTAAATTGGAGTATCTTCCATCAAACAAAATTGGGCATGCAGATGATCTTTCGAGACTAATACCAAAGAAAACGGAGCCATTAAAAGATTCCGTAATTACAGCTCTACGATATGAGGAAGATATTAGAACATCATTATGTAGTACAATTCGAGACCTCCCCGTCACATTACAGGAAATAAGAAACGAAGCAGTGAATGACGAATTTATAAAGGAAACGAAAACAAAAATTGTAGGAAAAGATAAGCATATATCAGACAGTTTTTCGTTATGTGATAATGTTCTGCTATATAATGAAAGAGTAGTAACTCCGAAAATGCTACAAAGGCGAATCCTCAAGGAAAGAACAGGATGAAATCCTTAATGCGAAGTTACGTGTACTGGCCAAACATGGATCAAGATATTATACATATAAGGGCTGTTACTTAGCATCCAAGGTACCTCCGATCACTCATAAGCCATGGCCCTAGACAGATCGACCGTGGTCGAGAATCCATGTAGATTTCGCAGGTCCATTAGAGGGTTTCTACTACTTGATTGTAGTAGACAGTTACAGAAAATGGCCAGACGTATTTCGTTGTAGAAAACCTACTTCTGAGACTACAATAAATTGCCTTCACGAGCTGTTTGCTCGTTTCGGAGTCGTTGATTGTTTAGTCACCGATAATGGGACATAATTTACATGTGCGGATTTTCAAGAATTTTGTGAAACTTTTCAGGTAAAACACATAAAATCCCCACCATATCACCCAAGATCAAACGGGCAAGCGAAGTGGTTTGTAGATACATTAAAAAGAGCACTAAGGAAAGCTTATGACGTACCAACAGAAAAGGCTTTACAACAATTCTTGCAAGTGTATAGAATTACACCGAACAGTACTACGCCATCGGCATTATCGCCGGCGGAAGTAATGTTCGCCCGAAAAATTAGATCGGTATTCGACAAATTACTGCCAAAACAGACAAAGCAATCACCAACGTCGCTTGTACCAAAAAGAAAATTTAACCCAGGGGAGAAAGTTTTTTAAAAAAATGTTCAAAAACAACACATCCTATTGGGAGCCAGGTACAATAGAGAAATGAATCGGGAACGTGATTTACATAATCAGGGTCCGAAGTTCTCGCATAAAAGACACTTAAATCAGATCAGAAAGAGGCTGTTAGAGGATTCTAACGGTCTACCTCAGGAAGAGGAGGAAGTAATGGACACAATATTTGACACATTCAATATGCAAAGGCCTCAAGCAATTTCAGAACCGCGGAAATCAAGCAGAAAAAGAAAATTTACAGAGCCTTTGATGATTAATCCGAAGAGGAAAAAATATTAAAGACCCCTGCGAGGTAAAAGCTTGGGAGTGGGGGGTTATGGGTCCTTACCTATAACTACAGAATGAACTCTTCCTAACACTATGTATACTACGCCTCTCAAGAGAGAGAGACGAATCGAGTCGAGCCGATAGTAGTTCACTCCAAACCAGACTGACAGTCAAACTAACAACTTCCACATCTTGTATTATTATTCCGTGTAATATATCTTCGTTATTTCTACTCTTGTGTTCGTGTTGTTCTTCCTTGGTCCTAACCTGGACCATAACAGAATGAAAGAACGAAAGAAAGAAAGTAAGTAAAAAAAAAGAATGAAATAAAATTAATGTGGCTAGATAGATAGCTGCGTAGATTTGAGCCATATTAGGCTGGAGGCATACTTAATTTCTTGCTTTAATTTTATAAATAATCTTTTAAAAATCTCTAATGACTTGAATGACTTGAATGACCTGGTTTTCAAGAACACATTTTATTTCAACTTATTCTTTTGAAATGTCCATTTTGAATAATTTATTCCGAGCAGTATAAGTTTTTTTTTTAGCGGAATGTATCAATTGAAAAAAAGGCAAATTACATTTAGCCCGATTTAAAATCGGCGAAGATCAAAGAAAGTGGCAGCCTTAATTCGTCGACTGGTGGGGTGGGGGTGTAGAGTGACTAGGGTAGTGTTGAAGTATGATCCCAGTCAACTATTCCTATCTCTACCATCAGTGACTTGATAACGAGGCTATAAAGCAATAAATGGAAAGGAGGCAATAAACAGACAAAGATATCAAAGATTTTATCCTCATTCTTTTTTATTACATGCCGGAAATTGTTTTAAAAAAAATTGTTTATTTTTATAGAATTATTACAATTAATATTAAAATACCAATATGTGATTTTTTAAACTTCATACACAGAGATTTTTAAAAATTATATATTTTAGTAAAGGAATCATTAGTGCTTCTAAGTTATACCAATAGTATATTTTGTTAAAGATTGTAATGAGCCTGAGAAATATTGATGATCTAGAGTCGCCACTGATATATCCACAGTGGAGAGCTGTAATACAGCGAAATAGTCTGTATGTGGATGACAATATATATGCTCTCGGGAGATTCGGTTGAGCTCTCGAGAGAAAGTGGTTTTTAAAAACAGCGGCTCCTACTGCTATTAATGCGTTACTCTTCAAGTACGAATTGAGTTCTCCGGGCCGCTGGCGTATTTCGTATAGAAAACGTTAAAATTTCCCTTTCTCTCTGCCGTGCGACGATAGCCTAGGGGTAGGATCTCTGACTTGAAACACTGATGAGCTATGATACAGCGAAACAGCCGATCTGTGGATGAATATATATATATATATATATATATATATATATATATATATATATTAATCATCTCACCCCAAGCAAGACAATAATGCAAGGGGTTACTGAGAGTGAGAGAGTATGAGAAGACTTTAGTGAGCAAAAAGGACAATAAAGGAACAAGTTCAGGATTAACATTTTGAGGATTGTTGGTGACAAGAAACCAAGGAACCGGAAGAAAGTTCCACAAGCGAAAAGTGCAATAAAAAACTGTTAGAATAGAATATATTGTTGTATCTAACTAGTTCAATAGTAAAAAGGTGAAACCTAGTTGTCATAAGTAGCATGCTTTAATTTATGCAGAAGGAAAGCTCATCAGGACAATTGCCATAAAAATATTTGTAGAAGAGACAGAGGGACTACACGTCACGGCAGTTAAAAAGTGGCTGAAGTCGAAATGCCAGGTCAGGATCAATTACATTCTTTGAATTTTGTCAAGAATAATGAGATATGTAGTAGAAGTACCAGACCAGATATGGCAGCAGCATTCGACGTACGGACGAATGGTAGATTTATGAATGTACAAGATGGATTCGGACGAGAAAAATTGTCTGGCACGACACAGTGAACCAACTTTCGTAGCAGTAGACCTAGCAATTGATTCAATATAACCACTCCACTAAATGTTAGGAACGATTGGATTAAGCCAAATATTCATCCAGAGACACTAGTTGTTGAGCTTGTGGATACGGCCAGCATGCCAAACCCTGTCGAACACATTCGAAATATCTAAAGCCACATCCCGAGCTTCGCAGTTCTTATCGAAAGCGTGAGAGACCAATTCAGTAACAGCCTTAAACACATCGTCGGTAGACCTGGAGAATCGGAAGCCATATTATTTATCCGAAAGAAGGCCGGTTGAAGTGAGAAGCTTAACCAATTCCGCGTTGGTTAGCGACTCTAGTACATTGCCAAGAAGAAATAAATGACTAATAGAGCGATAATTCGAGAGGCCAGTCTTCTTAAAGACAGGTACTACAGAGGGGGTTTCTAACAAGCTAAAAAGTAAGAAATGGCGGGCATTTATTGTAGGTTTGGAGAGAAACAAAAAATGTAACTGACGAGTACAAAAAAACAAAAAAACTCCGAGTACAAGTCGAATATTAATATTTTTGTTGATACAATTAATGCTCTAACTCTTGATAGTGAGCGCTCTAATTACAAAGACTGCTTGCCTTAAAAGCTATATCTACCGGAAATATCCTTATTGACATTTTTTTGGATACAATATTTTCTAAAGAATTAATGCATTTATTTTTAAAAGTTTCATTATTCAGCCATAATGTTTCTGGATTTCATGCCATCTTCCAGTTATATGATGTATTTCATCGTAAAAGTACGATTCCAGATTTGATTCTTTTTTTTTTGTTATATATCTCTTAAACCAGTTACGACAGCTGACGATACAGATGGTATGTAGCCTGAAGGTGGGAAATCAATGCAATACGCGGCATATGGAAGAACTTCCTATTCTGAATCCGTATTTATTTGAAGCGTCATAATTATCACACTAACGGAGGCGTGATTGCTATGTTGGAAAATCATCGGTCAACTTCCATAGAAAGGAAAAAAAACTTTATTTTACAATAGCGCATTCAGAGGAGCCAATTGCTCACTGTAGAGATAGCAAAGAATGGTTTCACTAGGTTCCAGTAATTCGTTATAAATCAGTCAGTTAGGTGATAATGTCGCTTTCGATTCATCACTGACCAGGCAAAAGACCTTCTCACGGTAGGTTGCCGTTTATTTCTGTGGTAGACTGGTTGTCAACCAAGGCTACAGAACCAAGTCTGTCCTCCTATTCGACCCATAGCTGGGAGGAGAAGAGATGGATTCCTTCCTTTCCTATGGGTATTTGCAAATGAATGTAATTGTAAATGAATGTAACGAACCCGACTGGAATTCGAACTTGACTTAACAATTACATTTCTGTGACGATATCGATTACATTAAAATGCATCTTGAATTCTCCGCAAACACGGATAATCATTTTTCCACAGAAAATTCTTGTTAATTTCTTGAAAGTTGTCCTGTATTTTGCTTTAATTTTCTTCTTCCTCATCAATTAATCTCTCAATATGGAATCTCTTACAGATGTTTTACGGTTGAAATGGCTAGGTGTAACTTGATCTTCAAACATTTAAATGCAATGTTAATCGTTATTTTCTGCCTTAATTCTTGTTCATTATATGACTATATGATTATTATATATTGTTATATGTTTATTTTTTATATTTTTTTTTATTAATCATTCCAAATATAACTCTTCAACCCGGTGTGAAAAAATAAATTTGTTAGTGAATTACGTCACAATAAGAATGCAAATTGATGCATTTATAATATTGCATGATGCAATTCTCAGCATCAATTTAGAAAACCGACAGAGGTTTATTTTGAAAATTGAGCATTCTTTTATTTTTCAATAATTAAGAAGACCAAAGAGAATACGAGGAACAGAAAAAGATATTGATTGATGGAGGTATGGCGGAGTAATGGATAGCGGCTGGGATTGAGGAATCGGAGTCTCGAGTTTGAGTTCGAATTCGATACATTACATTTACGCGCTAATACCATTGGGAACATTATGAATCCTCTTCATCTTCCCCCTAGCTATGGGTAAATAGCAGGGCAAACTGGGTTCTGTAGCCTTAGCAACCGGAAAAAGAAAAACTCTGAATTCAAAACGTCAGGTTCTGGGAAGCCCTTCTCGTTAAGAAAGCCTTCTCATTAGGAAGCCCTTCTCCTACTGAATCTGAAAAAGGCTGTAAGAAAATTTCCTAGCGTTTTGATATACTTACTTCCATTGTTTTATCCCTCGTCCATAAATAAACGAAATTGTTGGTGTATCGATGCTTACAGGATTTGTTCGTAGAAGGAAGATTTCAATACGAACAGTGAGTAAAGTAACACGTTTCACTCAACACAAAATCAAGTGTAAAGGATATCCAGAAAGATTTGGAGAATGTCGGCACGTCTGTATACGTTTCAACAATTTTTAGAATATTGAACCGACAAGGATTTCACGGATGGGTTGCAAGAAAAAAAGTCACTTCCGAAGAAAACGCGTAAAAAGTCTCGTTTAACATTCGCAAAAAAGGTTGTTTTTTTGTTCAGACGAAACAACAATTTAACTAGTAACTAGAGAAAAAAGTATGACAGTCGAAGTAAAGTAAAAATGTCCTCCTCATAGTGAAGGATGTGAAACATAGTGATGAAAACATCATTTTTATGGGGGTTGTTTTTACGTAGCTTAAAGTGGGGAACTCAACAAGCTTCAGGATTTGAATGATTCTGATCGAAAATACCAATCGAAAGATGCGGAGTACCTACTGAGGGTTACAAAAAACGTCTATTAGCAGTGGCCGGGGCCAACAGAGCCTCGGCAAACTATTATACAGGAGGTATAAGAATGGCCGTTGATATAGCTTAATTTCATGCCAAAATGATAGCCTTTTTTTATTGCGGATCTAATAGGCAAAAATATTGCTACTTGTTGAAATAAGATAATTATTATCTCTTTCTTATTTATTATCATTTCAAGCATCGGATTGCTTTACAAACGCCGAGTAAAATGACTGTCCCAATAGTGGTGGTGGACACATTATTTTAAGGGGGTTGCTTTAGTGCAGGGAAACTAGGGATTTACTCAGTCTCCCCACTAAGACGAGTTGTGACACAAGGTCTTTTTTAAAGGTGGGAACGCGAGCGCGTACACGCGGGCTAGGAACAAAAATTGCCCGCAGCCCCCGGAACCCTCGGTTGCACTCACTGGCCTAGGTGCGAGCACCGATCCCTTTCTCTAGTGCAACGAGAGGGTGCGGCCTCGAGCAGCTGTTCCCCAGGGCTGGGCACCTCTCAGTATAATTTCCCTCAGTTGCGACTCTGTCCTTTGACAGAGACGCAACTGAGAGATGATGATAAGTAATGTGTTACAAACCACTCAAACTACTAATTTAGTGTAGGGAAACTAAAGATGGAGAGAAACTGGATTCGCTAACATATCAATCCATTCTTTCGAAAAGTCTTTTACTCTCTGCCATCCTTTTTAGACTTGGTAGGCGATTCATCTTCCAACAAAACAACGACGCGAAACACACTTTAAAAACCACCTTAGAATGGTTTAAGAAGAATAAAGGTTAGAGAAATGGAATGACCTTCTTAATCGCTTGACTTCAATCCAACCGAATATCTGTGGCATGAATTGGAAATCGTTGTTTATAACCGGGAATCATCAGAGCTGAACGATTTTTCTGCTTAGAAAAATGATCGCAAATACCAGTCGAGAGATACAGAAGCGTTATGGAAGGTGACAGTAAACGTCTAAGTATTATATAGGTAATACTTAGACGTTTACTATCACCTTATATAGGTGGATGTGCGTTGTGGTGTAATGAATATTGGAGAGCCGAGTTCGAATTCCAGTTGGGTTCGTTAGATTCACTTACGCCCAAATACCCTTGGGAAAGATGAATCCATCTCTTCTCCATCACAGCTATGAGTTAAATAGCAAGACAGACTGAGTTTTTAGCCTTGGTTGGCAAGCAGTCTACTGCAGAAAGAAAATAACATCTGACTCGTCAGTCATGTATCGAAAGACACATGATCGCCCAAGAGTGTATCATGTATGGCATTTAATCGACTGACAGATTAGATAGGTATAAGTATAGCTGTTTATATGGCCTAATTTAACGCCAAAATGATTTTTTATTGCTCATCGAATAGTTATGCAAAAATATTGCTTATTGTGGAACAGGAGTAGAGGTGTTTCCTGTTTAGCATTGGGTTTCCCTTTACTTGTAAAGTCTTTTCTTTCTCTTTCACTTCCAGTAGCCACGTTGCATTTTAGTGGCATTAACGCCTTGCTTGGAGTGAATTGATTTAAAAAAATATAATTATTATCTCTCTCTTATTTATTAACTAGTCCTGGGTATGACGATAAACTACTCCCAGCAGCAAGTTCTCTGATCAGGAGATTGGAGCTTTTGAGGAGAGTGGAACCACCTCTTAATTGCTGTTGTTCCCAGGTCCACCCTGCCCTGGTGTGGTAGCACCCGTTAGAGTCTCAGCTATGGATAAATAGCGAACCCCCAAACAAAAACAAAAACCCTATGAAGGTATAAAAATACATTTTTATAGTAAAAATACCAGCAGTACATTTTTATATAAAAAAATTACCAACAATACCTATTTATAGTAAAATTACCAACAATACATATAACATTACCAACGATACAATTTTAAAGCAAAATGACCAGCAATCCATTTTATATTAAGATATACCAATAATACGTTTATAGTAGAATTACCAACAACACATTTTATCGCAGAATGAGCAACAAAATGAGCAACAAAATGAGCAAAATGAGCAAAATGAGCAACAAAATGAGCAACAAAATGAGCAAAATGAGCAACAAAATGAGCAAAATGAGCAACTATAGTAAATTGATCAACAGTAGATTTTATGTGTAGTTGAAGGTATACAATTGCATTCAAAATATATTTAGTTGAAGCCATAAAATTATGTTAAATTTTTTTTAAGTAAATAGTATATAGGGCGAATAACTTTGCGTTTTTATATATATATATATATATATATATATATATATATATATATGTGTGTGTGTGTGTGTGTGTGTGTGTTTGTGTGTGTGTGTGTTTTGAACAATAAAAAATATTGAAAAATTAAAAAATTAAAATTTCAGTCACACTGGGTTGTATATTAATATTTTGGGGGGTTTTATTATTTCAATTAGATTCATCGACTAGTTTCGGCCAGCATGGCCATCATCATCAGAAAAAAAATCATGCTTGTTAGTAACAGTGAACTACAGGAATAATATATATATATATATATATATATATATATATATATATATATACATACATATATATATATATATACATATATATATATATATATATATATATATATATATATATATATATATATATATATACATATATACATATATATATATATATATATATATATATATATATATATATATATTTGTGTATTTAGGCAGCAATCCTTCTTTCATGCACATTTTATTAAAAACGACTGAGAAGGTGCTTTTATTTATTTTTTTATACAATTTCTCATGCGATCTAATAATGTTTTTCTTTTCGGATGATAAATTATAGAAAAACTAAAAATAATAAAAAGGCTAAAAATAATGGAAGCCTTATTAATAAAAAGAAACAAACCAACTCTTAATAATATTAACTTTGAACATGGACATAATATCTTGACCGTGTTTTGAAACAAAAAAAGAAAAGAAACATTTTATAAAACATACATATAACAAACTATTTCTAATTCTAACAGTTAAGATATAATCCTTGAAAATGGCTAAATGTATCGCCGAAAGCGCTCGGATAAAAAGAACATTCGGGCAATTTTTTCTATAAATTATCATCCGAAAAGAAAAACATTATTAGATCGCATGAGAAATTGTATAAAAAAATAAATAAAAGCACCGTCGTTTTTAATGAAATGTGCATATACATACATATATATACATATATATATATATATATATATATATATATATATATATATATATATATATATAAACTTTCGCATAAGCAACATAAATTCTGGAAAAAAGAAAAAAAGACCACAACGTGCGAAGCGAAAAAAAAAAAAAAAAGATAGTGGCAGTTGAGTAGACACATCATTTTTTTATGGGTTGCTTTAGTGCGGCAGGTAACAGGAAATAATACCAGTCGAGAGAAGCTGAAACATTATAGAAAACGTCTATTAGTAGTGACCGGTGGTCATTGGAGCATTCAACTATGTATTAGGAGAAGGGAGTGATTACGTTTGCAAAAGTCATTTGTAATTGTCAATGACTAGCTGAAAACCTATCTTGCAAACATTTTTATTAATAAATTTATTTATAAGTGAAGGGTGTACAAATGAAAAGATTTGAAATTGACAACTTTTTACATTTCATTGAAACATGTGTCAAGCACTTCTATCTTCTTTTTTCTTCTCTTCTTTTCTTTCTTTCTTTCTTTCTTTCTTTCCCTCTTTCTTCCATTTCCTCACTGAAACCAAATAACGTCTCTAATATGTAAAGTTCCGTCTATTATTTACGAGCTTTTGGCAAGGCGTAACGGTCGTGCAAACTAACTAGGGAACAAAGTGATGGTCAAGTTGAATTACAACAGAGATTATAGAAATAAAATAATTAATAATATTAATTCTCTTATATTTATTATCAATCCACATCTTAAACTATTTTACAAACGTTGGTCGAATAGACAAATGTCAACGAATCAAATCCAAGATGGGAAGATCACTTATGGATACAGGGGATTCGCTTTCAGCTGATTTGTACAAAGATTTTCAGCGCCTTAAAAAGAAAATTAAAAGCACTTTTCACCTACGTATTTTGTCTCCAGTTTTCAAAAATAGGGCACTTACAACTATTAGGTTGGTGCAAAAATAATGTCGTTTTCTCACATGAAGTTGAACGTCAAAAAACGACATTATTTTTGCACCAACCTAATATAATATAAAGAGTATTCCAATAACTTGGGCCGATTTTAATGTAAATTAAGTTTAAGCGTCTAATGATTTTTTTTCTTTTTCTTTCAGATTTGGTGGACATTTGGGCGATATTATTTTTCGCTCATAATTGTCATGACTTAAATTACATGATCTAATGAAGAAATAAATAAACTTTTACCAATAACACTGATTTATTTACTGCTGACTTTGATCCGTCTTAATGAAACACCCTTATGTATAATCCGTCTTAATGAAATACCCTTTATAACTATAGCACCATTCATAAATTAGTTAATCTTAGAGCTTTGTGTATTTTAGTTTGAACGTAATCCTCTTTCGGGATTCAAACTTGCTTGTATTATGTATAATGTGAACAGATTGTGCGTCTCTATCTTGTCTTCGTACATATAAATACAAACATTCTCTCATATGCATATGCCTTCGTACGTACATACTTCCTGGGTACTCTACAATATGCAGTCTTGTATTATCTATACACATATACATTCACAAGAAGTGAAAATAAGTGTAGTTAGAACCGAAAAACTGATAGAAATTTCTGGTCGTCCCTATTAATATCATTTGTATCGTCCGGTCCCATCCTTACTCATATTGACGCAGGTTCGCCATAATTATAAAATATATATAAAAAAGAGTGAATCAAGTTTGTTTCACTATAATGCTATAAACATATATAGCACAATTCTTAAAAAAGTAGGCGGTGTTGCGCAAGATACCCTTGATGTAACTGAATCCATAAATCTCGAACGCCAAAAATAAGTACTATTAATAATGTTTAGAAACGAAAGAGAGCTCTATAATACTGACTTATAACACTATGCATCAATATACACAGAGGGAAAAGTTTTACTCTGTAGATAAAAAGATTATTGTTATAGAAATGCAGTTACGACATCATCATCATCATCATCATCATCATCATCATCATCATCATCATCATCATCATCATCATCTTTTTCTTCTACTTTCATTCGTTCATTTGTTAATCATAGAATTTCACCCCCCCAAATGTGGCTTCGTGAATGAGATATGAGAATAAGATCAATGAATGAGATCAATGAATGAGATAGTGCTGACGTAAGAGCGATGGCCCTTAACCACAACCTCTCTATCTCTCCCAATCTTTTATTTCTCCTTTCACTCACCTATACCCTCAATTACTTGGCCCACTCTCATTATGTATCTTATTCGCCTCTGATTTCAATCACTTCCTCTTCCTTATTCTCTTCCGTTTTCTTTGGCATCTTTTCTTCACTCCCTCTTTTTCCCGATGAGTTAGTTTTATAATCTATCTATCTATCTATCTATCTATCTATCTATCTATCTATCTATCTATCTTGGGTATTATAATACACACCTGGACGTAAAAGTAATTATACACAGTGACTGTCAATCGCAATCTAGTAAGACTGCTGTTAAGAGTTAGGCACATTGCTTTAAGAACAAACATTTCAAAATATATATTCATATACAAATATATCAAAACAAAGGCTGAAGAAGGGTAAGGAGAATCAAAATTATTAGTCACCGTAAACTGGTAAATCGAAAAAATATAACTAAACTAAATAAGAAGGGGATAACTGGTTATCGCTCCTCGCTCTTCAGAGCTAAAAAAAGGAAAGCATATAAATGTATGCACGACAACTAAAAAAGAGGAAAGGATCAAAGAATTTTTAATGAAAAATAATAAAATTATTTGTAAACCATAAATGTTTCGTTCAGGCCCAGAATAAAACTGAAACAGTAATTCAGGAACAGTTGCGACATTTCTGATAATGCTTATTGGTACATTTTACTTAGGAACCTTCATGTAAATAGATAACTCGACAAAAACGGCCTGAAAATTAATGAAAAAAAATTTTCTTCGTGTTAAATGTATATTTCATTATTTAGAAGAAACACTAAAGTATTTTTTGAATATTTTTTGAAATTTTTTAATCATTCTTAGCATGTCTTAATTTTAGTTAAAAATATTGTTTACGAAATATCGAACAAAAACTCGATATCAGCCATTTTTTTAAAAAAATTTTGATTTTTGAAAAATAAGTTAAATTACTTGTTTAAAAATCGTTTAAAAATTTAATTATACGTTTTTCAAAATTTATTCAAAGAAAATTAGAAAATTTAAAGTTTATTTAAAATATTTTGAAAGAAACTTTTACTTACTTTCTTCGTAGAAAAATGTTGTTTAAATAAAAGGGCGCCGATCTTAACATTTTCGACGTTTTGACAAGTGATGAAAGATGTCATTATAAATTATTGACAGCTGACGTGAGATTCGAGTTCTCATACGGAAGTACAGAATGGACATATTTTTTTTAATTGGACTTGCTTAAGTAGTACCTTGTAATAATTAAAGTAAAAAAACTTTCAGCATTCCAATTTTTGGATTTTTTTTGTGTTTTTAGTACTGTAGCTTTCACTATAAGTTTGTTGATACTATCTGGAGAAATTATAAATACTATAAAAAAAAAAATTAATTAAGATACAAGTGCTGCACTGCTGTTTCAGGGCCCATATAGACCCTACTAAATAAAGTCAATTCAGATCTATCATAAAAAAAATTATATCCTCAGTAAAAATAATCAAACATAGTAAAAGTCACAGCCTATTTTCTCTGAAAAAAAAATGAATTTTCATATTTTTATTGGGGTAAAAATAAAAAAAATGATTTATCATCTGAAGAAAATATCAAGGAACATTTATGTGAACCCCATGAAACTAGATATTTTCTGAAAGCAAACAATATGATCTTTCATTTAAAAATAAAATTGGTCAGTTTAAATGACTCAAGAAATTTTTTCAGGGGCCAAAATGAGAAAAAAAAAATGTAAATTTTGCATTTTTTGTAGTTCTAAGCAAAGATTTTCCCCATTACACGCATAAGATTGAGAACTTTGCATTCTATGATGGGTTTAATGTTGCTGACGAATGAGAATATTTACCTAATATTTTGTTGGATTTTCCTAAATGACAGAAACAAGCATTTTAATCAGCTGTGGCTGAGTGAGATAAAATTTAACAAGACATGTACATTAAATTATGCTATAATTTAAAGTACACTTATGAAATTTCATTGTCTTTTTTATGCTCACTTTATTAAATTTTAAAAATATCTCATAGAAAAATATCATAACTGACATAATACAAAAATAATACTGTATAAATTTCATTCAATGAAATTTATACAGTATTATTTTTGACGTATTATAAGTGACGTTTTTTTATTGCACACATGATACTTCCGGTCTTCCGTAGATTTCATTGGCAGACACATTATTGACACATGATTGAGACAAATTAAATTTTTTAATATAGATCTGTTCGTTAGTTTGTAATATGCTTTGGAATTTATAATCTGTAAATATATATCTACTTAATAACAACATTCGTAAAGTTGTACAAACTTTTCCCTAATTTTATAAGAATTAGCAACATAATGTAAAAATTAAAAAAATTATTTCAGAAACAACAAATAATTGTTTTAAAAATTTATTTTTTATCGAAATATATTTTTGCTTTCAGACAATATTGTCCATGTTCATCAAAATAAATAAAAGCAATTAAAAGCTTTTGAAATTAAATAATATTTTTGTTTTAATGAGTTTTGTATGTTACATTTCGGAGATGATTTTCAGGTAGAGGTGGTCCATCAAAAAAAAAAAATAAAAACATGATTTGGTTTCCTCAAAGCCTTGTGCTTTTAACTAATATAATCACTAAACTCCTCAAAATTAAAATTATAGAGTTTTCGTACAATTAGTTGGAGGGGGGGTAATACATATGAAAAAAAAATTCTGCCATGACTTTAATAAAAAAAAACATATTTATAATAAGTTCCATCATTTGTGAATAGTTTCTGAAAGTTTCATTAAAATTCGACAATTATTTTTATTTTTGCAACATTTTCCAAATTAATGTGTGTCATACAAAAAAAAACGTGCTTAAAATTTTATATGTTATGTTACTAGATCCGGTGATACAAAGAGAAACAAGGTTTTTTTTAATCAAAATTTAGAATGTTCGAAAAAGAAAGAAAATTTTTTAAAAATAATTAAAAAATACTTTGATCTTTCCTCTCAATAATAACATAAGTTTT
Source organism: Acanthosepion esculentum (assembly GCA_964036315.1). Lineage (NCBI taxonomy): Eukaryota > Metazoa > Mollusca > Cephalopoda > Sepiida > Sepiidae > Acanthosepion > Acanthosepion esculentum. The sequence goes on from OZ038507.1 coordinate 48,815,580, forward strand.
TAGACGCTAAAATTTTGTTTTCGTGAAGTTTGGCGTATTTTTTTATCATGCTATGCCATTTTTTAGCGATTTCGTGGGGTGGCCTAATTTTACTATTTATGGACAGTTCTAGATTGAGGCTTGTTTTTTTTAAAAAATATGCCTCTATTACAAATAGCTCTGATCTAGTTTCAGATACACATATGTTGTGTCCGGTGTAGAAAAAGAAATATATATATATATATATATATAGGAACTGTATTACTTCAAGTGTGGCATTATGACAGCTACGGCCGTTGACAGGGTAAAATATGTTTAAATCAATGTTTCCTTCTTTTTTTGTTTGTGAATGAAAGTGTTTGGTTTTTGAAACATTCTGCGGCACTCATGAATCGGCAAACGATTGGTCTGCAAAGAATGTCAACAATAATCGTACACGCATATCTGTGGACACACTTGCGTTTATGTTTGGTGTGATTTGTTGTGTTTTACGGTATATCAACCTCAATGGGTTATTTAATGCCGACAAAAATTTTATTGTTGGTAATTTTTTTTTTCAAAAATCTATTTCTGGTAATATTTTTTCCTTAAAAAAAAAATCTATTTCTGGTAATATTTTTTCCTTAAAAAAAAATCTATTTCTGGTAATATATTTTTCCTTCAAATATGTACATCTGGTAATATTTGTTAAAAAGATGTATAGCTGATAATATTTTTTTCAAAAAATGTATAGCTGGTAATATTTTTTTCAAAAAATGTTTTGTTGATATTAAAATCTATTTTTACACGTTTTGACCCCGGTTTGGTGGGGGGAGGTTAACTATTTACCCATAGCTGGGACCCTGACAGGTGCTACCAGCCCGGGTCAGGGCGGACCTGGGAACACCAGCAATTAAGAGGTGGTTCCTCGCTCCTGAAAATCTCCTGATCAGAGGCCTTGCTGTTGGACGTAGTTTATCGTCTTACCCAGGACGCGGATGTAGTTTATCGCCAGGACGATAGACGTATGTCTGCAATGTTTGTATGCTCGTAATATTTGAACAGACTAATGGATGTTATCATAGACAGGCTGAAATATTTATTAGACATTTAACTAGAAAAAAAAAACTGATGCTTATTTCTAGGCATATTTTCGTGTGTAATTTTTGCCCAACATTCATGAGTATGCGCCATTTTAATTGGCACGTGGATGATCATCCAAGACGTCTCATATTTGTGACCTGATATCAAAAGTAAGTAGATAATTATTGGTTCTGCCTCTTGGTTGTATAATGATCAACAACGTAGTCTTACTGATTGTTACAACTAAATAAAGTCCTGGTGGTTAAAGCAGTCGTGAGTTCAGTCCCCGGATCAGGTAGAGTAGAAATCATATACTCTTCTTGAGTGAAAGAAACGGAGAAACGATACAAAAAAAGGCAATATAAACTATTGAGAATTAGCTTATTTTTTTTAAAATCGGTATCATCACATGCAAGGCAGTAAAACCATTAAGATACAAGGGGTTACAGGGTGTAGATTAATTAGGAACAGAAATATTAATAGTGAGCGGGAAGAGAAAAGAGTAATCAAGAGGACAGTAGATAACGATTGACATTGTATTTAAATTTAACAGCGTAGGCCTTAGGACGGAGCAATGGGGGACACCCGCGTTAGTACGATAGTGTTGTGGAGTTATTTCCACGATAGAACTTGTAGTCGGACTAAATGCGTCCTAAATGGGGTAAACGTACAGAAACGTTAGGAACTTGTAATAAAGTGTTACGCAGAGTAATCGAGTTGTGGTCGCTGAACACTTACCCCTTCCTCGATTACCTACTGACTCCTACTTATAATAGGTGGGAGAGTCTATTATCTAGACAAGGTGTCTTTCACTATAACAGATAGGAAACTAGATGAGTGGCAGTTCAGGATAAATTTCATTTCACGATTTGATCAGTTCAAAAATGTGCCCGGAGATACCGTAACTTTTCAGTTTGTGGAGAAGATCTGAATGCCAGACCCTGTCAAAAGCTTTCGAGATGTCCAATGCCTCAGCCCGGGTTTCGACGTTTTCATCAAGAGCACGAGAGACTCTACGTAATTATCGTCAGTACATCAGTTGTTGACCCGGCGAAAAGAAAGCCGCATTGCTTGTTTGAGAAAAGGCTCTGCGACGAGAGATGATGAACCAGTTCAGCATTGATTAGGGCCTCTAGGAGTTTTCCAAAAAAGAGGTAGAAGACTAATTGGTCGATAGTTGGATGGGTCGAACTGTTCACCAGAGTTCTTAAAAACTGGAACAACAGACGATGACTTCCAGCAGGCGGGAAAGCAGGGGACAGCGAGGCATTTATTATACAGTTTAGAGAGAACAGGGGCCAGTTCGGGAGCACTCTACTTACTGGGATAGCATCGGGTCCACATATGAAATATCTCTCGAGCATAGAAAGTGGAATAAGAACAACTTACCATCGTGAATTGAATAACGTGTTCAGTTCAAAATTACGAGGGTTACCGAGTGCGACAGATACCTCAAGAAAGCCGGAGAGTAAAATAGCCGAAACGCCATGTGTATAACAACCAAGATAAGTATGCTAGTCCGAATTCTGAGATAAATGAATAATGAATTCAATCCACACTGGGTGCCCGGTACCTGTGGTCTTGTGCCAAGACTAAGCTACATTTTGTGAATCACTTAGATGATTATCCAATCCTATTATGCAAACATAACTATGCAGATTGGGAATATCGTATTATTATTCATTATTATTATTATTATTATTATTAATATTCATTATTTTTATTATTATTATTATTATTATTATTATTATTATTATTCATTATTATCGTATTATGTCGTATATTTACATAGAGTAAGAAAAAGTGTTTTCTCTGGGCAAATAATTGTTATCTTGTTGGGAAATCATACATACTCAAATAAACATATATACATATTACAGATGCATGTCTACATATAACCAAATACAGGATTATACATAACCATATTGCCAAGATATACACAAACAGATATGCACCTGATATTTCACTGCTTTTTTAGTTGAGGCCAACGTTTATGTTTGACCGCTTATATAAAGACTAGGCAGGGGCTGCAACCAACCTTGTTTAACGCGCTAACAGGTCTAGTCATTGCGATAACAACCAATCATAAGTATCATATTGTGGAATGTAGTGACGTGCATAGGTTTGGTGATGCCCGGGGGCAACTCCTTAATTGCATGTCCCTAAGACTCAAGTAGGAGGGTTATAGGGCCTAATACTGAGAAATGTAAGAAAGAAAGACATTTTAAATATGTAAAAAAAAAACGAAAAATGAAATAAACAATTTATTCAAATTAAATATAAACTAAATTTTTATTCCACTTTTTGATTGGATGTTCTTCCCATATGGCTGTCCGGGAAGATCGCAATCATCTGCCCCCACCTCCTTCTGCACGCTACGAGTGGGATGGAATTTCATCTGCGCACAACTCAGGTTTGAATCTCTTTAGATACCTAAACAATGACTCACCTATGCATTTTTTGTCACCAATCAATAATAACAAACTTTGGGTCGTTCGTGTCTCACAAACTTGATAGAAAGAACGATAAAGAGAAGCTAATGAGATGACATGATTTATATGATTTCTATGAATATCTGATAGGATGACAGGGAGGAAAAAATAAGGAGAGATAAGAAGTGGTGAGTACAAAAATGTAGCAGAAGCTTAAGGTCTGAGCTACTTATTGGCGACATTAAAATCAAGCAGGTACAAGAATTCAACTAAGTGCTTCTCAATCTTTTTAAGCGACGGCACACCTAGAAACAAATGAAAATATCACGGCACACTTACCAAAACTTTTAAAGTTATACATTTAAATGTTATGAAATAAAACCATAGATTTTGAATTAAACAAAGAATGTTGAATACAATTATATGAAAAAAAGTTTAATATTCATTTATTCAAATAAAGGAACATTTTAAAAGTTAAATTAAAAAAATAAATATTCTTTTGAAAAATGAATATTAAAACAAAATATTTAAAATAACATGATCAAAGAATAGTGAAAAGAATTATTTGAAAAAGTTTAGTACTTACTTTTTTATTCGAATACTAATGCTGTATCATTAATACTTCCACACGCGCACTTTGCGGCAGACTTAAGATGATCGCGCGGCAAACTAGTGTGTATACTTACAATCAGAAAGAAACAACTGAGATTTCCATGAAACATAATAAGGAAAGTGGGACTAGTGAAATTAATGTCACAGTGTACATAGAAGGCAAGAGAAGCTGGGGTAAATTTACTTAGAATAACAAAAGACAGAAAGTTGTAGAGAGTCATGACCAACTGCACCCTGAAAGGACTTGGCACATAAAGGCAGTCAGATTTCTCTTCCGCTTAAAAAAAGGCGAAAAATACATTATTTTCTGCGGTTGTTTATTGTTAGTTCACAGAGATTTCGTTCAATAAGAAATAAAATGAATGACACGGCCTTAAACGTCTTCTAAGCAACTTTCGTATTTCGCTCTATCATCATCAATATCTTTCTCGCACGAGTTTCCGTATATCATCTGTAATACATATATACATTTGCGCACAAGCAACAATAGATGTACGTGCCTATTAATTTCCGAAAGTTTATTTATCTAAAAAAAATCAATAAATAAAAACTCGTTAAGGAGATAATTTCAAAACATGGAGGATGTAAATAACGCTGAAAATAAACCTGCCGGCTTAATTAACGCATTAGAAAAAAATGATTAATTTTGTTGATATTGATAATATTTTGCGAATAGAATATCTATCTAGTCCGACTGCAGTCGGTATCATAGAGCCAATACAGACACCATGATACTATCATTAGCTGCATGCTATTCGGTAAGTATTTGAATTCAGAATTGATCTTCTAAAATGGATGCCGGCTACGGCTGAACAGCCCAATCTACACTATTATTTAACCGATAGCTGGGGGTTCACGAGGAGTTGTATTCATATCTTTCCCGGAAGTATTTGTGCGTAAGTGTACGTAATGATCTCCATATTTGAACTCAGTATCAATTATTTAAATATTTGAAAAAATCAAACATTTCTTTTGTTTGCGGATTAAATATCTATAAATGTTACAGATATTTATTTTAATTAGCGATGGCCACAGAAACTATATATAAAATTCTGTGACTTCAGTTAGTACGTCCGTCACATTCTCTAAAATAGCCATACATTGAGTGATCAAAATCAAATTTTGGGGAGTAAAATAAGGTAAGTGGGTACAAAGTGCAGTTAATTTTACTAGGGTGCGTAGCTTAGTACAATAATTTTTCAGTAATTTTTGGGGAAAAATTAAAAGTAATATTATTTAACATTCAAAATACCCCAACTATTTTAAAAACAATTTAATGATTAAAATAACAAATACTTATTTAATAAAAATACAATATTGTTTTTTGAATATCTTTTCTTTAAGTTTTAAGTTCGATTGATTTGTTGCTTCAGCGTGTTGCAAAAATTCTATTTTTTTTCTAAAGGTAATTCATAGCTATTTTCCCCGTTGGCAGAGAATAGTGCTTATCACAAAATTTGTTACTTGAGGACTGTCAATTAACTGGACTTGAATATCTGCTGCTGGTGATAAAAATGGGGATCGCATTCGGCAACAGACGGAAGAAATTGAAGTAGACACTAAGTTGTTCCCTTTATTTTCTTCTTTTGTGCCACTCGTTATCACATCGACTGAAGTGAAGAGAGGAATATAACTCAAGAAACAAACTTCAGCGAATTCTGTAATGCCCTCATTGTCTAGGGCTGGGGTTCTCAACTACGAGGGGAATTTCAGGGTGTGGAAGGAAGGTTTTTTTTTTTACTTTTTGTTCTTTTTTATTTACAGAATTTTGAGCCCATGAATGGTGTCGAAAAAAATCTTTTATAAAAATAATCCATGGTGATTTTCTAAGCGTATCTAGTGTATGGAACACTCAGTGAGGATCGAATTCACTATTCAGTCGTAATTGATCTAGCGTGTCAAGCTTGCTAACCATTACACCACGTCGAAGTGTCCCCCATGTATATGTATATCTACTAATGCGGAAAGGAATGAAGATTTTCAGTAATATATTCAGATTATTTGGAATGCACCTTTTGAATCGGACAATCTTGGAAAGTTGGGAATGACATCCTGACATCTGGTGAAAAGGGTGCATTGGGCAAAATAGGTTGAGAACAACTGGATTAAAGCGTTGGTTGGTGAATTTGGCGAGTTCAATCCCTGGTCCGAGTAGTGAAGACTTAGACTGTGAATACAAGGAGAGCAGTAACTAAGCAGAACTAAAAAGAGAACAAGACGAGTCATGGACTGTAGAATAAGAACAATCTAATTCTGTAGATTATATAAACGGTACAGTTCGAAATTACCTGAATGTTTTCTTCTTTTTTAATCAATTCAGTCTAAGCAAGGCGATAATCTCACTAAGACGTAAGGGGGGCTACTAGAAGTGAAACATAAGGAAATACTTTAGAAGGAACCGGAAACTCAATCCTAAACAGGAAGCAAGACTGGCGAGAACGTTAATGGCTGAATCATATCGTGAAGATATGTCTACTACCATAACTATAGTACTCGGCGTTCTCAAGTGGCGCCTCATAAAAGTACTGATCGAGCTTGACGCTGCTTAACTTCAGTGATTGAACGAGAATCAGTGCTTTCAGCGTATTTTGACACAATGTATCTTGACTTGGCACATTGGCACACATATACGTATCGTGCTCGCATTAACAGGTATAAGGAATATGTGCACATACACAAACAGATGCATTTGTCAAATGAAAAATCCGTCTGCTACAGAAAGGCACATATGTTTTAGTATATTTTTATACTTTCATAGTGTTTTGTATTTGTTTGGGGGGTTCGACGCACCGCAAAACCTCCAATATCCCGATCAGTGTCCTTGCTGCCGGATGTAGTTTATTGTTATACCCAGGGTTATATGTATATATATATATATATATATATATATATATATATATATATATATATATATATATATATATATATAGATAGATAGATAGATATAGATATATATATATATATATAGAGAGAGAGAGATAGAGAGATAGAGAGAGAGAATTTAGATTAGTTGAATTTCTGGTTACAGTAGAGTAAGAGAAATCATTTCGTAGCTTCCAATTTATGAAGCAGGCAAGTAATATTTTAAAAAATTATAACCTTCCAATCTTTCAGAATATTATAAGTTATGCAGTATATATATATATATATATATATATATATATATATATATATATATATATCGAATGATTACTAAATTAATATTGGCTTTATGTTTTCATTGTTTTAAATAAAGCATGGGAAGCGGTACATATTTGGAATAAATATTCTGCAGAAGAATTGAAAAGAACCGGCTCCCTGTAGCATATAATGAAAAAGTAATGGCGTGAATCTTTGTTTTCGAAACAATGAAACAATTTCAAAGCCGACGTACACATACACACACACACACACACACACACACACACACACACATATATATATATATATAGATATGAAAAAAAAACAAAATAAATATATGCTGGTTCATGTTTCTTTATCTTTTTTTGTTCAGTAAATAACCTTTTCTGCCATTTTCCATCGCTTGCTCTACATTTCCCTTTCTTTAGCAGGAAACACGGTAAGATTTGTTTTCTTCATTCTCCTTTTAGATTTCATTCTTTCATTTTCATTAACTTTTAATACGCGTGATGATTGGCCCTGTCTCGTAGCTGAGATGGTTATGTGTCCATCAGCATCAAGAGTTAGTGTTCAAGATCAGATTAAGAAAAAATCAATATTTTTAATGCCGATTTTCAAGGCAGACTGCCTGTCCCGACTTGGAGGAAGTGAACTTCATTTTCTAATTTAGTCTTTTGCCAGAGAAGGTTTATTGAATATCAATAGATGCGCTGATTAGATTAGAGCATGCGCATTTGCATTCATTTTCCCGAGTTATTATCAAATATTAACTATCACTCAATATATATATATATATACATATATATACATATATATATATATATATATATATATATATATATATATATATATATATATATATATATATATATCGTTAAAATATCTTCATTCAAACATGTTTCATTGAATAATATCGACATATTGTGTCTACTTATTTTTAAACTGATCCATTCCAGTTGTCTAATCAGTTTCTTGATGTTAAGATGTGATTCATCAAGGAAGGCGTCGTAGTTTTTTTGACCCACGTAACAGCTAAATTGTCCATAACAGAATAATTATCCATCCCACAAAAATATCTAAAAACCACTAAACTTATTGAGTTTCTTTTTCCATGTTTTTACATAAGACGTTTAGCTATTTTTTACACCATTTTTCGTAAGAATCACAGAAAAACTATTTGAAAAGAAATCAGGTTAAAATTGTTTTGTGTCAGATCTACTGCCTTCCCAAATGAGCAATGGTGAGAAGAAAAAAGATCATTCAGGCCTTCAGTAATGGTACCAGGCTTTCAGTAATGGTGACATTCATACTCTGGCTTCCATTTTCAAAGTCAATTCAAGAACCATCATGAGAACGGCGAATAAATTTAAACCGACTCTCTGTAATCGAAAAAGAAGAGAAAATCTGTATCATCGATTATTAGTGAGTATTCCTTCTGGTTGAATACCTTAACGAAGGTTGGGGGCTCCAACTAACTCAGGGTGTTATAGGCTAGGGGATACGCACATATACTTGCACGTACATATATCATTTTTTTTCTCAGATGTTATAAATACAGTGTTAATGTTATATAACAGAGCTATTTAGTATATATTAGTGAATATATATAATATCCAATGTCGATATCACGACTCGGGGTTTCATGCAAACCTGCAATCTTCAGGTACTGAATACATTCTGACCGTTATGAGATTCGCTTTGTCGTGGTGATAATTTAAAATTGTATGTTAAGACTTTTTTATTTATTTATTGTTGCCTAAAATATTATAATTAATTATTTATAATTTATATCATTCAAATTCTTAAGGTCGTAAGACGGAGAATTAAAAAAATTCAAATTAAAAATTATTTTAAATGAAAAAATTTAAAATTAAGTATCAAGGGGATAACTATTTAAATTATCACCACGAGAACGTGAATTTCATAACGGTCAGAATGTATTCAACACCTGAAGATTGCAGGTTTATATATATATATATATATATATATATATATATATATATATATATATATATATATATATATATATATATATATATATATGGTATTGCAGTACAGCAAATTTCAATTTTAGCCAACGTAGTCTTGGGCATATCCTAAGCCTACTGTGGTCAATTTGTGTACATAAAACTTAATAAATACCTTTGAGTTTATATTAGTGCACGGGTGCGGACTCCTGCCTCCGATAAGCACGCACACGGACACTGCTCGAGAAGGATTATTCCGGTACTGAGAAGTCTAAGAGTCAAAGACAGATTTGACAAGACGTCCGATCACACCTGCCAGCGATGTTTGTATTTCCATGTGACCGAATTAGAGAGAGAGAGAGAGAGAGAAAGAGAGAGAGAAAGAGAGAGAGAGGAGTAAAAGATATGGTCGATGAAAAAGGCAGTTAAAAACGTTTAAGGTGAAGCAGACTCCATATGCAAGCAGTGATAATGTCGTTTTATTTTGTGTAATTTCAATCTGAGTCTAATCTATAATCTGCCACATTATTGAGTTGTATTTCTATCTGTTTATCTCAGTTTGAGATCGGTCGATCTACTGTCCAATCTATCTATCTATCTATCTATCTATCTATCTATCTATCTATCTATCTATCTATCTATCTATCTATCTATCTATCTATCTATCTATCTATGTCCAAGTCCTCCTTTATGATCAGTGGTATGTGTCCGAATTCAGAAAAAAATAAGTGTGATATCGTCACTTGTAATAGTGACGCAAAACATAATCTCTCTACCACAGTGCATGTACTTATAAAATCTATCTATCGATCTATATCAGTCTGTTTCTATCTATCTATCTATCTATCTATCTATCTATCTATCTATCTATCTATCTTCAAAAGAAAAACGAAAAGAAAAAAATCGCAGTGAAAGCCAATATAGAGTGGGAGGTTATTGACCCCCCTCTCTCTCTATCTCTCTCGCTCTTTCCCCACCTTAAGTTATCGTTGCGCGTAACACTGCGTCCTTTTGCAAGTGAAGAAGCCTACGCAGGGTGGCAGATGAGTGTCACATAAAAAAAGGAAAATTTGCAAAAATGACACCAAAAGATAGGAAGAAAGTTGAAGATACTTAAAAAGAAAAAAAAAAATAAGAAAATAAAAGAAAATGGATGTTCAATGTTTGATAAGGTAATGGAAGTTGGGAAAGTAGTTTATCTTATTAAACTAGTGTTACTGCCGTACAATTTCGAGGTGAATGAATGTATCTTTCAACAATATTATCTCTTCGAGGAAGCAACTAATCAGTGATCTCCGCGCTGCAGAACCAGTTCTTCTAGCAGAGCGGATAACTTGCACAAGGAGCAGTACTAGCGCTCTCTAATGGTAATGGCAGTGACAATGTTTGCACGAAGGTGAAAAGTAAGAATAAAATAAAGGAACGAACAAAAAGAAAGAAAAAAAAAAGGAAAGAAACGACCGGCTTTTTCATACACCGGAAAATAAACAAAAGATAAAAGAGAAGGGTAAAAAAAGCTAGAAGACACTGCGCACCATGTTGTCGACAGATTCTGGTGTTACCAGAAACGCATGGTGGAATAACAATAATAATAAGCCACACTCGACACGACTTCGTTGTTTTGTGCCAAATGATATGTTTCTTGGATTATTCTTACTGCTCGTTCGTCGAGAAAGAACTGAGAGGTTCACTAAATCCAGGAAACTGTTTAAGGACCTATTTTTGTTTTGGTTAGACTGAAATGAAAAAGATAAGAAGGCACGGAAGAAAAGGGAAAATAATAGATTTGTCCTTTTTTAATTACGTTGTTTTTTTTGTTTTTTTTTGTGCAGTTAATCCAAATCTATTTTCTAAACTAATGATTTCGGCAAGGATATTCAAATAGGTTTATGTTATTTTCATTTCTGTTCCAAGAGGACTAGGTGTCATTTTCTTTTAACTTTTACATACGAGAAGAGAAAGAGAGAGAGAGAGAGAGAGAGTAAGAGAGAAGAATCTGTGTATATTACTATTATTAGCTATACGAAAGAAAGAAAAAAAACTACGCAAGCATACACAAGAAACATACAGATATATATTCTAATTGCAAGTAGTGCCTACCTACATACTTCTACGCACGTGCACTCTCACCTCTTCTCTGTTAGTGAGTGGACGAAATTCGTCTCTCAACTAAAAACACGATTCGTTTCCTACTTTCAATTTCTTCCGCTCTTCTCGTGTCCCCACCACCGTAACACACTGTGTTTTTCGTTCCTCTCTTGATGCTACTATTTAATATCTTTTTTTGCTTCTTTTCTTTCTTTACAAACTTGTGGAAGATATTAGTAGCCTCTATTTCCTTTTATTAAAGTAGAATTACGCTCTGTCTCACAATCACACCCGGGTACACGTAAAAAATCTATCTATCTATCTATCTATCTATCTATCTATCTATCTATCTATCTATCTATCTATCTATCTTCCCCAGTTCTCTTCTATTAATTTTAACACTGTCCTTATCTATCTATCTATCTATCTATCTATCTATCTATCTATCTATCTATCTATCTATCTATCTTTTCACGCTTTCTTTTTTTATCTCTTCTGTCAACTATATAGGCGTACAATCACTAACAATATTTCTCTTTCTCCCTCTCTCTTACACACACACACACACACACACACACACACACACACACACGCGCGCGCGCGCACGCACACATACACACACGCACTCTCCTCTCTCTCTCACACACACTCACACACATTCTGTATGCAAAGTCACAATCACTCATACCCATGTGTTTGTCCTTAACCTTACCTTATCTCTCCTTACAAGCATCTCCACATTCCCAACTAAAGACAACCATAAGTGTAGACGATAATTTTTCAATGAAAAGTACCCACACATTGATCCATTCACCTCGATTTTACCCGCTCAATATAAAAACGCTGACACACGCTCGCACCGACATATACAAAACAATTTGGCAAACGTCCACAGACAAACGTAAACAGTTCTCAGCGCTCGTAAATGTGGTTGTCGTAGCTCATTTGGTAAAGACATAAGCTCTTTTTTACAGATTGACATTTCAGCGTCAGTATCTTGTTTGTTATACACTATGTTCATTTAGGTTAGTAAACTTGCCTAAAATATAATAATTGGTTCATGAAGTAAGAAGAATTCCACTAAATCGTATCTTTCACCCTCCGTTTATTTATTCACTCTTTCTTTTTTGTTCTTACCCACTCACTCTGTTTATTGTCTTCGCTTTCTTTCCCCTTCTTACTTTACGTCTTTTCCATCTCTTTCTCGATTTCTCGTCCAGTTCCAAAAACCTTATTTCAGCTTTTCTTCATTTTACTCTTTCTCTTTTTTTTTTATCACTCCTTTCCTTCTACCCTCTCACATTTTAATCTTCACCTTCTTTCTTTCTTTACGCTCTCCCCGATCATTCGTTCTTACCTTCTATCTTGAGAAAAAGAAGCATCGACACCCCCACGCACACACGCACGCATGCACAACAAACACGAAGTAATAATAATCCCATTGGTCCGTAGCCAAACACATGGACATTTCACGATCGCCTCCTCGCTTCCGTATCTTCTCTCAATCCACGGATATTCCTTTAAGTTTCCGAATGGATATCACCGCGGATATTCTTCTCGAAGTCGCGCTTTACTTGCGAAACCCACTTTAGGGCCGAATTCAAAGCCTCGTTTTTAAATCTTGGAACCACTTTTTGGAAACTCGGCTATTCTCGCCAAATTTTACCCGGATCAATGGATATCCCGGCTTATGTACTATTTATTCATCGGACCGATGACCAAAAGGTCAAACTTTACGGTTAGTACATTTTTTATAATTAATTATTACTTGCTTTTTGCTTTCTTTTTAGTTTCTTTCCTAATTTTTAAAGTAACATGTTTTTTTTTTTAGAATTCAGGCATCTGTTTTTAAACGATCTCATTTTCCCTCGTCTCTAAATGTATGTTTTCTTTTTCAATTTGCTTATAGACTTTCCTTTTCTTCCTTTTCTCTTCTCGCGTTGACATTTTAATTCTACCTTTTTTATTTTCTGATTTGATTTCCTTATTGTTCTTTTCCCGCATCTCGTCTTATATTTTTCATTTTCTGCCTTTTTTTAATTCTTGATTATTCATTTTTCTTCCTCACTTTTCTTATCTCTCTTTAAACGAGTAGATGCTGAAAAGTTTTAGGCCCAACGAAAAAAACCCTAACAAAATATTTTTTCATGTTTGGTCGCTTGTTTACTTTTTGGAAATTGGGTCCGTCCGAAAATTATTCAGCACCCCATTTGTATTTGTTTCTCTTCTTTTTTATTTTTAGTAATTTTTTTTATGCATATTCCTTTTGTTTTTTTTTAAATTTAAAAAAATTATTTTCTGCTATATATTCTTTCATTCTGATAATATTCTTATCTATCTATCTATCTATCTATCTATCTATCTATCTATCTATCTATCTATCTATCTATTTATCGTAGAGCCTGTTCATTATTTCAGTCTTTTCACATCTATCTATCTATCTATCTATCTATCTATCTATCTATCTATCTATCTATCTATCTATCTATCTATGTCAGTCTTCATTTTTTATTCTATTTATCGTAGTCTGTTCATTATCTATCTATCTATCTATCTATCTATCTATCTATCTATCTATCTATCTAATCTTTCATTCTATTTATCGTAATCTCTTCATTATCTATCTATTTATCTATCTATATATCTATCTATCTATTATTGCTATTTATTTATATGCATTCATCTTTGTTATTCCCTGACTTCTTTTTTTTCAACGACCCCTACGCAAAGTCCCCACAAAACTAGAAAACTCGGCCTACTCATGATGTGGACCCGATAAAATGATTGTTTGTTAATAATGTTTTTTTTCAATCTGATGTTTACATTGATTATTTTACGCATGTTTTTACATATTCACCCTTCACAAATCGTCATGCATATTTTCAAATCCTTCTTTCACTTTCACTTTCTCTCTTTTCTTAACACACGTTTCGAATGTGTTAAAATGCGTCCACATATCAGCCTTACATATTCTAGACAAGCAAATTCAATGTGAAAAATCGGATATAATTCTGCACTTAGATCTTTTGAATTTACTTTTCTGCTAATAAATACATCTATAAAAACATTTGTGTATTATATACAAATATATTAGCAAACACGCAATCTGCACATACGTTTAAATCTAATATACGAAGTAATTCTTTATTAAAATCTATCTTGTTTTCATAGGTGGGTTGTGTATTCGTTTTCACCTTCATGTACAAACGTTATTACAATGCTATCATCAAACATGCACGTACACACAAATATTAACACATGTATGTATATATATATAGGTACATATTCTCTTTTAACAATTTATGTTGGTAAACCGTGTAGACATACATATACAAGTACATGAAGATACACTCAGATGCTAATATATATAATTGTGAGGATCATAATTGGTGGTTAAGTTAGTTGCGTTTTTTTTCCATAGGCGCCTGTGATCGATGTTCGAATCGATATAAAAGCAAATGTATTTGTTTTTCTGATTTTGATTGGTTTTACGGGTTATCAACTTTTTGTAGGCTATTTAAAATCAGAAAATATATTTGGATTGTAAGAATTTTTTTGAGGTAATAATGATTTACCGATACAAGTTCTCCTAATTAACCCATGCTTGGTTGGAGAAGACGTGGATTCATGCCTTTCCCAAAGCTGTTTACGCGTAAATGTATATAATGAACTCGACTGGAATTGAAACTCGGCTCTCCAATTTTCAATTCCGAGCCGTTATTCATTATACCACCCGCACATCCAAGCTTACAACACTTAGTATCCCCAAGCGGTCACCCATCTAAGTACGAAGCAGACTTAACTTAGTGATCGTAAGAGAACCGGTGTTTCAACGTGATATGGCCGTAACTCGAATATTTATGTTCGAATCAGGCAGGCTTTCCTTTCTTATTTAGTAGATAAGGCCTACATAGTCGTTATACACACCTCTTTTTGCCTTGTACCTCATTTAGTAAATGTTTATGTATCTCTCTATGAACACCAACAACTTACTTTCATTCATTTGTATTTTACGCAAGTCGATTTTTAAAACATGTTTTTTCTTATTTATACTTAAATATGCACATATTCACGCATGTGCACATAGACTTGTATAACGTATATTTCGGCAGCGGATTCTCTTTTATAAGCATGTCTTATTGAATGTAATAGAAAATGAAAGAAGGTTAAGTTATGTTTTAATTAACTTCTCTGGGTTTCGAACCAAACATATTTGATATTAGATGAAAATCAAAAGCATTACCGATTAATTTATAAAATAGTATAAAATAATAACAAAAATCCGTAACATATTTTTCATGCCTCTTCGCTGAAGATGACCGACGGAACGATCGAAAGTAATTCCCTTTTCTATTATGGACTCTGTTTATTGAGGATTTTCATTTAATCTCAAACATTTTGTCCGAAACCAATAAAAGTTTATTAAAAACTTTGTCTGTTACATTCACTAATACTGGCATATATATATATATATATATATATATATATATATATATATATATATATATATATATATATATATATATATATATATATATATATATATATATGTATTAAGGCATAAAAACGAAATTTTTTATTATAGGCCATGATAGATTTAAAATAAAAACACAAAACACCAGTCGACCGGTTTTGTCCCCTCTCATCAGAACTGTTAACGGGGAATAGAAATTATGAAAAACAAGAAAGTCTGTAATGAATGACGTGGATGAATGGGCAGGGAAGAAAAAAAATCATTCACGTCATTCAATACATACTTTCTTTTTCTTCATTAATTTCCATTCCCGACTGGTGTTTTGTGTTTTTATTTTAAATTCTATCATGGCCTATAATAAAAAAAGTTCTGTTTTTTATGCCTTAATACGTTTTTGTACTGTTTCAAACCTATTTATATATATATATATATATATATATATATATATATATATATATATATATATATATATGTGTGTGTGTGTGTGTGTGTGCGCGTGTGTGTGTGTATTTATGCAGTAAATGTTCTTTAAGGCAAATATTGTTAAAGTCAACAGATATTTTCTGTTGATTAATTTTAATAATCGACTTTTCAAAATTATGAACAGTCCTTCTCAGACAAGGAATTCTGACGGCATTTCCACCTTGTCTAAGAAGTATTATTCATATTTTGGAAAAGCCGATCATTAAAATTAATCGACAGAAAATATCTGTTGTCTCTAATAATATTTGCCTTATATATATATATATATATATATATATATATATATGTATATATATATATATATATATGTATATGTATATATATATATATATATATATATATATATATATATATATATGTATATATATATATATATATATATATATATATACACACAGAGAATAAAAAGCCAGCACCTTGAATATTTATTTCAATTTACACAAGAATATGGATTATAGTAATCTATGCAGATCAATGCATGAACAGGTTCCAAAAATAAGAGCTGTATCACCAATGCTCAGATCCCCGTATTAATACTTGGCATATCCTCTCTGTGCGCTAACCATGACCTGCGCACGCGCAAGCATACTATTATACGGATGGTGAATACCATTCTCCAATGCATTATTTCACGCCTTTTGCACCTATTGACGCAGTACAGAAAGCATTGTAGGTGCATTAACTGAATCAGTAAGAGGTAGTCCCTTCGTGCGCCAAACATGCTCAAGGGTGAAAATATATGGCGATTGTATTGGTTCAGGAAATTGTTGAAGATCTTGCAGAGCATGTTGAGTAACATGTACATCATATAGACGGGTATTAACATGTTGAAACAGTCCTTCGATTTCCTGTTTTAGTAAATGCAACAGAACGAGTTGAGCAAAATTCTAAACGTAAATGTCACTGTTCAAAGTTATCTCCATAAACACCAGACACAATAAAGAATAGTAATTCATGGCTTCCGCACCACGATGCCAGAGTATGGACCTGTGTTATGGGTGCATACACTCTGGAAGAAATTGTTCCTCGGCTATATGTCGCACGCACAAACGATCAACACTTGCATGAAGGTAGTACCTGTTCTCATCACTGAACTATACAAGGTGCAGTTCGATCCTCAGGTGATCCTTTCGTGACACTAGTGGCGATAATGATTTGACATTGTCCTACTGCAAGTAAATGATTTCTAACGTCCCAAGTTCACACTCCTGGGGCCACATTTGCTCTGATCTGTGTTGCAGACGCCTTGCACTTCTGTTCTTACAATGCATCAACCTTGGTCTGTGTCTATTCTATCTGACTGTCCAGAACCTGATCTGCGGTTGTAGGAATGCTCATTGGACTACCGCTATCAATGTCTAAGCTCCATCGATGCGCCAGGTCCAACGCGCATTGCACTTCTCCGGAATGACCATTCAGCCTCTGATGAACAAAAAAAAAAAAGAAAAAAAAAGACCACGTGGCTTGACTCTTGGTTGAACAGGACTCTCATTACACTGGACTTTATTCCAGCATACGTCACCATCTAAAGCTCTGATATAAACAATGAACTGTTATGAATGTTACTGCGTCGCAAGATAAGCGAAGATTTTGAAAATATCTATTATAGCCTTGCATGCGGATATCGTACCTAAATCGAAATCGACAACGTACTTCAAGGTGTTGCGATTTTATTTTCCGTCGGTAAGCAAAGGCTTAGCAATAATGAAAACGTCATCTTCCATTAACCTGCAACTCGCCAAATGTACCATATACCTTCTGTTTCTATCGGTTCAAGAAAGTTACTTTCGGCATATCTACATGCACCAAACGCAAGAAAGCTGTTGATGACATAAGAGCAAAAGAAAGCCAACAAATGGAAGGATACCAAATTAAAGGTTTATTAAGCGGTTGTGTTTTCTGTTCTTCTATATGGTGTTGAATTTTAGTGTCGAATTTCGAGTTTTTACGAACGGTTCTACCAGCGCTACCATCGTACCATATTCGAAGTCTGCTGAAGAAACTTCGTCACAAACACCGATCTCCTCAAAAATAGACACTCCTCTCATTAGAACATTGCTAAAAAAAACCCCGCGGCTACGCTGAACTGACCAACAACTTCCCAAAAGACTACAGTTCGGTGAGCTGGTGTTCGGTTAATGCAATAGAAGGGCGACACAAAAGAGATAAAGGGACAAAAACAGAACCTTGTCTCCTACAGTATCAGCCACCACATTTAATAACGAAAGATGTTTACAGGTCCTCTTAGCATCAAAAGATTTTTCACGCGATCGACCTGAATGAGTCAATCCGCAGACGAAGATGAGAGGATGCAGTACTGTAAACTTGACATTCCTTTTAGCCATCAATTTCACACCTGTACCGCATTGTCTTGCGTGGATTTTGCCAATCCTGAGATCTGTCGCCATTTTCTATTTTTAATTTCGCGCATGCTCGTTGTTTATTTTTGATTTTGTCGATTGCATAGTATAGTAGTGTTAATTGGGAACTGTCTATGAGAAAAAGAGCACCATGACGCAATTCACTCTGCCAGAAATTTGAAAACGCCATGTTGTACTGCTTGGCTTTTGTGCCGGAAGCTCCAATATGAAGATTTCAGAGGTTTTTGTTACCAATCTAAAGATAGTGTAGAGTGTTCATAAAGATTTGAATGGTGGTTACGAAGGTGTTTGGAGTGATCAGTAGTGATGGCAACGTTATGCCTCCATTCATCTTCCCACAGGTCATCAGACTCAACACGGAGGCATACATCAAGTACCTTTGGTCAAGAGAATGGCTGCTGGAAGACCCGGATGTCTGGCAGCAGGAATTTGCGGCATGCCACAAAAGCAGGAGAATCCAGTCATAGCCGTCAGACAATTTCTGCAAACACACCACCCCTTACATCTGGCCACCTAACTCCCCCAACTGGAACCTCTTGATTATTATGTGTGGAGAGCAGTTGAGGAAGAGAGCAATATAAACTCCTTGTAACAAGGATTATGGCTGCATTCACCAACTTAAACAAGGAGACCGCCCAGAAGAGATACGGGAGATTCGGAAGTTGATTGAAAGCAATGGGTGAAGCTAATGGCGATTTTATTAAATAAATTTACTTCTTAGATATCTTTGTATCATTTTGGAAAATATATCTGTTAAAATGAGATGTCAGTGTTATATATATATATATATATATATAAACATTCTACATTCAATACCATCACTTGAGAAGACACCAGAAGTGTTGAAACAAATGGCTATTTTTGTAGTGATGTTATAACATGTTTATGTTATAATTTTTGAATAAATAAAATTTATACATATATATATATATATATATATATATATATATATATATATATATATATATATATATATATGAGATAAGCACGCGAACATATTATCTGGAACAATTAATTATATTTACATGTACTTATGCATGTTTGTGTGCTTATCTCATTAGTCAAATGACGAATTGTAAGCGATTTGAGGTGAAGAAGTATCAGAAAAAAAATAAGTGTTAGTAATCGTTAGTAGAACAGAGTCAAAGAAGAATGGTAAGGTGGGAAAAGATAGGAAATTGTGGAGAACCATGATCAGTCACATCCTGAAAGGGCATAACACGTAAAAGAAGAAGAATATTCTAAATGTAATCAAAATGATCTCTTTATTTGGACGCTCGCTGTTTGTCTTACTTGATATGTTTTATTTTTGTATAAGTCTTACTTTATAGACGTGCGCAGGCATTATGTCAAGGCCTTTCTCTAGATATTAACTAAATGTCTAAGTTCATTTATATTCCGAGAAATCCTTTCTCGCAGTGAACGTATAAGCAACCTTGCATTGAAACATTAACAAATACTTAGTCGTTTGCGCGTATAATGTACACCAGGCGTTTACTTTTGGCCGTTGATGTTGAACTCATTTTTCTGTGTTTGACAAATAGGCATATTTACAGACATATGAAATGCAATTTTTATCATGTGTAATTTTTTATACACTGCTGAACCAAAATACATTATTTCACATGTTAATATAAATCCTTCAGATTCTATATTCATCACCAGTCATTCATTGATTTTGTTAACTTTTCTACTTGCAGCAGTTTTTATTGCTTCTCAGAGATCTTTGGTTTTATATTGTTTTCCATTTTCATATAATTCCCTTTTAATGATGAAGTACAGATTTTCTATTCGATTAATATCTGGAGAGGCTGTGAGGCATTCCATTAATTTGGTGCCTTTGAAACCTTTTTAGACAAGGTGAGTAAGAGTCAGCTTTGCAGAACATAAAGGAGCCTTGTATAAAGATAATCTTTAACATAAACTTCTTGTTTAGGACATGTACTGCTCAAAAAACGCCTTTTCTAAACACTTATAATAATTCTATTAAACGCTTACCAACTTTGAAAGGACCTTTTCGTCTACTGTCCAGAATATTATTCCACCTATATCCTATTATTATATTAGCCCAAAACATTATTATATTAACCCCCAAATCTATTAATATATTAGTTCCAAAACTATAATTAATATATTAACCGAAAATATTATTATATTAGCTAACTACCTATTAGCTAAACCAATCCCATTACAATAATAATAGGTTTGGGGCTAATATATTAATAATAGGTTTTCCTATTATTAATATATTAGCCCCAAACCTATTATTATTGTAATGGGATTGGTTTAGCTAATAGGTAGTTAGCATAAAGAGAGCTATAACTGTAGCTCATGGGCAACTTTGAGTGCGTGTACGTAGAATATCTACGGCGACTAAGTTTGATCATCATAACAAAATGGCGTCGCCTGACGGAGCTCTGTTGAACACAGAAGAACCTGAAAACGTAAAGATCTAGATAACATGCTTTGAGCCACGTGCCAGAATTAAGAAATTACGAGATGACCAAACACCTGAAGGACAGAAAGAAATCACGGATCTATTTTTGGTCGCTGCGGGATGCGAAGCCATTAGGCAGATTTCCTTAATGACTTATAAGGATGAAATTGAAAACTTGACATTTTAAGGCGGTCAAAGAAATAATATTGAGAAATATTCAGCCAAAGAAAAGACTGGTCATAGCTGAACGAACCAAATTCTTAGCATTGAAACAAGAATTTGGGGCGCCTATAAGGAAATATCTAAGAAGGTTAAGAGATACCAGTAGAAATTGTGAATTTCATGAAGCTAGTTCGAATAACTATGTAAGAAAGCAGAGCAGAGGAATCAATGGATGATCAAAGTTCTTTGGAAGACTCGGAGTACGAAACGTGGGACACTGGGAATAAAAGAACTAGATCAAGGTCCCCCATAATGAGAAATACTCGTGAAACCCGTGAGAGGAAGAGGGAATGTAGGAGAAGCCGTAGATCCACACAGGGCGTGAAACCCAAAAGATTCAGGGAGATGTAATGGGATTGGTTTAGCTAATAGGTAATTAGGATAAAGAGAGCTATAACTATAGCTCACGGGCAACTTTGAGTCAGTGTACATAGAATATCTATGGCTACTAAGTTTTATCATCATAACAATTATATTATCTGAAAACATTATTTTATTAGCCCCAAACCATTATTATTATTATTATTATTATTATTATATTATCTGAAAACATTATTATGTTAGCGAAAAGCCTATTATTTTATTATATTAGCCTCCCAAAATATTCCACCTATCCTCTGTTGTCTTCAATGTCATGTTGGTTAACTATTTTTATAAAGGAAGCAACCTCTACCTAGCTATCAGATTCATCTAATGTAGCTCTACATTCATCACTAAAAATACTGCTGAAAAAACAGTTATATTAAAACTTATACTTTTGTCTTTGTAATGTTTACTTAAAGTTTGTAATTGCTTGTTTTCTTGTCTTTAGACACTGTTCTTAATACTCTCCATATTTTCTCTCTGTTTACATTTACAAGAACTTCTACAAATATTTTCTTACAGACCAATTCTTTTCCTTTTCGATTTTCTTAAATGATTTTAGCTAGTTTTTTTCTTGTTCTTATCTTGCCAATGTTTTTAGTTTCAGTTTTAATTATTCTTTGATCTCTGTCCAACCTGTTCGCAAGTTACACCATTATTCTACCATCATTCAATAAATTACCAATATCGTGTTTCTCTTTTGAGGTCAGAATATCCATAGACCTGAAATAAAAACAAAAATCATCAACGATAATAGTTTATATGTTTATTTGTAATATAATGGACAAACATCGATTTGTATAATAAAGTTTCACACCACCAAATAATTGTCTATATCTCTGAGATGAGGTATTATGATTACTAACATTATTTACCTTATTCGGACTGTTGTCCTCATCTTCATTGTCACATTCACAACGTTTCGGTCGTTGTATTTTAGGTGATTGGAATTTCGAACCGAACCCTCAAGGACACATAGCCCAGTGGATACAGCCGTTGGTAAGATCCAACGACTAGACCCAAATAGTTGAGAGTTCAATACCAAGCTACAGTAATAGTGAACCAAACACTTGGAGAGTTGAGATAAAGGGAAATAACTGAGACATCCGAAAGAGGCATGGCACGTGGAACTAGAACAATCTACCCCGGCGGACGAAATAAATGGTTTGGTTCGAAATTCCAATCACCTGAAGAAGGCCGGAGTGTACAACGGCTGAAACGTTGTGAATATGGCAATGAAGATGAGGAGTAATGTAAATAATATACCTAAATAAATAATCCGAATAATGTAAATAATTGTTATATAGGAATAAAGCGTCGCTGCCGACACTGGAGTTTGAACACAGATCACCAGTGAGCAATCACGGGTGATTCTATTTCTAATAAGTAGACCACGTGATCGTAAAGGAAATGTATATATGAGATTTAGCGTGACGTCTAATTCATCACTATTTCTACACTATCCTCTATTACTATACGGATCGCTATTCTCTTCACTATACTATTTTTTTATACTGATCACTATACGGATTACTATTCGGATCACAATACAGTGGTTATTATTCGAGCGAGTATTATCGAGCAAGTACTATTAGTGCGAGTGTTATTCGAAGGCGGCTGACACCAGTATTGTTCAGCGACGTTATTATAGTTGTATCTGCGATTACAAAGTCTCTACTACAAAGAGCTTTATGAAAGTGACAACGAGTATTCGTTGACATCACAAAAGTAGCAACGAGTGTTAGTTGACATCACAAAAGTAATGTGTCACCAAATAATTGTAAATATTTCTAATAAAAACTGAGATAAGCCAAAGTTCATATTATATACTTATCTCTATCTATAAAAGGCAGGATGTGTGTGTGTGTGTGTGTGTGTGTGTGTGTGTGTGTGTGTGTGTGTGTGTGTGTGTGTGTGTGTGTGTGTAACGAATGCACGGCCGCAATTTTCGACGGATTTGCACCAAAATTTACATGCACAT
This sequence comes from Acanthosepion esculentum, assembly GCA_964036315.1. NCBI lineage: Eukaryota > Metazoa > Mollusca > Cephalopoda > Sepiida > Sepiidae > Acanthosepion > Acanthosepion esculentum. Next base: position 48,839,181 of record OZ038507.1, read on the forward strand.
GCTCCAAGTTAGTGGGAAGGCCAAGGCCGACTTTGCATTTCCCAACTCCCATCAATAGTGGAAATAATCATTTTTTTCATGCTTCTACGGCAGTTTTCATGTAGTTTGCCACTGGCCAGAGTGAGAGCCAACAGTTGACTGATACGAATGTTAACAGAGTATGCTAGCATGCAAAAAAAATCGATAGCTGCATTCGTCACAAGTGGGAAAATTTTAAATTTGCATGGCACTTTACTCCAGTTGGCTCATTCGCTTGCTTACACTCAATGTTGGTTCTGATTCCGCAGAACTGGGTTGGGTGTGAAAAAGTATTTGTTGTTAACATTATTTTTTCATTCGGTTTTTCCAGTTAAGAGTCCTTTTTTTAAAGCTGATCGTTTTGTGTTCATTTTGTTTAGTTCTTTTTTCGTAACAGATTTAATGTTTAGTATAGAGCTTATAAAAAATTCGCAGTGTGAGATAGGCAAGAAGTAAGGCATGGAGCAACATCAGCACAGCAAAGGGCACTCCTTTAAAGGCAAGGAAGGGCAAAAATATTTTAAGTCAAGTGATAGCGATTGCTGTATGAGTCGTACGATTTTTGAATCAAGCACGGGCCATGCTGCTAATCATATAAATATAAGTAAATGTTTTTAAAAAAATTCTAATCATTTTGTTGGGAAATTATTCACTTGAATAATAAAATCTAACGTTGTGTACATCTGATTATGTATATATTTCCTGTATATTGAATGCGTGCCTGTGAGACAGCTACGTGCTTACCGTATAGTGAAAGGACCTGTGAGAAGAAGCAATCGCATGATTGGCTGATTTGTTTTTGATGGCTTAAACATCATTTGCCGGTTATTTAAAGCCAGAACATATTTTTGGGGAGATAATAATGATTTGCTGACACAAGTTCTACTAATTAACCCATAACTGAGGGCGAGAAGAGGTGGAGTCATACTTTTAAATTCAAGGATATTTGCGCGTTAGAGAATATAACGAACCCGAATGGAATTGAACCTCGGCTCTCCAGTTTCCAATTCCATTATCCATTACACCACCCGCACATCCAAGCTTACAGTATCTAGTATTCACAAGCAGCCAGCCATCTTGTTACTGAGCAAGACCAATTTTGTTTAATTCCGGTGATCGTTCGAGAACTGGTGTTTCAACATGATATGGCCGTCAGCCCATTATACAACCGCACAATCAAGCTTACAGCGCCCGGTACCCCCAAGCGGCCACCCATCTCGGTCCGGACCAGGTTTAATATGACCGTAAGCCAGCAATCGTGTAGCTTCGAACCCATTTTCTTGTCATTCATAATTGGGAAACCGCTATCTAACCGATCTCTAACACTTACAGGACACAACGAAGGCAACAGGAACAAGAGGAGGCAGCGATGGTAGAACGGAGAATGGGAGGGATGGTAAAAAGACAGACCATGCTCAGAGCTACAAAGGATAGGAAGTTGTAGAAAGTCATAATAAACCACGACCCGAAGGGACACAACATAGAGAATACTGTCACACCCCCTCATTTAAACTCAGTTGAAATAATCCACCAAAATGATTAAGGGATTAGTCAGGAACAAATAGCAACTGATAATAATTCATGTACGAATATCAGTTGAAACTCTACTATGTCGGCTGTAGGTTGTGAGTTCGATCCTTGTAGGCTTCTCCAAAAAGCTTCTGCAGAAGATAGTGAAGGAAAGCGAGAAGAAAGGACTAAACATAAACTGCAAGAAGATAGAAGTCATGGTTGTTAGTAAAAAGATGAACTCAAAATGCAAATAACAAATCCGAGATAGCAAAATCAAACAGGTACAATATTTGGGAAGTGAAAATCAAACAGGTACAATATTTGGGAAGTGAAAATCAAACAGGTACAATATCTTGGAAGTGAAAATCAAACAGGTACAATATCTGGGAAGTGAAAATCAAACTGGTACAATGTCTGGGAAGTGAAAATCAAACAGGTACAATGTCTGGGAAGTGAAAATCAAACAGGTACAATATCTGGGAAGTGAAAATCAAACAGGTACAATGTCTGGGAAGTGAAAATCAAACAGGTACAATATCTGGGAAGTGAAAATCAAACAGGTACAATGTCTGGGAAGTGTTTTAACAGAGTGCGGAAAGTGCTACACTGAAATCCGAAAACGCATTGGGATAGCCAAAGATGCATTCCGAAAGCTAGGCAGAGTGATAAGGGAGAGAAAAACAAAGGAAAGACTACTGAAATCTTACGTGATATCTGTCCTCCTATAAGGCAGTTAAAGCTGGACGATTTTCTGGAAATGAGGAAGAGACTTGAAGTAACAGAAATGTCGCTCTGCAGAAGGGTGCTGAGGATAGCATGGGCCAAACATGTGAGGAACGACGAAGTTTTACAGAAAATGGAAACAATAAGGAAACTTATACTTAATATCAGGAAGACGCAGTTGAAATTTCTGGGACATAATGGAGAAGGAAAATCTGGTACTCATGGACAGATTGAAGGCAAGACGGACAGAGAGAAACAGCGCGTAACATACTTGATAAGTTTGAGTAAATGGATGGCGGAACAGGGTTTTGAAGAAATAACGAAAAGACAAAATTTATTAAGAGCTACAAAGGACAGGAAATTGTGGAGAGACATGATCGCTTACGTCCGGAGATTACACGACACAAAAAGATGTTCATTTTTTCCCTAATTCTGTTTTTTTTTCTCTTCTTTCTCCGTTTTTTCTTTCTTATCTTTTCTTATTCTTGCTAGTATCACCTCCAACCTTGTTCCTGTTGATATTTCCTGAACGTAATCTAAATATGGAACAAAGCCAAATATATATGAAGAAAGATTGTCTTGTGCCAATCATCAAAATAGGGAGACCCTGTTTGTTATGAAAACTAGCATTGCAAATTCTGGAAATTTCTTGGACCACTGGCGTCAGTAGAAAATTCACAGCCGGATCTCTTTTATTTATTTTAAAAAAATGCTAAACTTCATCTAAATACAAGGCTCGAGTGCCACTCAGTGTAGAGGCTTACTGTTAAAATGGTTATAATGAATGTGTGACGTGAAGTAGGTGGTAGAAAGTGGAAATTATGAGGATATGGAAGACAGATAACGAGTGACTTTGACTTGAAGAGATTGCTTTGTCCAGGGAAGCATCCACGCAGGAGACTTTTTTTTCGAAAATGTGGCAGTTTTTGGGAGAATGCTGTGGAAATTTCTCCTTATATTTGGAATACGGAGGAAATGATGTTGATTCGACTCTGTGGAAGTGTCCTGGAAATATAGAATGTAGCTTATCTGAACATCTACTCAGGAAACAGGCATAGTCTTGCGATGATCGATCAGCGGGAAAGAAGCTGTCTAGTGGAGACCCCATAAACGATTTTGAATTCTATCAAGGCTGGAAAGTAAAGATTGAGCAGCGCCAGCTCAGATATGGCATCAGTCTTAAGGACCTAATAGTAAACGAAAGTAACAATGTCTGTATAAGACTGGACATTTTTCTATCAGTGTGTTGTTTATTTGTATGTTTTAAAATGAATAGAATGTTTAGCAAAACACATGAAAACAAGGATGTGCTGAAAAGTTCTCAGTGCGACCAAATGTCATTTATTTATTGATTCATTTTTTACTACTTATCAACCCAATACATATTTTGGATTATAAGAATAATTTTTTGGAGAGTGAATATTGAATAAACATTTTTCCTAATACAAATTCTACTATTTAACTTTAGAAGAGATAGATTCATACCTTTCCCAATGGTATTTACGCGTAAGGGAATGCAAAGATCTCGACTAGAATTCGAACGCGGTTCTCCTATTTTCCATACTGAGCCGCTACCCATTACCCCACCCGCGCATCCAGCAGTGCTACCAAGAAGCACTTCCAAAATTGATGCCTGATTATACACTCACATTTTGTGAAGTGGGTCGAGTTGGTAACTTTTCAGCAACTGATCGGATAACTGAATGATATTCCCGTTTGTATATTGATGACTGTGAAGGGAGTACTTGCATATTTATGATCTTGAGTTAATTTGTATAACTAAATTAATGTCAATTAAGCTCATTTTGGCCCACGGCAACCACATTCGTCTGGACTTTTCAATAATCCAATGATTTATATTCCTGTGTATCTTTTGAACACAGATGTATCGCTAGCTGCCTCGAGAATGTGTTTTTTTTTGTGTGCATTCTAAAGCACTTGCGGGTAAAAGTAAAATCGTTAGAGCGTAGTTTTGTGACTTAATGCCTGAGTCTATATGCGAGAGGAGCCAACAAAAGCGGGCGCCAGAAAGTAAAACAATTCCAAATTTTAACAATCAATCGCGTGAGTTACTTCAGGCTATTGCATTTAATCAGCCTGAGCTTGCCTTATAGCCAGAACCAAAATAGCATCCCATACATGTAAATGAAAACAAAGTAAAGCCCTTCGTCATTCTTGAACTTCTACACGACATGTGTAGCATAAGACAACGGCAAAACCATGGCACTACCCCGGTTTTAGTTGTATAAGGGTTCTAATTGGAATTGATAGCCCAATATAGAACTCGTTTTGAATTCCAAATTGCCTTTCCCCTAGATTGGAACAAAAGCTACAGAGGCCAGTCTACCCTACTATTTAACCCATAGCTGGGACGATAAGAAATGGATTCATACCTTTGCGAAGGGCGTTTATGCGAAGGTAAACGCAACGGCTTCGGTCAGAATTTGAATGGCTTTCAATTTCGGCACCTATAACTGCTATGCTACGGACACATTCAACCAAATAAATTTACCGTTCAGATTGGTGTAAATTTGCACAAATTTTGAAGATTGACATCGTTTTCATAACTGATTGAGATTGGGTATCTTTAATGTCTAAACTGTAAAGTTCTACATTATTTTATGATTGACAACTGTAATCGGGATGCATGTCTCTCGTTATATAGAAGACACTTTACTCCCAAATCATTTCGGCAGCTTCATTCTTTAAACTATAAAAAAAAAACACTATCACTATCAAGCCATGATATCCCTCCACTACTTCCACTCATGACCAAGGATCCCTCGAAGCACATGCCCAACTTGTTAAGTTCAACTGACAACGAAATCTGTGGTATTTAACTAAATGGGATATTTACTGTAGACCATCTTAATTCAACAATACAAAACATGGACATGTTAACATCTCCGTTTATTATTATTATTATTATTATTATTATTATTATTATTATTATTGCGCACGGTATCAACTTGTTAGAGAGTAATTTTAAGTGCCTAAATATTAAGTCCCCTCCGGGCTCTATGAGTAAAAATGGCGCTGTCGGGTGCACATTTGAGACGTTTCGTTTAGATGGAGGAAGCCATCCGGATGATATGTACACTTTCGTACAAAGCAATCTTTTGTAGTTCTGATATTCTGATGTCTCCAGGAATTTTACTCACATAATTTTCGGTAACCTTCTTTATCACACCAACATACCCGCATTGCAACAGTGGTAATCGTAGATTATTATTTGCATTTCAGCTTCACTAAATATCACCTGATGCTTTTACTGTTCATTCTTTAAGAACCTGTGGTTAGTTTTCTCATAAAATTCTGTCCGCTGAGCAAAACCTAACCAATTCAGCGTTGGTTTATGTAAGAAAACATTCGCTAGAAGTAAAACCGTATTATTGTTCATTAAAAAGCTTTTGGGAAATATAAATGCGAACAACTCTGTTTTCGGCAGCGTTTGTTGAACACTGCCGACTAATTGAGAAGATATAATGTTGCCTGCTTTCTTTCAGGAAATGCGCCAACACTGTGACAAAGCCAGGAGCTACAGAAACGTCAAATGAAACCTGGTTAATTTGTTGCACACGTTGAAGCAAATCCGCCCACCCCGCCATTTTTTTCACTTAGTACAATTCCAGATGTGAAAGTGAATTCCATTATGCTTAAACTGTATATTTACAGCTTTCATTTTAAGGCAGGAACAGAAAAGAGTTTTAAATAAACTTAATTTAGAAGGTAGTATATAACCGAATATAAGTTTCTATGATCAGATTCTTACGCAAAAAACAGGGGATCGCACTATACACAGGTAATGTTTTTGGAGAGGTTACAATCAGGCATTTTCAAATACCGGTTGCACCATACACAGGTCATTTTTTTGTAGGGTTTAAAATTCATGCATTTTCGATGAACGTAACCTACTTGGTATGCCTACACTTTCACGGTGCCTTTGGCTAATCATAAGGGTAGAGGAAAGCTTCTTTAGCCTGCTTCCCACAGACTAGATTCTTTCTTTCTGTTGCTCCGCGAACAACAGAACGTCATTCACTGTGTGTGCCGCTTAAAATCTATCTTATAAAAACAAAGAATTAAGAATGTTTGTTTTCCTTTCTCCAATTTGAGTACTTCTTCGTTCACATGTGTTTATATCGCTAAGGTATTGTTTTTCCAACGGTATCCCTTTTGTCTTTTACGTATCTATTACGTATGTGTGTTCAGTTGTGTTCCTTATTCTGTCTTCCTCTGTTTATTTATATTTATTCTTATTTATTATAGTTTTTACATTTACTGGTATTATTTGTACAAAAAAGAATGAAGACCATTTATTTGCTATAAAATATGCCCCAGAATGATGCCCAATACTGAAATATTGAACTATTTTTCATTAAATTTTAACATAAATTGCAGACGATTTTCGATTAAAAAAAATGAACGTAAATGTTTGGAAAACAAAACTGATAATTCTTGTATATAACGACAATGTAACGTTATGTTAGTAACGGATGCTTTGTGGAACCCACACACAAGAGGATGCTTTCCTGACCATTACAATCATAACCTATTCAAGTCCAAGATCAACCGTTATCTTCCCCGCATATCACAAAAAACTGTGCCTCTTACTTTGTGTTATGGTAATTTACCCTCGCACGCATGGACTCTCCCAGCTATAAATAGGAGCAGGTACTGTATTTTATAGTTATTTTTAGCAGTCAGCTCTGACAGTCGTACCGAACATTTTTGCTGTAACACTCTCGTTTATATATGTTTGTATTACTGTTTCTGCTAATATAATGGTTTAACTCAATTCCTATCTTGTGTCTTAATTTCTGGCGCTAACAAGGCCACATCACTCTGTAACCCTCTACCTCGAGTGGCTCTTAGGCCTTGTAAAATTGGGAACTTCATTGTAAAAATCAAAACAAAACAAAACGAAACAAACGTCTATTAAGAATACAAGAAATATTCCATACGTAAAATTATTGTTTATCCACTTCGACCGTGAGGGTATGTGGTTTCGGGAACCTAGAACAAACGTTTGAATCTTCTCGCCTGGATGGTAGTTCGCTGGTTAGGTGTTTATACAACTTTCTGTCATCCGTCAAGTTTCTTGTTTTATATGAGCGCAGCTACTCACATTCTTTCAAGTCCGATCCTTCACTTGGTGGCTATGAAGTTACCTTCTAGGTTAACCCTGTGCATCTAGCTCTTTTGATGTTCTATTGTGACGTAGAGTACAAAGTTTGGTATTTTTAGAACTAGTATATATTGGGCATTTAAAAAGAACAACAGATCGTAAGAGGCTAACTTATCTCACAGATGAATTCCAACTTGAGGATCTATACAACCATCTAGATTTTGTTTCTGTATCTTCATTAGTTCTTCATAAGGCTTCAGTTCATTGAAGAATAATTCTTGATTGACATTGACAAAAGGACAATCTTATTCGCTATATATTTATCAGCACGAAATATATTTATCACCACCAAATATTTTTAGTTCCACGTCCTATTAAAATGCCGACACATCACCAAAATTTAGTTTATTCAGAATATGCAATTTATATATATATATATATATATATATATATATATATATATATATATCTGAAAACATAAAAAACGATACTCAAATATTGCTGCCTTTCATGTGGACTCTCATTTTGTTATACGGTTCTCTCACAATCTTCAGACATTTCACGAGTAACTAAATGATATCTTCTCCATATTGCAGTATAATGGCTGGCTGCTCATATCTTGGTATGCCTGTTTATTAGGGCGGTTACCGATACCCTTGCAAAAGCCTGCTCAGACACATTTGTATATGCAGAACGTCGTTTGGGGATCTTGCGACATACTGTGCACCAGTTCTCTGTATACGGCTCTTCCAAAAAGTGTGGTTGGTTCTGCACAAGCCTTCAGCACTAGAATTAAATATGTACGGGTAGTCTGGTTGGTGGGTTTAAGAACTAACCTGCTTGACCCTCATACGTCGAAAAAATATCAAAACAATGTTGGGGGGAAAATGTATGACAAAGTGGAAAAAAGTTTTCGTGTGACGCGTTTTGCCCTTTAGGACTTCATCGGACTAAATTTGTTACGTTGGTGTGAGTACACATGCGCACGGACGAGGAAGGCTGGAAATTATAAATTTATTTTGAACAAATTTAGTCCGATTAAGTCGTAAGGGACGAAACGCATCACACGAAAACTTTTTTCCACTTTGTCATACATTTTCCCCAATACACACACACACACACACACACACACACACACACACACACACACATATATATATATATATATATATATATATATATATATATATATATATATATATATATCCCATGACGTGCTGACGCTTCGAGTGTGATTAACCAATCTATTTTGCGATGATATTTACGCGAAATGAACACAACAGCCTTGGTTGAAATACAGATGAAATCTTCTCGGAAATGAACCAGCCATCTAATAAACTTAGCCTTCTTAGGGAGATGTCACCTTAATAAGCTCCAAAGTTTCCCCTTCACAGACTTATTCCAGTGTCCTTTTCCACATTTCAAAACAGTCCGTAAAGTCCATTTTTGGGGAATGTCGTCAACTGCCTCATTACATTCTCCTTAACCTCGTTCAACATCAGAAATCGCTCCCTTTTCAAAGCTAATTTTAATTTCGGACAAAACCAAAATTCATAGAGAGTTAAATTTAGATTGTGGGAAGGAGGCTGATAGACTTGTCTGATTCGATCTTTTTACTAAAAGAGACGTGAAAATGGGCGGATGTTTAAGATATTCAAAGCGGTGAGATGCTTCTTGGGTAGTCTCTGAAATACCGCCACCTTATTCTAATGCTCACACTACCAATTACCGATTTTCTTTTTTTCAATCTACTTACGTTCAACATTTTTGGCTGTTCTGTTATCCAGAATATGAATTGCTTTCAACGGATTCCGTGCTTCATGCATCGATACCCAAATTTTATTTGGTTTTCGTTTATTTCAATATTCCCGAAAGCCTTCTTAATCGTTCACATAGTTTTCTGCAGATGAATGTTACTGTGACTGCTAAAACGATGCATTCGAAATTGTCCAGTATTCTCTGTCATATAGGATGAGGTAATCCTTCACTTAAGCGGCGTAAAATAATCCGTCACGTTTCTGCCTCACTTATACGACGTAAAATAAACTGTCCTGTTTCATTTCAGCCATGTCACGTGATAGAGACCCACAGTCAATCGTCGACCCAAATGAATTATCACAAGAAGGTATTTTGCTCAGCAATCGTCTTAGGGAACCTTAGGATGCTGCGTTTATAGCTCATTCGAAAACAGCCGACATTGTAAAGAGTGCAACCAGCCATTTTGGGCGAAATGCCTATAAAGATGCAACCAATGGTTGTCGCTGGTATTGCAAATCATATAAACATCATCGAAGTGTTAGATTCATTCTTTGTTAAAAGCTGGTTGCCACCAAAGCAAACAACGTCGACAGTTTGAAACTTCCATGTTTTCAGCATTTATTTTATGTGTCGTCCATTGTTGGGCGCGTAGTCGAGTGATTAGAACGTTCGCTTCCTGACCATAAGGCGCGGGTTCGAACCATAGTCGATCCCAGCGTGCGGCACCTTTGAAAAGTGCCTTGTGAGTGAAATTGGGTAGATGGAACTCTCAAGGGCCGTCAAGAGCTGTGCTAGCACAAAGCCACAAGTCATCGTGGCCGAGGGCTTGAGCGTGCTGATCACGCTAGATAACACGCTCTCTCCCAGAAAGGTCTGCTCAGCATGGGATTGGCTAACCGCCCTAGTAAACGGGTATCCTCGAATACATGTTGCCAGCTATTACTACTTACTACTAGTCCAATAATGTATAATTGTAATAAACGTATATACCTTGATTTTTGCAGTTTATTTTACGCCGCTAAAGTGAAAAATTACCTAGAACGATTGATATTGCGTGGCAGTTAACCACTGTTATCTTTGTTTCTAACGAACATTCGTATGTTTCTTAATACTTTGTTTAGCTTTTGGAAGACATCGTTCGCTATTCCAATGCGCTTTCGCGTTTCTGCATCACATTTTCCGTCATCAGTTCTTCACAATACTTTAGGTCATCGAAAACTAATTCTTGATTGAGATTGACAAAATGACAGTCTTATTCGCTATATATTAATCAGCATGAAAGTATACGTTCATGAAACGTATACTTTCACAGATACATTACAGTTAGTGAAATTTCTGTACGTGCTTGATTTTGACGTTTGTAGCTTGTATCTTAGGCTGTCCATTTTGCTAACGACCGACCATTATGTCTTCATACAATTGATGGTTAGTGCTTACTTTCTACTTTCTTTTACTACATTGTCTAGGAGCTGCTGTAGTTTCTTTCTGTGTTTGACATCAACACGGTGTCATCTGCGTATATTATGTTGTTAAGATTGTGCCCACTATTAATAGATACTGGTAAAATTTCTAGTTCTCTTGGGATCGCCATTCTGTATAGGTTAGATAAATCCAATGAGGAGATGCATCTTTCTTTTACGAATTTTCTGCTTTTGTGTACATATTCAATTCATTTTCTATCCGTATTCAAGCATTTTGTTCCCAGTAAATTTTCTAGATTATTCTAATATAATTCCCGAATAAATCGAATTTTCCTCGCAGTTCGAATAGATCTTTGTGTTGTACCTTATCAAATGATTATGCGCAGTTTAGGAAACACAAATATGGGTCTTTCTGCATTTGTATTGCTCGCTTTTACAGCATTCTGATCATAAAAATCACATTTTTCGTTCCAGTAACGGATAGTAACGGTGGAGTAATGGATAGCGGCTCGGATTGAGGAATCGGTGAGCCGAGTTCGAATCCATTACATTCACTTACGTATAAATTCTCTTCTTCTCTCCACCCAGCTATGGGTAAATAGCAGGACAGACCGGGTTCTATAGCCTTGGATGGCAAAAAGAATTGATGAAAGAAATTGCAACCTACCGCGGAGGAAAAATATATGTCTTGTCAGTCATGTGTCGAAAGATACATGATCGCCTAAGCGTGTATCACGCATGGCACATAACTGACTGTCTTATTTGAAACCGGTCTAATTCTCCTGCGCATTGCCAGCGTCAGTTAATCTTATTAGTCATTGCTTGTGGATGTTTATTTAGCTTAGTTTGGTGCACCATAAGGTCAACCGGATAGAACTAGAATATAAAGATTATATTACACCAATCTTCTGAGCGAGAAAGAACAGCCTATCTTGATTTTTCAGTGATGTTTTTAGTTGAGGATCATTACCGGTTTCAGGTTTTACAACATCATACTCCCTCTCCACGGTGACCCAGGCGATACTGATCGGATATCGACTTGTGTGCCATCCATCAGCTACAAATGTTTTCATGTCTCCCTATCACACTGCGATTCTTCTGGCCTTCATAGTCAACTTCCAGTTCATCGGCCTCTTCGCTTTTCCATAAAAAGGAAGCAAATAGTGGTCGATTTCTTCGGAAATCCGGCTACACTCCCGACTTGAAATGGAAAAGCAGCATTCAAAATTATGAATCTTACCTGGACTCGTACCTTTGACATTTTGGGAACTTATAGAATAGACTGACTTCGATCCTAACCGAGTTGTCGACTGTTGTAGCTGTAGTAAATATCTGCTCGATTGTGCAGATTTATCCTGAACTGAATAGACCATGTAAACTGTATAAATATATTTCCCAGATTTCTGCTTAGTTGTCAGATGTTAAGATGTGATGTCCAGTGGATAGGGAGAAAGCACTGTACTCGCTTCTATTCTTGGAAGTTAATTCTACAAAAGTTCGGCACGCTAACTTTTTCAATGGCTGCACGTCCAAAACGTTATATCCTAATTTCAACACTTCTCTTTAAGGGTTTAGGTGACCGGACGTTGCTTAAGTTGAATAATGTAAATTCCCAAATTGGAATAGACTGTAGTCCCTGACGACGTTTTTAAGTTTTGCATACTACATTATTATTGTTTTTGTCTATGTTCGTTTCTTTTCCCTCTCTCCTCCTATATCTATCTATCTATCTATCTATCTATCTATCTATCTATCTATCTATATATATATATATATATATATGTGTATGTATGTATGTGTGTGTGTGTGTGTGTGTGTGTGTGTGTATTTAGGAAGCAATTCTTCTTTGATGCACATTCTATTGAATACGATAGACAGGTGCTTTTATTTAGTTTTTTTTTATACAATTTCTCATGCGATCTAATAATTTTTTTCTTTTCAGGTGAAAAAAAAAAAAACTGTCCGAATGTTCTTTTTATCCGAGAGCTTCCGGCTATACGTTTAGCCATTTTCAAGTATTAAATATTTTAACTGTTAAATAAGAAATTTTAATCCTTGAAAATAGTTAAATGTATAGCCAAAAGCGCTCGGCTAAAAAGAACATTCGGACAGTTTTTATATAATTTATCATATATATATATATATATATATATATATATATATATATATATATATATATATATATATATATATATATATATATGTACTTGGAAGGCACGGGGAAGTAGTGGATAGCGGTCGGATTGAGGAATCGGAGAGCCGACTTCGAATTCCAGTCTAATGCATTACATTCACTTATACTTGGGAAAGGTATTAATTAGAGGATTAATAGAGATAAATAGCAGTACAGACTGGGTTCTATAGCCTTGGGTGGCAACTGGATTAGGAGAATGACAACTCTGAATTCAAAACCTGCGGAGTGTCGTTTGGGGACCTTGTGGTACGTAGTGTACCAGGTCTCTGTATTCGGCCCTTTAAAAAGTGTGGTTGGTTCTGCACAAAGCCTTTACCACTATAATCAAATCATGTGCTGGTGTCTGGCTGTCAGTTCCTACGAACTGAGCTGCTTGACACTCATACGTCGAATACGACGGGAGAGTCCACCATATCAAATACAATTTGTTTTGTTTTTTGTTTTGACATGTTTCACCGATTAGCCAACGTTATCAGAAAAAATAATTTTATTTCACAAGAACAAAATTTATGTCAGTGACACGAAACATGATTTAGGTGAAGCGGCTGGACACCGGAGTCTTACTTACACTGTATCGTCATTGTTTTAAAAATAATGGTAACAAAAAGAACACTTATATTCAGAATCAGAAAAAGACAACTGTAATTTCTTGAACATGTATTGAGGAAGGACGGCTTGGAAAACTTAATCTTCACAGGGCGTATCGCAGGCAAGGGGGACAGCGGACCACTTAAATGGATGGTGGAACAAGGGAGGAGGCAGGCTTGGCAAAGGGAGAAATACTGCTAAGAAACACAAGGAATAGGAACTTCTGGAGAGTCATGATCATACACATCCTGAAGGATACGTCATAAGGAAAAGAAATATTATTATAGAAATTATATTTTCACTAATTTCAACTAGTTTTTTAAATAGTTTACGTGTCTCACATTGTTGTGTGTGTGTGTGTGTGTGTGTGTGTGTGTGTGTGTGTGTGTGTGTGTGTGTGTGTGTGTGTGTGAGTGTCTGTCAGTGTGGTTTGCTCAGCACATTATAATATAAAATGATATGTGCGAGTAGTCTGGCTGTTCGGTTCTAAGAACTGCGATGCTAGACCATCATACTGTGAAAAACGACAGGAGAGTCCCCTCCCCACCTCTCTCTCTCTCTCTCTCTCTCTCTCTCTCTATATATATATATATATATATATATATATATATATATATAATTATTATTTAAATATTATAACATAAATATGTTATAAAATCACTACAAAAATAGCCATTTTGTTTCAACACCTCCGGTGTCTTATCAAGTGATGATGTTGAATGTAGAATAAATGGTTTTAAAAGTTTCAAATTAATTAACGATCCTTCGCTAGGGGGTAAACGCTGTTACATAAGCTAGAATGACCAATCAAAATACAAGTATATGGTAATTCAAAAAATTTGACAACGAAGCAAGGTTATCATAGATATTAAAAGATTTCAAGGGTCGTGTCTCATCACCGTTTTTTGTGTGTATATATATCTAAATATGTCTGGGCGCTTATGCATTATAACCTGAGTGTGTTTGAATTGTTTTACGTTTCAGTTGAAGTAAACTGTAAAATGTATACATTTTTGTCTGGAGCTATCAACATCCTTTTTAACATAATTTCAATGAAAAAATAAATTAAATAACATATGTATTTTTTATTTTCTCCTCAGTAATTCTACAATTTTAAACTTAATAGAGATTAGATTTAGATTTCTAAATAGGTAATTTTTTACTTTTAATCTTAATTTCAAATTTTATAAATCTTTTAATATCTATGATAACCTTGCCTCGTTGTCAAATTTTTTGAATTACCATATACTTGTATTTTGATTGGTCATTCTAGCTTATGTAACAGCGTTTACCCCTAGTGAAGGATCGTTAATTAATTTGAAACTTTTAAAACCATTTATTCTACATTCAACATCATCACTTGATAAGACACCAGAAGTGTTGAAACAAATGGCTATTTTTGTAGTGATTTTATAACATATTTATGTTATAATATTTAAATAAATAACTATATCTGCTCTACTCTGTATTGAGCACTCTTTTAAGAATAATAATTGTTGGTTATTGGAATTTATTCCGTATATACCAATTCTATACTTGTATATATATATATATATATATATATATATATATATATATATATATATATATATATATATATATATATATATGAGTCCGCAAAAAAAAAAAAATGAATACTCACTTCAGGAAAGGAAAATCTTGTATAGGTATTGTAATACTAAATTTATTC
This sequence comes from Acanthosepion esculentum, assembly GCA_964036315.1. Taxonomy (NCBI): domain Eukaryota; kingdom Metazoa; phylum Mollusca; class Cephalopoda; order Sepiida; family Sepiidae; genus Acanthosepion; species Acanthosepion esculentum. The sequence goes on from OZ038507.1 coordinate 48,854,213, forward strand.
AGACATAATAAGATTAATACAAGTTACCTTTGGTCTCTACAATCACAGGAGATTGTCAAAATGGTAACAATTAGCTTCCAGACATTTATTAGTACGGCGAACAACTGCTCAGCCAACGTTGGCCATAGTGTCAAGAACACGCATTTTTAATTTCTTGTCTAAGGGTTGCCAATGTAGACACACAGCATCATATAAATAAAAATCTGCGGGGGTTAAATGAGGAGAACGTAAGGGGAACTCGACTGCACCTCTTCGTCCTAGCCAGTGTCCTTGAAAATTCTCATTCAGATAAGCTCGCACATCTTGCTGGTAGTGTGACGGTGCGCCATCTTGTTGAATGAAAAATTCATCATTTCCATAAAGTTCATGTATGGCAGTGTTACGGCAATTTGATAAAACTACGAAAGACAACTTTTTCCTGGAGTGTGTATACATTTTTTTATGAATCTGAACTTTTTATGAATTATGAATGAGAATTAAGAATAAGTCACAAACAATTTTCTGTATTCCATTCACTGTCATTATAATAATTTGTCTATATTTTCTCTCTCTTCACTATTTTTACACGCATGTATCCATGTTTAAATAAAAATGAAAAAACTGACAATAAATTTGAAAGTAAAACAATTTCAAACCTATGATTTGACCGCGAATCAAAAAATACTTGCAATACAGAAATAAAAGAATAAAAAATAAAAAAATTAAAGTTTAGCCCGAAGCTAACTGAATAAAGTTGAGGATTAAACTTACGACTTAGCAGAAATATCAGAGTACTATACAATCTCAGTAACCATTACACCTCAGCAAGGTGTCGGGGACCTAATTGGTTAAGATACGGAAATAAAAAAAGTTTTATTTTCGCTGAAACTATTCGTGATAACTCAATATGAGTTTGTCTGTAACGTAACTTACCTCCACTCAAATCTTTTACTCCGTTTAAAAATAAGAAGTGTCCTTTTTGTTATTCAATTTCAATGGTATGCTGAAACTAATAATAGGAAGCTTGTGAAATTATATTTGCATGTCTCCGTTTATTTATTTTAAAGTGAATGTTTTTATATTGGGAATATGCAAACACGTCATTGGCCACTCGGAGATTTGGATCTTTTGGCTGTAGCTTGAGGCAACTTACAAGTAATCGTAACTCAGTGTGACACAAATAACTATCGATTCTTGTCTCTTACTGTTTCTCCTTCTCGTGCGCCGTGTGTGTACGCCTTGAATTCTCCAATGATACTAATTACAATTATAAATAATTTTTGGTATGCAGCTTAATTTCATTCTGTCTAGATGGACACAGCATGGAAAGAATACTGACCATGATAACTACAACAATAGCTTATTGAATTATTACAAATTCTTTGCCCCAGCGATGTGGCAATGGTGATTAAAACATATAATTTGTCAGTTCCATTTAATTATTAGAGAATAACATTAGATGTTCTTGTGCCGTGTCCCTTCAGGACGTTGACGATCATGGCTCTCCACAATTTACTGTCCTTTATGGCTCTTAATGATTTTTTTTTGTTATCTCTTCTAAACCTTGTTCCGCCATTTATTTACTCAAGATCGCTGTCCCTCTTACCTTCAATCTGTCCAGTGGGTATCAAATGTTCCAAGCCATCTTTCCGCATTAATGTGCCCTAGAAATTTCAACTGTCTCTTCTTGATGTAAAAAGTATATTTAATACATATAATGGTATATATTATAAAATGGTAAACCGAAAAATTGCGTGTTTGTGTATACATATATATATATATATGTTTGTATGCATATAAATATATAGGTAGACATTGAGGTCAACACCCAACGCAATCTTCTGAAGATGACTTTTTTTTTATTGTCCTCTCTCCTTAATAATAATGAATTTTCTCAGCTTCTTTTTCTCTCGGTCATCTCCTTACATCTTAGCGGCTTTATCGCCTTGCTTGGGAAAGAAGCCTAACGGTTATCATTTCTCACGTTTCCGAGCTTAATCGAAGACAAAAATAAATAATTATATTTTAGTCATTGTGGAAAAATTTATAATCTTTTTTGTATTCGATTGAGCGCTCAAGAGTGTCGAAGAGGTGAAGTCGAGTTCCCCTCACATTCACGTTATCTTCTTTTTTGCTGTTGATTTGTTTTCTTTATATAATTTTTCGATTAAACCATTTTATAGTGATATTTTTCTTACACTTGCTACCTTTGTTTTAATATATCTGTATGTATTATACACTAATATATAGATTTTTAAAAGATATGTTCCTCTTTAAAAGTATTATAAAATTCTGTACTCTCCGCAAATTATTTAAGCATTTAGTGTCTAAGAAAAACATAACTTGTGGAACTGAGATAACATCAGTAACAGTTGTGATGTTTGTAAGTGAGACCACTTCCCAAAATCAGTATTCTGATTTTTGGAATTAGATGCAGCCGAGAATCTCTCTGCATCATCCGAATATATACTACAGGTTGTTTATACTTTACATGAAATTCCCAAATCAAAAAAATTCCAAAATCCGGAAAATCCTGACATGACTTGCCACAAATGGAAATTTTCGGAAAGGTTCCTAGGTCATGTGCAGTGATCTCATCTGCCCAACCAGCTACGTAGACTACGCTGGCGCCAGTTTTTTAATTTTTTTTTGTTAGCGATCGTCACAGCAACACCTTCGTTCGTGGATTTCTTACTAGGTGTTTTGTGCTCAGTAAAGATATTATTTAAAATGTCAAAAAATCTCACATTTATATATTTTTTGTAAGTAGTGATCATGTTTTTGTACACGTACAGAAAGTACAAAACATTATTTTTACGTGAAATCTTAATTTCACCACTTAAAAATCCGTGTGAGCATTGCAAGACTGGGGTCATTACCTGTATTTATATGTACACAAAATTTATTAAATTTTATATAAAACTACTTTCAGGGTATATGTTATTTATATAAAACTACCTTCAGGGTATACGTATAAGCTGTGTTATGAAATGTAAAGAGATATTGTGTTTATACTTGGGTTAAATTCACAAGCTGTCCCATTTTATACAAATTAAATAGCCCGAAAAAAAATCTGAAAACCGAAGCATTTCCGGTCTCAAGAATTTCGGATAAAGGATTCTCAACCTCTAGCTAGCTGTACCCGTGAAAATTGCACGGGTGTTGTCAGCTATGACTGTCCATTATCTCTTCTAAACCTTGTTCCGCCATTTATTTACTCAAGATCGCTGTCCCTCTTACCTTCAATCTGTCCAGTGGGTATCAAATGTTCCTAGCCATCTTTCCGCATTAATGTGCCCTAGAAATTTCAACTGTCTCTTCTTGATGTAAAAAGTATATTTAATACATATAATGGTATATATTATAAAATGGTAAACCGAAAAATTGCGTGTTTGTGTATACATATATATATATATATATATATATATATATATATATATATATATATATGTTTGTATGCATATAAATATATAGGTAGACATTGAGGTCAACACCCAACGCAATCTTCTGAAGATGACTTTTTTTTTATTGTCCTCTCTCCTTAATAATAATGAATTTTCTCAGCTTCTTTTTCTCTCGGTCATCTCCTTACATCTTAGCGGCTTTATCGCCTTGCTTGGGAAAGAAGCCTAACGGTTATCATTCCTCTTCTGTTCCTCTCTAACCCTTTATCTGCATCTTCTTATTCTCTCGCTAATCCCTTCCAATCTTACTGGCCCATCCGTGTTTCTTATTTATTCATTTATTTCTTTTTTCGAACTCTTATAAAATCATGGACGAGTTTCGAACGTGAAAATGAAACAAGCAATGCACAAATGTATTTTACTGCATCATAAAGACTTTTATCATAATGACTTTTAATGTCGTCCATTTTTTCGCCTTTCTGTCGTCCCTACGCGATTCACGTTAAATGAGTCTAACTTACGCTTGCTTCAGTCTTACGCTTATGCTTGACTCTCTCTCACTCACACACACACACACACACACACACACACACACACACACACACAAAAGAAGGTATTTCGGCAGTAATAAGTCTTTCAAACAGGTTTGGTTAAATAATATAGACAAGTTTTTTTAAAACATTAAATGAGGTATCTTTCTCCATATTGAAGTTTATTAAAAAAAATAATCATACAAATTCTAATTTGACCGTTTAAGTAACGTCATTATGAGTGAATTGAAATTGTTTCCAGCAAACATGAGGACGCCGGAATTAAACAAAAACAGTTGCGTAAATATACACAGAACACAATCCTTGAAAAAAATAAGTAAAACAACATTCGAAAGTACTCTTTTTTAAAAACTAATTACACTCCAAGCAAGACGATAATGTCATTAGTAATCAAGAGGGGTTAAAGGGAGTGTAATTGAAAGAGAAATCTGAGTATATGGAGGATTGAGGAAAGGACAAAGATGAACGGGGTTCAAGAAGATGGTGATTCACGTTGCATTTAAATTTTTGAAGACTGTAATTTTCAGGGATGGAAGGAAATAGATAGATAGATAGATAGATAGATTGGTATGATTAGACTGAGATAGATATATATGAGCATACTGAGATAGATAGATATGAGCAGACTGAGATAAATAGATATGAGCAGACTGAAATCGATAGATAGATAGATAGATAGATAAGAATAGACAAAGCTTTATAGCTAAATAGATAGATAAATATAAACAAACAGAAGATGGCAAATGATGTTGCATTTTAATTTTTGAAGATTGTAGTTATCAGGGAATCAAGGAAACAGAAGGGAGTTCCACAGGCGGGAAGTGCGAGAAAAGAATCTGTTGGAGTAGAAGTGGTGGTTGCATTTCGCTATTTCGGCAGTAAATGGGTGGAAACTAGATGCTAATAGCAATCTTAAATTCATGTAGTTGGGATACCAGGTAAAAAAAGCTCGTCAGAGCAGTTGCCATGAAAACATTTGTAGAAAAGACAGAGGGAAGCCACACACGTTTGTGAGAAAGTGAATGAAGTCGAGATGCCAAGTCAGGATCAATGACATTACATTGGATTTTGACAAGAATCTCTAGATGTATCGCAGGAGCACCAGTCCTGATACAGCAACACTATTTAATGCTGCACAGACGAATGGTAGGTTTGGAAATGCGCAAGATGGATTCAGACGAAAAAAAAATCTGGCATGACACATTGACGCAACTTTCTTTGCAGTGATTGCAGCTATTGATTCGATGTAGTCGATCCACTACATGTCAGTGGAAAACGTGAAGCTAAGATGGCGTAGTGTGTTGCTCTGCTGGAGTCTAGCGTCAGCTATGCCGATGGCAGGCCGAAAAGGTTCTCTGTGATGGTTAGGTGAAAACAGTTTATGGTTAAATGAAAGCGAGAATAAATAAATAAAATATATAAAAATATGAACTTTGGGAAATTTACCAATAACGTAAAACGACTAATTCGGAAATTTGAGAAATTTGATAGAACTTTTCTATATTATTGAAGCAAACATGTTTGAAACACACACACACACACACACACACACACACACACACACACACACACACACACACACACACACACACATATATATATATATATATATATATATAGTCATCTACAGACAACCTGTTTCGCTGTATCACAGCTCATCAGTGTGGTTAGACATCCAACTGCTTCAAGCCGGGATCGAAACTCGACCGATTTGACTCAGATACTCTAACCTAGTTTATCGGTGCATGGCAGAGAAGGAATTTTTTAACGCATTATACACGTGCTATCTAAACGCCATACTGGCTGCTTTAGCGCCCAATTCTTACGAAGAGTGATGCATTACAGCAGCAACCATTAAAAATTTCCTTTTCTTCATAATGTTCAATCGATGAACACTGGCAAGCAGAACTTTTGGGCCACGTTAATAAATTGACCACTTTTGTTAATTTTGTCTGATTTTGACCCCAAATCGAGAGTTATTAACAGTATTCTTTTCTCGGTATTTTTTATCAACTTTGAGGACCAGAAAACAAGTTATTGCATTTTTCTTAATGCTATAATGGTGAATGATAGTGCATCTTAAGTATAATGATGCTGATTAAAGGTTCATGCAAAAATATTGGGCCACCAGTGAAGAAATTATCTTTCTGCTATGTTCTTAAGTTAAAAAGATTTTTTTTTTACAAAGAGTGATTTTTATTATTATTATTATTATTGTTATTATTAAAAGTACAAAACATCAAAGTATGGAGTTAGTAATTAGTGTTCCTGCCTTTGGCTTAAATAATTCCCTCAATTTGATGTGGCATTGAATGGAACAAGGTCTAGATTTTCTCATTGGGAATTTTTCCCATTCTTCTTGGAAGGAATCCCAAAGATCTTGGAGATCGTGTAGTTTTCGTTGAAATACTTCTTATTTTTCAGTGCACCATAATAGTTCAGTTTTGCTGTTTAGGTTTCCATCAACTTTTACCAATTATCTTTTACCATTGCATTTGATGCAACCCCACACCATTACGTGTCCATTACCAAATGTTACCAACTTTGGAGTGTATCTTGCATTGTTTGTTTCTTCTACTGGTCTTCTTACATATTCTGTTGCGTTAGAATATAACTGTATTTTGCATTCATCATTAAAAATTACATTTTGCCACTTTCCAGCATCCCATATCAGATGTTTTTTTTTATCTTCTATTCCGATGTTTTTTTGGGTAATGATGATTTTTGTTGTTGCTGCGATCCACCCGTTAAAGTTGTTTGTTTTCGTAATACTCTGTGTACTGTATCAACTGAGATTTCACTGTCGAGACTGCATTCACTCCTCCTTTCTTTGGCTGTTAATTCTGGTTTGCCTACCGAGACTCACAATCTTTCTTTCATCTCTTGTCTAACTTTTGTGGTTTTCCAGTTTTCTTCGCACTTAAAACAATTCTAGTAATAAAAACGTTTTTTGAATGCTTTGAACACTATTTCTGGAAATTCCCAGCCGCTTGGCTATCTCTCGTTGGGCACTTTGGGGTGATGTAATGATTAACGAGCTAGTCGATCCTCACTGGGCGATCCATACTTTCGCTCTTGTACCACATCTAAGCTACGATTATTAAATCGCCATCTCACGTTGAATCGTCGGTGCTACTTTCGTATGCGATATACCGCGCTATGAATTGTACTGACCTCACCTCAACTATTGTGCAATCCACCTTCGGTCTACTACTCTGAATTCTACAATCAACTCACCCCTGACAGATTTTTATAGACGTGTCATCTTGTTCGAGGAAACAGCAGTCGCATTTTTGCGAGAGAAAAATCTTATAGATACGCAATAATGTTAGATACCTTGAGGTAAATGAGATAGACCGCATACTATAGTAGCATCGAATCGTCTTTCCCTTCAAATCACAACCTTCATCTTTGTTTCAGCAGAGATTCTAGCCATGATTTAGTGTAAAAAGACTAGCTAATGTTCGACTAAAATGACTTGATAAAGACACTTTATGCTCATGTTAATAAGACATAACAATTCCTACTTAGAAATTTGCATATTATCATGACCTTGTAGTGGACCGAGGTTTGAATATGAGAATGATGAGATGAGGAGATATCTCTGGGTTAAGATTTCCTGCTGGCCGGTCCAGCTACATGAGAATGTCGGACTTTAATGGAGTCCAAAGAAGACAAAGAAAACAAACAAGACCGATATACATGGGTAAACAAATATATATTATGGGTAAGCAATTATATTAATACACGAAGACATGAAAAGTTACAGAGTGTTTGTATGGAGAAGTTATGTGTGTGTGTTGTGTTGAGTGTCTGTACATACGTGTATTGTCCTTAGCGTGTTCCCAGAATATGGGAAACGCTGCATCTGTGAGATGTCACATATTGGCCTAAGTGGAAAAAGAACGATTTTACCTCGTCTCCGTGCGAGGTAGCGGCCCAAGGCCTGGGTCGAAAAAGAGAGATAGAGAGAAGGGTCAGCCAGTATTTATAGTCAGGGGAGAGAGACCCCTGTTGAAGGATTAAGGAAACTGAGGAGGAGCTAACTGCGACAACCTTATCATTTCAGATCTTTCATTGTCCCAATAGTTCTGCATGGACTTTTTTTCAGGTTCAGGCTGCTTAAAGAGGTGTATCTTTTATTACAGGACACCTACTAAAATGCAACAACTTATTTTCCAATCTTGAAAGTCCAAAGACACTGTTGGTCAAAGCATACCGCTAAAAAATCTTAACTTTTTAATAAAATAATGGTGCATAATTATTTTATATAGTTTGCCCAAACCTTTTGCATGTCTGCCAGTCGGTTTCTATTAATGTCCATTAGGTGGCATTGTATAAAGCTGTATAAAAGTTTCTTCAGTCACAAGATAACAAAGTGGCAAGACATATATTGTTTCAGCTTCAGGGGTGCGGCTTCTTCGCCCCTAAATGAATCATGTATAGTAAATTCTCCTATTCAAAAGTGGAGTAATCCCAATACACAACATAATCTCTTATCCAAAGGTGGAGTAATCCTATAATTGTCTGATGAGTAAAGGGTTTTTCATGCCTGTTTCGTGAATCTTAAGATGGAAGCATTCCTACTTAGAAAATTTGCATGTCCCTTCTTCAGCTTCAATCTGCTTAAAGCGATCAATTTTCTGTTATACGGCATTATATATATATATACACGCACACACATATATATATATATATATGTATAATTTAATAATTTTATTTGATAAACTTATCTAAACAAATATATTTAATAAATATGAAATTAATAAAATTCAATAAATAAATAAATTTAATAAAACGACGTATGGATTTGGTTGGAAACATTTAATAAAAGTTGAGAGATTATGAAAAGCAAACAGTCTATAGGTTGGGAACGTAAAGTTGTCAATGAATGTCTCATGCCAGTTATGACGCACTGGTGCGAAACATGTAAATTAATAAGATCTCTTGAAAACAAATTTAGAAATCCACAAAGATGAAATGGAAGACCAACGTAAGGATAACTTTAAGAGATAGAAATAGCTCACCATAAATCAGTCCAAGAGATATGATAGAAGTGAGATGGGGGCGGCAGGTCATATATTCTTCTTGTTTATTTACAAGAATAATTTTATTTTTACAACATTCTAAAACCCAATACAATTAAAGCTAATGCAATGCAATATTTATCATTTACTAATTTATAAAGAAATAAATGTGAAAACAATTTTTTCGTCTCTCTTGTCTAACTTTTGTAGTTTTCCGCTTTTCTTTGCATTGCTTTATAAATTTCTAAATATTTACTAAAGTATTAAAATATATGAACCAACTATAAGGACATCCTTATTATTTACCATTTTATAAAGTTCGAATTAATTGGCATTTAGCCGATGTTTTGCCAACCATTCCAATAAACAATCTAATGAATAAATAGTGTAAATAAACAAAATCATAAATAAATGGTGTTTATTATTGTTGTTATCAATTCTCAAGAACAAAGAAAAGGTATAAATTCACTTTCATATGTTTAGGCTTTATTTCAATTCTATTCATAGCTTTTTAAAACATTAAAGATTATCGAGGAGTGAAGGTAGTTAAAATAATAGCGGTGTCAATGGAAAAAAACATCAGTTTGACATTCTGTTTTTTTGCGTCCAAGTTTGTCAAATTGACCATATTCAGATTTCTAGAATATGGATTGCTCTTATGATGAGGACTTGTCTTATAGATATCAAAACAGATCAATACTTGTTCTATTTGTCGAGCAGAATCGCGTTTCTAGCGAGAACACTGATTTCAACGCAGGAAAAAATTTCTCGATAGTTCTTGTAAATTATTATTATTATTATTATTAATGTTTCTACAAATGTTGCTATTTATTACTATAAACATTATTATTACTTCTATAAGCGTTTTCTTTATTACTAGAAATATTATTATTTTTGTAAGCGTTACTATTTATTACTAGAAAAGTTATTATTGACCCGCGTCGTTTGTGGGTAACAGAATTTTGCTTCTACTGACTGGGCAGGTAAAGTAGCCATGGGAAAGTAGTTTAATCAAGTACACATTCACACATGTATATTTCTTCTGTAAACGCTCGTGGCATGCCATTAACGAGACACTTTTTAAAAATAACAGGCGATGTGACAAATGACAGGAAGAAAAGGTTTCATGCCTTTTCTAATGTAAGATTTTTTGTTAAATTTCGATTTTTCACTTGTTGGATAAAAACTGTCTGCCTATTCATTTCAGCAACGATAATTCTTTATAAACTTTCAATTGGATATCTTATTTATAAAGGGCACAATATTGTTGCTTTTGTTCCGTATTCCTGGTTTGCGACGCTTGTCATGGACTGTGGATATTTTTTTTTTAAAATGATTAAAATATCTTTCTTTAAGAAAATAACAGAGGTCGAAATATTTGATACTGTGTCTGTCTTTGCCATGAATGTGCACGTCTCCTTGCAAGCGTGTCGATGCCTGCTGAGAGAAGTGTGCGTTCGCATTCAAAACAATGTGATTCTATGCTATCATTCGTTTTACTCATCTGCGTTGAGGTGACTCAATTTTAACTCAGTTGTGGAGTTTTCGGTTTGAAGAAACGATGTAGTGGGTGGGATTAAATGTTTAGTAGTCATTCCTCATTCTATAGCATCTCATTCGGAATCTAGAATAGTAGTAGCTTCAAAGGGAAAAAAAAATGAATAACATCGGACCAATTCTTTGGATGGGTATCATTATTTCCCCTTGAGAGTTGCTCATGTTACGAAATAATTTGATTCTTTACTAAATATCATGTAAACAGCTGTCCTGTAAGTTGTGCCTCGATTCTCAGTAGACAGGTTATGAGGTAGTATATCATAGGTAATTAGATAATGAAAGAGATCAAGTTTAGTCGAACTGTAGTCAGTCAGGTGAAAGCAGTCAGAATTCAGCTGCTTGTTACTGTTCTTCGTTTTTTTTTTGGTTCAGTTGAGGCAGTTTTTTGTGGATTTTACATCCAGATTGCTATTTTTACCGGTTTTGGAAAAAATATTTATTTTTTTCCAATAATGCGTCGTATTTCTCGCTATATAAGGTGCTCTCTTCCACCCAAATTCCATCAAAAATCAACGTGTATCTTATACATCAATCTTATACACTTGATACCAAACTAATACATTGTTATCAACTACTATTTTAATGACTCCAGAATGAAATATTTATGATTATAAATGATTAAATTATGATTACCAGTTAAAATAATGTTTTAAAAAAATATATAAGTCAAGATAAATCCGCAATTGAATATTATTAATTTTTCCTTAATATTTCTTTGATATTGTTTACTAAATCATTGGTGTGTGTTATACACCGGTGTATCTTATATGGCAGGAAATATGGTATTATCTGTTGAAAATTCAGCAAATAATGTAATTATATTGCATTAATCCTTTACGAAATGATTTTGGCAAATATAGAAAGCCTGATTCAGAAACGGATCTGAAGCTACGCGGAACCTAAATTTCCGGATTTAGAGACAATGCTATTAGTTAACCAACGGTAATGCAGGCGGAGATTTCAATTTAGAAATCAAGGAAATAATGAAAATATGACAGCTATAGTGGGAAATGACTTCAATCAGAGAACTCACAACAAACTAAAGTGTATCGATTAAAATTAAAATCATTTAGGAGCAGCTAGGTAGGAAAAATGTCGATATATAATTGTTTCATCTGAAGTAAATTTGTAACACAGTATAATATATAAAGAAACCAGCAATAATCATGTGCAAGAGTATGACGTAGATCTTTTCAAATGCAAAATAAATGCTGTATAATAACAGGGGAATAACTTGCACAGTGGCCGGATGCGTAGAAGAAGAATGAAATATCAACCCAAACACTTTTATTAACCCAAGAAAGTCAAAGCGAACATTTGATGGAAAACGAGTGGATGGATTGTCGTTCCCTTCAAACTTGGTGAGTAGAAAGGTATCATTTTAACTGTATCATTTTCCAGCCAGTTTCCATGCTGCAACTATGATGTTTGTAGAGTTTAATTATTTTGAATAGTAGCATTTTATTGCAGCTGAGGTCTCTCAACCAATCTCGTGTGGATTATCGCATTTTAAGCGTCTCAAATATTTACAGACGAGAATTTCTTCAAATCTGTTGAATACGTCGTCTGTGAATTTTTCGGTTCTTTGAAAAAGAATTAACGACTTGCAGAATAAATGTATAGAGGCCGAATAGAGATGTTTTGAGAGAATATTTTTCCAACTGAATTTGATAAATCTCATAACGTTTCACGTTAAACAGCCCGATAAAAATATGCAAACTCTAAGAAAAAATGCATCTTGTCTAAGTGACAGGTTTAAATATTCTCATCTTTATAGCATTAAAGATTGTTCGATGTCCTTTGTTTAAACAACTAGATGGGTGTTAAATATTAATCAATTGATCAAAATGCAAAGTGTCCTTGAAATCATGATCGTTGCAGAATATAACGAAAATGAAAGAAATTCCAAATACATATTTTCGATTTTTTCTTAAAAAATAACAACTTGATGACCAAGTTAAGTGGGAATGTGAAACAACCTTTGACCTTTTCATGCGGCAAAACTGTATGATGCAAACAGGAATTAAGAAAAGCAAAGATGGAAATGCGAGTTGAATCGTCAGAAGGTCAAATGAAAACATTTCCTTTAACGGATCCATTTACCCGTTTGACTCATTAGAATTATATATATATATATAAATATATAAGAGGAGATAAGAGAGAGAGAGAGAGAGAGAGAGAGAGAGAGAGAGAGAGAGAGAGAGAGAGAGAGAGAGAGAGAGAGGGGGGGAGAGGTGGAGGGTTAGGGGGTTAGAGAGAGAAATGTACATGAACACAAACAGCATACATTTATTTTAAATAAAGAAGGTTGCATGTACAGGCGCTATAAATAATAAATTTATTGTATGAAATGAACTGAAATTTGGCACTCATATTTTTTTTGTTTTTAATCTCACGTGTGTTTTATATATATATATATATATATATATATATATATATATATATATATATATATATATATATATATATATATATATATTAAGGTAGTGCTGAACTGAAAAGAAAATGATGCCATTTTAACATGTCTCTCGTGAATAAACGAGGCCATATCAATATTGGAATAATTAACACTTTGACTTTGACTTGTTCTGATAGTTTGTGATAGAAATTTGAGAATCTATAATTTTGTAATCCAGTAAAAGAAATAGTTTCCTTGCAATCGAACTGAATCATTTCGATAAACTTAACGGGAAACGTAGTAGATTATCTTAAATATATAATCAACGAATATAATTCATTTTCTCGTTATTTAAAATGATTCTGTCAAAGTACTTAAAATTATATAAAACACAACTACATATCAAGTCAATTTTCAGTTACCTCTTAGAAATACATCTATTCCAGATTTCTATTTGTATTCAAATATTTTTCATCCTCGCAAATATCACATTAACTCACGTGTTGCGTGTGGAGATCGGATTGAACATATCGTATGAATGTGGCAGTTGTATCCGTGACAATCGGCGAACTTGAAGAGTTTTGAAGAACCTTAAAAAGAAGTTGTAAAATTGAAACTCCAAGAAAGTCTTGAAACTCTCCAAACGACAGCATTGGTAAAAATATCAACTCGAACATTGAAGAAAAAACGTTGAAGTATTTTAGGATACTTGCTGATACATGATATCCTGTTAAGTGGCCCTTCTTTTATGCGCCAAGTTTCTTCAGGGCGTGGGCGTTTATGGCTCTCTACAACTTCAAGTCTTTTGTTGCGTTAAGTAATTTTTGAACCATTACCATCCCCCTTTCTCCTTGTTTTGTCATCCATTCACACAAATTCATTAAGTAGCTTACACACTGTTTTCCCCTGCCTCTCTTGTTTTCAGTATTGTCATGTGAGTATTAAATTCTCTAGGCCTTCTTTCCTCATTATATGCCCTAGAATTTTCAGTATCTAAGTATCAAGTTCCATATAATTCTTATTTTCTTTAAAACTTCCTCGTTTATCATATGTTCTGTCCATGACATTCGATATCATTCGTTACGTATAACCACTTGGAGGTTTCGTTACAACTGTTGGTAAAAGCCAACTAATGAAAATATTGTCTTGGCACCCAAATTTATTTGGCATATTAAGTAAAAATCCCGACATTAACTTTATTGAAGAACATAGTTATCCATTTGTTCTACAATATTCTATCATCTTTCAAGCAACTTCATTATCCGATCCTCCCAGAATTTTTTAAAAATCTTTCTCAAGAAAGATGTGCTCCAGATGTCTTTTATATTCTTCCAGGGAATTGATTTTTTTATCCTTAAGGAACTGATTTAAAAACTAGAATAAATGTTAATCTTAATGTGTAATATTTGATGGATACAGTAGATAATTCTAGTTAGGTCACCAAAGAAACATATAGTCTAGTGTTTTTCTTTCTCTCAAATCATTCCGCTGGTCATTTTTCTTCTTTTTAAAATCTTTTCATCCCAATAAAGGCAGTAAAGCCACTAGGAAGCAATAGGTTACTCAATGTGAGAGAATATGAGAAAAAAAAACATAAAGAAGAGAGAATGATAAAAAATCCGGAATTAATAAGACAGAAGATAACAATTGACATTGCATTCTCAAGTTATTTGGTGATTTAATTCCTACCAAGCTCAACTGGTCTATGTGACCGTGGTACATCGATAAACACGATATCGCCAGTACAAAACTTGGCAAACAATTTTTAGACCCACCGAACATTCACAGCACCTTCTTTCACACATCTTTTTTAACGTTTCAATCACAATTTTGTTGTATGAAGTGTGTGCGACAAATATGAATTCCAGTCTTCTTAGCAAATGCACCTTTTGTCGAAGGCAATGAGACCCGCGTTGTCATAATTTTAAAAGTGTTTTTTTCTTTCCTTCCTAAATCTGCGGAGTTCTGTTATATTTCATTTCTTTCATGTGTTTATGAATTTCGATTAGCGCACCACTTGTACCGATAATTCTGTCACAGATCGCTGCTTTGAACGGGTCTTTATCTACTACCGAATAGGTCTCCATTATTAGTAAGAGACCTTACTTATCAAGCAGTTCTCGAACCACGACGCTTTTACTAAGATGGTTGCTTTCGTGATTTATATCGTATCGAGTCAATACTTAAGTATTTTCCTCATCGTTTGAATTTTGTGAATATCAATGACGAACTCCGCAACACTGTTCCCTTTTCATTTTGGGAAACTAAAATATAATTTAAAAAAATGAACAATGAACATCTGTCAAAGAAAGCGGATTCATGTGTCTGTTTTTATTCATGTGTGTATTTATGTGCTTTCCGATATATATATATATATATATATATATATATATATATATATATATATATATATATAAATATATATATATATATATGTGTGTGTGTGTGTGTGTGTGACACACACACACACACACACACACACACCGGTTATTTTATTAGGTATACTTTTCTAGTTTTTTGCCTTTAGAATTGTGAAATGGCTCATTTGGTTTTTAACTTTTTCCGCTGATTGCAACAACAACAACAACAACAACAACAATAATAATAATAATAATAATAATAATAATAATAATAATAATAATAATAATAATAATTCGTTACCATTATGACCACAGAATAAGTCCAGATACGTATAGCTGGGCGTTTCTGAGAATATGTTACCTGTGTGTATATGTGCTATCTGTCTATAACATTTCCCCAGTTGACGTTGGAAGCACACGTACGTAACATGTATTTGTTCGACTCAATTAAATTTGACCGATTGGTTGAGTATCATGTGAACAACTATGAATGACATACGGGTTATAGGAAGCTCACGCACGCACAGCTTTAAAAGAGATTTTCTCGAACTAAGCCAAGTCTAGCACAGGGCCATGTTAAATTAACACGCAGTGTTGATTGATTGATTACAGTTGTGGATTATTGTAAGAACAATTCTTTATTTTTGCCAGTGAATACTGAATTAACCTTTTTTTTTTGTTAGAATAGCAATGATTTTCCAGATACAATTTTTATTATTTAGCCCATACCGGGAGGAGAAGATGGATGAGCATCCAGGGAAGAACACGCGTTATCAGAGGTTTAAGTGCAAATTCATCATTAAGCCTAGAAATGAAAACGCATTCATTTTACACAGCAAAATTGGCAAGGAAAGATCCTCGTTAACGCATTTAATCAGGGGCGAAGTTTAATAACACAGATCGAAAATTTCGCAGAGATGAATATTTCACATAAAAATTACGCTAATAAATATATATAAACCTATTGATACGCACTAGTAGACATGAATACGTGTACAGTTGTGTGCGTATAGTAAGCACATATCTTTGTATGTAAGTGAATGTGCATAAGCGTGCGCATTTGTGTGCTATAGTCTGTAAGCGCTGCCGTCTATAATCTGCCGTATGAACTTTCTTCCTTTCTTTTGTATATCTATATATTCATTTTGTTGTGCTTCGAGGCTATAAATTTTTTTTCCTTATCAAATTTTGAAAATTTTCGATAAGCCAAAACGTTTTAACGTTAAAGCTTCTTTTTATTTTTAAAGAATTTGTTTTTATTTAATTCCTTATTTGTTAGAACTGTGTTCTCGAAGAATTTATCCAAATGTTCTTTCTGACTTCAAAAACATCTCTAATACGTTTCTACATACTCAACTACCGATGCAATGTTTCCTACTTGAGATGTGCAGGTAGTGTAAAGGTTATCGGTGTGGAAGGTTGTATCGCCGAATTGAGTTCAAATTCCGGCCATATCTAGTACGTTCATTTTTTTTCACTAATGCCTTGGGTAACGGTAGCATTAGCAGTTTCCTTATAAGGAAACATTCGGAATTCATTGACCGAGCAGCCAGTACTGCTGCTGGTTGAAATTTATAAAATCTTTCTCTTAAAACAATTTTTCAGGAAAATAGGTGTCTAAATTTTAGTAATTTTTATTGCCCTTTCCAGTATTGATGGGGGGTTTCCTTTCTAACCTTTTATTTGAAATAGTCTGGAACGCGAACATCTTGATTATGTCATTATTTTCTCTTAGAGTTACATGTGCTATTCATTTTAGTTGTTGTTGTTGATAGATGCAGTTCTTTATTTTTGATTCTGTAGCGCCAGTTTTCAAGTTTTAAAAAAATGTCGTCTTCCCCAAGACCCATACTCTTCACTCGCTCAAAGCCATTTATAACCAGAAAGCGGTTTTATACTGCTGACAGTTTAGATATTGTTGTGTCGGAAACCTACCACCCCTCTTGAAGATGAACTTGTCTGCTAGCAAAGACTTTATATAGTGGCACGTCGAGAGGCAGAGGAGAGAAAGTTCTTGGCTGCGGCTAGGGAACTGTGCTGTCGAACTCTCCGCCTCGGCGGAGAGGAACTCGGACGGGTCTTTGTCGCAGGGCAAAGTTTCGTCCGGGGAGGTTGACAGTCCCTAGAACCCGTGTATACGGGTTCTAATGGGCATATTTTTGGCCGAGCCTACGGGCTCGGGGAACCCACACTAAATCGGCCTTGTGCCACATTCGACACATGTGGGAGTGTTGATAAATACAGAAAGTTCCTGGCTGCGGCTAGGGAGGCGTGCTGTCGAACTCTCCGCCTCGGCGGAGAGGAACTCGGACGGGGCTTTGCCGTAGGGCAAAGTGCCGTCCGGGGAGGTAGACAGTCCCTGGACCCGTGTATACGGGTTCTAATGGGCATATTTTTGCCCGAGCCTACGGGCTCGGTAAGCCCACATTAAACCGGCCTTGTGCCACATCGACCCATGTGGGGGGGTTGCTAAATACCGAGAAAGTTCCTGGCTGAGCTAGTTATAGACTACTCAGGCGATTTCGGTACCTTTTACCAACCAATAAAACCCTTTTTATTGTTACGGGTTATTTGTCGTTTGTCTCTACAAACCCCAAACCAACATCATAACAGATATTTATGAACAGCTTTGATGCCATGCATGACATTGATATGAAAGTCTCGATCTGACAAGGCTATTTAAGAACCTGACTCAGGTTAATGTTTTGGTCTAGTAGCAGTTGGCGGTGTTGGGCCAAACTTTCATTATGTCCTATACTAAATTTGTTATTACTGATCCGTACACCGAGGTATTTGAAGTGTTTGGTATTTACTAATTCTACATCATAAATTTTTATGATTCGTTAAGTGTATGTGGTATCCCTGCTTTTTAGTTTCAAGGTCATAGTATTTATGTTGGAAACGTTTACCTTGTTCTTGGAACACTTGGTAGAGAATGTTGGTTATTAGTTCAGGATCATTCTTATCCCAACTATGAATATCTTTGTCATCAGCATAGCCTTCCCTGGGGGCCCCAATTTTCCGTTTCAATTTTTTCTTGATTCCGTTTCCACTTTTGGTAAATTACGTTTCTTCTTTTTTTACTTTTGGGAAATTTCTTTTTCTTTCATTTTTATAGTATTTTATGTGAAAATTGCAATACAATATGCTATAATTATTATTAAAACTGAAAACAAAAATATAATTCAAATTTTTATTGCATATAAAGAAATAGCAAATATCTATAAATCTTTTTTAAATGTTAAAACCCAAGTCCAATAATAAATGATATGTAAAAATAAAAAAAAATGTAACATGACAGAGAATAAAACAATGGAATGTTGCAGTGCATATCCTTGAGGTAGAACTTTTAATCAGAGCTTCCTTCTTTAAGAACATGTTCAAAACACATTCAAATTGTTTTTGTTTTTTTAAGTAAAAGGATTTAGGTTGATTTATAATTATTTATTCATAATATAAAAATCACATTTAAAGTACCAACAGCAAATAACTTGAATCTCAATAATAAATATCTGAATAAAGTCAAATATTTTGACTAAAATTTTACAAAACAGTAATTAAAGCATAACAAGTGAATCTTTGTAACAAAATATCAAAAAACAAATTAGACATATTAATTTAAAATTTAAATAAAACAACTTATCCCAAGTTAAAATACTGCTCAAATTTAAAATTACTAATTTCTTAATTTGGGAAATATCTAATCTTTAAATTTCTTTAAACCTACATTGTAATACAACATTGTAAGTTGCTTGGTGTTCTCAGGGGTAAGACTTTCACGTTGTTTATTGAGTAAATTTTTATCGGGAAAATGAACGTTCAGCATCTATGCTGGCAACAGGCATCCATATGACCTTATTGGCAATCTGTTCCAGAAGAGGAAATCTGCTCTTATTTGCATTTCAAAATGATGGGATATTAAAAGGATCTGGCAAATCGTCTTGGTAATTCATATACATTTGGAATTCTTCAAGAAGATGAGTAGAAAGACATTGCAAGTCTTTGATGGCTACGAAGCTGTCTAAATCATGGTCTATACAGGTAAGTTGTCTAGAATAAAACAGGTAAGCTGCCTTGTAAAAGTTATACACAAGGTGGGTATCCAGGTATTTATTCAGTTTTGAAAAAGATTTGCTGAAAAAACCTTGGAAATTTGAGATAACTCTCCCCCTCTCTGTGTTTTCTAGTTCAGACAGAAGATGATCAGTTTCTAGGCCAAATGTTGATTTTGATGTACTAGTATGCAAATATTGTTTTACATCCTCCATCATGTTATATACAACACATGAAGGCAGAGACTTAGTTTCTTCTAAGTTTGTCAAAGCTGTAAGTAAACGATTGCAGTTCTCATTTATAAAATTCTGAATTAGGTACAATTATGGTAATGTAGTCGACCATCATCTACTAATTCTAGAATCCTATCTACTGCAAGACCATGGATCTTTTCTTGCTTATGAGTGATATTTGACCACATTAAACCAGGAATTCCATCTGGTTGCCACTGGTACAGGGAGTAGTTTCACTTGTTACTTAGGCAAGGAAACTTCAAGACATTTTAAATATCGCTTTTTCCGTCTAGGCTTTTTAAAAAGGCCGACTTGATGAAATTAGTGAGCAAGGTAACATTATCAAATGCTGGCCAGTGTGAAAATAATTCATCAACAAGAATTAAAATATTTGCTAAACACGACACATGGCAACTGTTAACAAAGACATTTGACAACACTTCCCTATGAGCTTTTTTGGCAATAAGCTGCAGAATCTGTTACGAAGGCAATAATATCCTCAAATGCAATATCCATATGAGTTACAGCTCGAATGCATGCCTGACTTACAGTTTGATGATTGCATTCTCGAGAAATGACTCCCCATGAATGCTTGCAATTACATTCAAAATGCTGTGGTCACGACTGTTGTTTCGTCTGTTATAATGCTGACTGATTGATTAGCAAGCTTGGCTTTCAGGGCAGCAAAGTGACAAGCAAACAATTTTGGCAGATGAAATTGCTTAACACAATTGACACTTGGAATAGCACCACCTTCTTTACAATGTGTTGGGGAATGTCAAAGTGCACATTTCCAAACAATCAAGAACAAAATGAGTTTTTGATTTGATGTGATTTTTGATTGTGTCAACCCTAAAAATGTCAACACTACGGAGAAATTGCTATACTCTGGCTTTAGCACAAATTTTAGATATTTTCTTTTTTTTTTAGAGGAGTAGGTCCCACTTTAGAGGTGGATTCACTATATTGACTTGATTCAGTCATCTTGGCAATTTGTTCCTTATTCATGCAGCTGGTTTAGGTTACAAAATATAAATAAAATATTAAAAAATAATCATTGACAGTTAATGTTATTAGAGGATTTTTTGTTCAATTTAAATGTGTTTACAATGATGAAGCACTGAAGATGATGCAATTATTAATCTGGGAGAATCACTGTGTGACGGTAAGCTTAGACAGGCCAGTCATTTCTTAAAATGGTGTTTTTGGAGAATTGTTTTTTCTTTATTTCGAAATTGTATGGTAGGCACGTGATAGCATCTACTTTTTCATATTTATAAAACAAACTTACAAGTTGTTAAGAATCTTTTACTTGTAAATTGTGTGAGGCCTTACGGAAATGGATTTCTTAAACTTATTGGTTTCATCTTCGTCTTTCTCTCTCTCCCCCCTCCAATTTTGGCATCAACTAGTGTCTGTCTTCCATTTCCACTTTAGCAATGGATTTCGGTGGCCATGACCTAGCCGTGATCTTCTGACTTTCATCACGTTTGCAACATACAGTTTCTTAGAAAAGTTATAAAATATTTAAAAATAGACTAGACAACATTTTCTCAGAAAATTGATAACCTACTTTTCTTTTTTTATGTAAACATTTTTATTCTTAATTATTTTTCGGGTTTTAAAAGGAAAATAACTACAAATATTTGTAAAATCAAATTTTAATGAAATAACTACGTTATGTTATTGTTATATTTATTAAAATGTTTAACAAAATCGGAAATTTAAATTTTGAAAAAAAAATCTGAAAAAAAGATCAAATAATTAATTTGTTATTTATTATTGAAAATTACATTAACAACCCAGATTCCGTTTAAGACTAACGATTCCGCGGTTCCGTCCGCGATTTCGTGATCGCGGAAAATTTATTCCCCTACTTCCCCACTCACCATCAGTAGTTGGCCTTGGGAGGGAAAGCAGGATCGTTGTCTTCTATTGGCAGAATTATTTGGGATGTGGTATCGAATGCTTAAGTGATCAGTGCCCATTTCTTCACATCTGTGTTTGTAAATGCACAGGACATAGTCTAGGAAAATATTAAAAAGACCGGGATTCTCATTTCCTCCTTGACTTATTCCTGGTGAGGTTTGAAATTCTCACCAGACACATAAGATTTTGTAGACTGATAAAGTTCCTCTACAAGATCGATTCTTTCAGTGGATTCGGAGCTTGGAAGGCGGTTTCTAATGGATGGGGAGAGCAAGTCTCTATTGATGTGGCTATATGCTACTGTAAGGTCGACATAGCAGGTAACTGTGCTATGTCGAAACAGGCTTGGCCTCAGTTTCACAGTAGACCGTCAAAGGAAACCAGGTGTAGAGTTGATCTGAGATGGTCCCAGCCGGGGGTGGATATGGCATGAATCCATCACCTGTCTCCACCTCCAGCTAAATCTGGGCTCATTAACCTTGGATGGTTGCCAATCTGGGAGAAGGAAGACTCCGAATTCAAAACTGTGGAGAAGGTAATAGGAAACACTATTTTCTCAAAAAGTCATGACAATTCACAGATGAAGAGGATAGAATCTGTGGAGGTCCATGATCACTTACATTCTAAAGGCGCATTTATAAATAAATCAAATTCATATTGATGTCATGAGCTATTTAAGTACTAAGGCTTTCATTAATGGTTCGTAACTTTCTATATGTCATTGGTATAAATAATCTTCTTTGGGAGAACTTTTTCGGGACGAAAATATTAACGTATATACATTTTAGTGCACACTTCCAAAATATATTTCTTGTTCTATCTAAAGTTATCATATTGTCCACGGATCCATTAATGCTTCTGTAATGAAGTGGGTGTACAGATAACACGAAACTTGATTCTTTCATTTTTTAACATCAACTTTTTTCACAATTCCTGCCTCGTCAGTTACTCTCGGTCAGTTTGAAGTTCGTTGCATTCACTTACGCGCAAATACCACTGGGAAACGTATTGATTCATCTCCTTTCCCAGTTATGGTTTAAATGGTGCGACTTGTATCTGAAAAAAAAACAAAACATTGTTATTCTAAAAAAAATGTTAACGCAAAAAAAAGAAAAAAAAAAGAAAAAAGAATTATTCTTGTAATCCAAAATATGTTTCTGGATTTATATGACCTATAAAGGGTTAAGCATCCGTAAAAACAAATTAATGAATCAATAAGACATGTCCACAGGTGTTCACGTTTAAAGTCATCACTGACAACGGTGAATTGAAAACGGTGAATTTCAGTATAACAACATATTTCTACTATCATGGGAAAAAAATCTATCAATGCGTGTCAATGATAGTAAAACACTAACCTTGTTATAGCTGCAGTTTTTTTTATTGGTATGACTTCATGCAAAGCAATAAAGCCACTAAATCACAAGAGGTTACAGAGTGTGGAAGAATTACGGATACACACATTAATAATGAGCGGGAAGAGAAAAGAATAATCAGGAGGATAGTAGATAACAATTGACATTGAATTTAAGTTTTTGCAGATTACAGTTGTCTTGAAAACATGGAGCCGGAAGGGAGTTTCACAAGCGAGAAGCGCGAGAAAAGAAACTTTTAGCATAGAACTTACGGCTACATTTAGCTAGCTCAACCATAAATTGATGAAATCGCGACACCAGCCTAGTACTACGCGTAAATTCAAAAAGTCTAGGTACCATAGCGAAGATCTCATCTGAATCATTACCATGAAAGTATTTACAGAAAAGACACAGAGAGGCAACCTTACGGCGGTGGGAAAGTGACTGAAGCCGAACCGACAGATCAGGGCCAATAATATTGCTGATTCTTATTTGGATAAGCAGTATTATTGTTTCAATGTAGATTTTTCTGCGTTATTATTGATGTTGTATTTCTAAATTGAAAATTGCACCGTGAAATTTCCATAGTTCTTAAAAGTAGTGGTGATTGCTTTAATTTCCAGCCGATACTAATTATCGAAAGTGTTTTTATGAACTTTCACTTGAAATCCGGGCGAGATTCACCGCTTCGTTATATCCTGATTATTTCCATCGTTCAAAAAGCGATTTCTGTCACCTCTTCTTTTGATGTAATTGAACCGTCCGCCATTTTTTACGAGACATGTATACAAGTGTATTGATTAATGGAAGAGAGACTTTTAGGGTTCGATTTTAGTTTAATTTGGCAGATCTGAAAACCACTCTACTTCCTGAAATTTTTATATTTTACTTCTACAATATATATCTATGGCATCGAGCTATCGCATATACTTCAAGTACTCAAATCTAGTAATTTTTTTAACAATCATGAAGATAGTGTAGCACCAGTCGTTGAAAAACAGACCAGCACTGATGACATTCAAATGTAGTATTCATATATGTAATAATGTATATTTCGGACTATTTAGGATTTTTCATATAAGCAAATGGACAAAACGCAAGAAATGTAGGAAATAAAAAAAAATTAAATTTGCTGCGAAGACAACCTTGTTTATCAATACCGCCTCCATATATATATATATATACTTTCGGCATAACATATCTTTTGGTCAAGAGTCTGGATAATTTTTGACTTACACTCGTATATATATATATATATATATATATATATATATATATATATATATATATTGAGAGAGAGAGAGAGAGAGAGAGAGAGAGAACGAGAAAGAATTAACACAAAAGGTTTGTCACTTAGCTGATTGATAATACCTTCAACATCCAGAGTTTTGTAAACCGACTCTCCGGGAATCACTTCGTCCACTCGTCAGGGGTTATATATATATATATATATATGTGTGTGGATAATTTTAAAATGCAAGTAAATCTTTTCAAAAATAAAATATATTTTCAGATTTTATTTATATCTATTTTATATACTATGTTTATTTAAGTTTCATTAGAAATATTTACTATATCTCATTTGATAGTGTAAGATTTTATTATGCAAGTTGAGGATTGTTCATCATTTTTGTTGTGGATTCCGGGATGAAATCCGATATCAATGAATAACAAACGCCAGGAATGGATAAGGAAAATAAATGTATTAACGTAATAATACAAACTGGTAATACGGGTTAGTAGATCCAGGAATGCGGGTTAGTAGCACTAATATATATATAGTTTTGGTATTGAAGTATCGCGGTATGACTCCTTACTGAGTCTACGTGCTCGCTAACGGTGACGCTTGCCGCCGTCTCTGTGTGTGACTTACTCTACTACTACTGAAATCTAATACTCTTCTGTCGTTCCGTCTCGACTCCTTCACTCTTCGGGTATTCATTGGTAGTAGTATATGTATACCTTGGGTGAGTCCATTTGTGTAAAAAGGGGAGACTCCTTAACAATATTGCAAATAAATTTATAGATATATTTATGTTATAATTTCTCACATATAAAGATGTCATAAAATGTAAGGAAAACAAGATATTGTAAACTTCTTGAGTGATAGTGGCATAAATTGCGACAAATTGAACATCGATCAGAGAACACTCAGAGAAATTGATTGATTTGTTTGTTTAACAGCATATCAATTACTTATGGGTCATTTAATACTGAAATTTAATTTTCTTGGAAGTTTAGAAGTAATAAAAATATGATATATGTTATTCTGCTTTCCCAATTGAATACATGGTAGATGATAGTAGATATATATAATATTTTGTACATATACATAATATATGACTTGGTCATGAAAGTTCTTTCACGTTGGTTGTTTGGTAGTATTTTAAATGGATTAGGGTGAAATTGTTACAATTTGTTAGTAGGAGCGTATTGTTGGTAATTTTTTTATATATAAAATATACATATATGAAAAATACCAGCAATATATATATATATATATATATATATATATATATATTTGTGTATTTAGGCAGCAATCCTTCTTTCAAGCACATTTCATTAAAAACGACTGACAAGGTGCTTTTATTTAGTTTTTTATATAATTTCTCGTGCGATCTAATAAAGTTTTTCTTTTCAGAGGATAAATTATATAAAAATTGTCCGAATGTTCTTTTCCGAGGGCTTTCGGCTATACATTTAGCCATTATCAAGGATTATATTTCAACTGTTAGAATTAGAAATAGTTTGTGTGTGTTTTATAAAGTGATTCATTTTTTTTGTTTCAAAACACGGTCAAGATATATATATATATATATATATATATATATATATATATATATATATATATATATATATATATATTACTATAAAAATGTATTTTTATACTTTCATAGTGTTTTATTTTTGTTTGGGAGGGTTCACGATTTGCTTATAGCTTGAACCCAAACAGGTGCTACCACTCCGGGTCAGAGAGGACCCAGGAACAACAGCAATGTCTGTAAATATCTCTTGCCCTCTATTTAACTCATATAATTACTCTGTTCAGTTATTGATAACCCTGTTTCCATCAAGTCTAAAGACGTTCAGAACTCATTGATTTGATCCCCTCGGCCAATGGGGATTTACTAAACATAGCTTAGATGTGACACAAAGCCGAAAGTAGGGAGCACCTAATGAGTATAGAACTCACTACTCAGTCGTAATTGATCTAGCGAGACAAACACATTGAAATGTCCTCACCCTCTCGGCCAATGACCCGTAAACTGAATGTCTTGTAATATATTGCCCCTATAATTATAAATACTTTTAGATGGTTAATAGACGACAGGACGTTTATTTATTTGTTGAGGAAATTTTCCGACCTCTCAAACTTCACCGAGTTTATTGAGGTTATCACTTCGTTTATTGATTTCGCACTTTTTAACCATTTAAATGATTTCCCGACCTGTACCTTTTATCAGAAAACCCGGTTTATTCTAAATTAAGCAAAATCCGACCAGCCTTGATGATGACAATCTTTTTCTTGTATTAGTCAGCTAAGAGTATATCTTGAACAAGTTACCAACAACAATTGGTTAATAGCTATTTTATGGAGAAAACATTGACTTGAATAAAACCTGATATTGTGCGTATTTAAGTCTGCTTGATGAGTGTAATAGTTACGCATTTCCCAACATTGATAATGGTTGGAGATGGAGTGGAACTTTTAAGTCCACGCAGTAAAACTCTACCTTATGTGGCTCTTGGGCCTTTGATTGGGTAAATATTAGCAAAAAAAAAAATATTGTTCTTTGTATGTTAGGTGATCTTATGTATTTATTTTATTTATTATTAATCCAACAGCCATTTGACCAAAATTGGCAATTATTTTTTATTGATTCCTTTTCTACCGTTCATCTAGCAGGTTATTTAATGTCAGAGAATTATATTTTTTTTAAAGATAAAAATATTTTAGCCATATAAGTCTTACTAATTAGCTGGGATGGAGGGAAGATGTGCATTCATACCCTTCCCAAATGTATTTGCGCGTAAGTGAATATGCGTAAATAGCGTAAGTAACTATCCTAACGGGAATTGGAACTCGGCTCTCTGATTAACAGATATTATGCATTATACCACCCACACACCCAAGCTTACAGCACCCTGGTATTCCCAAACGGTCATCCATCAACTTACTGACCACGCTCGGCATTTCTTAACATCGTTGATCATACGGGAACCGTTGTTTCAACATGATGTGTCAATAAGTACCTACTTGGGTAAACACACGGGAGGTAAAAGATATAACAAAGAGCACTGGCATATTGCAGAATACGGGAATAATCGAAGCATCTTCTATGTGTCGTGTCCCTTCAGAACGTTGGCGATCATGGCTCTCCACAATTTTCTGTCTTTTGTAGCCCTTAATAAATTTTGACTTTTTGTTATCTCTCCTGAATCTTGTCCCGTCATCCATTTATTCAAGTCCTCCAGGTAGGTTTTACATTGTTTCCTCTGTTCCTCTTGCTGTCACTCTGTCCTGTGAGTCTCAGATTTTCCAAGCTCTCTTTTCTAATTATGTGCCTGAGAAATGTCAACAGTCTCTTCCTGATGTTAAGTTGAAATATAGAATAAACGTTTGGGACAGCGGAAGAGGCACATTTTACACAAATACAGGCGCCATCTGCTAATGT
Organism: Acanthosepion esculentum; assembly: GCA_964036315.1. NCBI lineage: Eukaryota > Metazoa > Mollusca > Cephalopoda > Sepiida > Sepiidae > Acanthosepion > Acanthosepion esculentum. The sequence continues at coordinate 48,881,735 of OZ038507.1, forward strand.
AAGCAGAATGAGTGTTGATCTACTTTTTAAAGACGTCGAAAGCTTGGCATTGAAGCCAACCTTGGAATCTTCACACCATTCAGACTTTGTACCGACTGAAAAATTTAGTACACCCACACTTTCATCGATCACAGAGAGAGATAGAGATAGATAGAGAGTGTGTGTGTGTGGGGAGAGAGAGAGAGAGAGAGAGAGAGAGAGAGAGAGAGAGAGAGAGAGAGAGAGAGGGTCTGTTAAACTTTCTACTGCGCCCTTTCGTGTAAGCCTGTCAGTAGAAGTGGCTTTGTTAAGGAGTTGTACAATCAAACGTTTCTTAGTGGAAAGGAGAAATCCTAAGTTTGAATCTATTAGATTCCGTTCGATTCTCGATTTGGATTGATCAACAATATGTTCTTTAGGAATTCGTCGATTTCCTTCGCTCTTGAAAATGGGGAAGTGATTTTAGGGTCATTTTTCTGGCGTTTTTTTTTTTAAACAGTAACCTAAGTTTTATTGAGTATATTGAAGGGAACCCAAGATTAGTATTTATTTGGGGGCCTGTTTAAATTAACTGAGAGTCTCTTAATAGAATTTAGCAGATTTCAACCATTTCAAAATAAATTAATTCAACACATACATGAATTAGCAGTGTAATAATGTGAAAAGGACAAGCGCAATACTAGACTGGCGCCGAGATCTCATCAATTTACATTTGAGTTAGCAAGATGTAGGTGTAACTTCTCTACTAACAGTTTCTTATCTGGCACTCCTCGCTTGTGGAACTCACCCTGGACTCTTTGCTTTACAACCAATTTTAATGTGCAAAAATTTAAATGCAATGTCAATCGCTATCTATTGATCGCCTTATTGCTATTTTCTATTTCTTCTCATTACTAATTTTTCTGTTCCTAATTACCCACCTTGTAACCCCTTATGTACTAGTGGCTGTAATGTTTTCCTTGGGGTGATACCGATTTAAAAAAAAGAGTATGTATTCATACATACATAAACAGAGAGAGAGGGCGAGAGAGAGGGAGAGAGAGAGAGGGAGAAGGGGGAGTAAGATGGGAGAGAGATGGGGGAAATGCGTAGGAGAGGCAGATTTTATAAACTTAAAAAAAAAAACTTGAATTAAACTGCTACTGTGTTAGGGAGATGAGACGGAGACAGATTTTTGAGTGGAATTTGCCTTGCAAACTTGAACATTAGCATTCGCAATTCTAACTTTCGTCTCATTAGCGCTGGAAGCAAACTGTCAATCATCTTAGTCAGCAAAAAGCTCCTACCTTACCTTCTGGATTTAAATCGAATAAATACTATTAAATCCTGAAAATTTTATTTTCGTTCCAAGCAAAGAAAGAGAAACGTGATATATCGAAATTTGAAGTTTACCTGCGAATTTTATTATTTTTCCCTCAAAAGGAGAAAAAGAAAATCCTGGCGAGTCAATTTTACTACAAAATCGAATTTTCATGGAGTATGTTTCGAAGTGTTTTATTTTTTTTATTCCTTTAAACCCGAGGGACGCGACACGAAGAATGATTTTATGCGTTAACCCCCGCCCCAAACGAACAGCAAGTGCAGATGTGTGTCACCATTGCTGAGCGCCACGCTCGACTCCTATCTTTCCCCATCTACTACAATGCAATCTTCTGTCCCCAAAACACGCCATGTGAATCATTCTTGCTGCCACAGCGTCCATCGTGCCAGCGAGGATTTCTTTTCCAGCATCCGAGGGATGGGGCGTGGTGTCCGTAATCATACTCGTCTTCCCCAGCCGTTACTGCACACGACCTCATTCCCGCATCACCAATTCGACGCCTCTTCCCAACCCTTCCTAGCGTTCAGAATCTACATTAATCAACCATAGGACTGACAGGGCGTTAACATCTTCCTTTTTCTATTTTTGGGGGATTGGGCTTCAGAGTTATCTCAGGCACTTAGTGATGGTAATTGGTGCGGTGACAGTGGCTTTGTAGAAGAATTGTGAAAGAGGAGACAAGGAAAAAGAAAGAAACAAAACGTACGAGGAGGAAGAAAAGGAGGCTTCTGTGATTTCTCAATGAGGTGAAATCATTTCTAAGAGAGAAGAACAAGCTTAGGCTTCATAGTCATGGCAGTAAAAATTAATGGAAAATATGAACAGAAAACGGATTATAAAACTGATGAAGAAAATAAAAAGTAAAATGAAAACAATAGAAAAAAACAATAAAATTATAAAATTTTACATACACGTAGAAAAAGTGGGAGAGAAAGAGAGAAGGATTCTTTTCTTAATCTTTTTCTTTCTCTCCCTTTTTTAAAAAGATTATATATATATATATATATATATATATATATATATATATATATATATATATATATATATATATAGAGAGAGAGAGAGAGAGAGAGAGAAAGAAAGAAAGAAAGAAAGAAAGAAAGAAAGAAAGAGAAAACGGGACAAAAATATGATTAATATAAAATAAAAACAATTATAAAAAAATATATATTATAAAACATGAAATGATCTACACAGAAGATGATCTAGAAAAAATAAGAAAAACAATGAATGTAATGAAGAAAAGATGTTAGTTAAATTTATAAAGATGGATGAATAGACATAAACGAACGGAAATGACCATAATCCCTAAAGTGTCGAAAAGAAAATATAATAAGTATCAAAATGAAAACATTTAATTAAGCTAAAAACAAACAAAATTCATAAAAAGCGGACGTTAATCTTGTCAATAAAACTATTAAAATAATAATTATTGTTAGAAAAAGACAAATATGATAGATAAACCTAATAAAGAAATTTATTGCAATACGGTTAACAAGACAGTAACCACAATGATTTTATTTAGAATGAAGAGAAATATTAATATTAATAACTGTCGTATATATATATATATATATATATATATATATATATATATATAAAGAACAAATAGGAAAAGTATCAATCTAACATGTTTCACTTTTATTAAAGCTTTGTCAGAGAGTGAGAGAAAGTGAAACATTTTTTACAATAAGGTTCAACCGAGAGCCAGAAGAGGTAGAGGGTTACAATAAGAGTTAGGTTATATGGGTAGGAGGCGAAGATAACGGTTGAATGGAGACTTGAATAGGTTATAGTGATCGGGGAAACATCCTCTAGGGAGTCGGTCCCACTGGGCAGTGGTTCACGGGAAGAAACTGTTTGAGTGGAACTTACTTCACGTCGGTGAAATAGAGAGAGAATGTGGGTGGTTTGCTACTATGCAAGTAGCATGGCGGGTTCTAGCAGTTAAGGTCAGACTTGGTGAAACCAGGAGATGCAGTTCGTCCGAGAACTTTCCATGGTAGTAACGATAAAGCAGTGAGAGACTCGCCATATCCCGCCAGTGAGAGAGAGGTTTGAGGGTGGAAAATAATTCTTCTCCCACAAGTACTCGGAGACACTTTTGAACTCTATGAAGACTAGAAAATGAGGTCTGGGCAGCTCCTTCCCAGATATGGCAAGGGTACACCAATTCGGCGTGATCTGGCGCTTATAAAAGTAGAGGATAGCATGAGGAGTCAGGTACTTACTGGAGCGGTACAGGGAGCCGATCATTTTACCTGCATCTTTAGCGATGGATCGTATATAGGAATTCTACTTGAGGTCGGTGTGAGTTTGAAGTCCAATATCCTCTTGAGGCACGGGGCCTCTTCGAGGGGACATCTGTTTATCATGACTGGCGGTACTTCAGGGTCTGTTCGGAGGTGATGGAATGTAACCAGTTTAGTTTTAGAGGCATTGAATATAACTAGCCAGTTTTTTCTTTACTGGGAAGTTAGTGTTAGATCCGAAAAGAGGTCAGTTACCAATTTCTGATCGACAAGACTTTTAGATTCGCCCGTATATCTTCATATCATTGGCATAGACGTTTACAAATGATCGGAATATATTTTTAGGTAGATCATTTATATAAATCAAAAATAGGGTTGGGCCGAGAAGTGACCCCTGGGGGACGCATGCGTTGACTGCCAGGGCCTAGGAGGACTGGCCTTTAATAACTACTGTTAGGAAGGATTTTATAATAGAGAAAACCCTCCCAGTGATTTCCATAGCTTGAGAGCTTCTGTAGCAAACCTTTGTACCACAACTTCTCGAAGGCCTTCGAGGTTCCTTGCGGTATGTGTGTTGTCAAGGATTTCACTAATTCTGTGACTTATGTTAGGACGTCAGCTGCCTGCTTGACGACATTCTTGTTGATTAAGGCCTCAAAAAGCTTACTGATGATACTGAGGAAGAGGGGGATCGGTTGCTGCAATCTTGAAAACCGGGAATGAAACTGGGAAGGTGTGGAGATGATCTTTGTCAACTAACGTTGAGTTTGAGGCAAAGATCGAGGCGAAGAGCTTCTCCTTGTCTGTCGAGGATGCTATGACCTTGGGGCCATTTATAATTGTGGGCGATGCCGCTTTGCCTCTGTTCATAATTTGGTTGGTGATCTTCCAGAATTCGCGAGATTCAATTTGATTATTTGCAACCTTGGCCTGCACTTTGCGTTTTCCAGGATTCTCTTACAGCGATTGTAGGTGGTTCTGAAACGCTCCTTGCGATAGATTTTGAAATAGTGGTTCCGGTGAGCTATACCTGAAGCGTATTCAGGAGTGAACCAGGGTTGTCTGTTTTTTGTCTATATTTCTGAGATGAGGTATTATGTACACTATTTACGTTATTCGGACCATCGTCCTCATCTTTGTTGCCATATTTATCACAACGTTTCGGCCGTTGTAATCTCCGGCCTTCTTCAAGCTGATTGGAATGTCGAACTGAACCCTTTATTTCACTCGCTTTTTGCGGGTCGGGGCTTTTGATAAGTCTAGAGACTTCTCTTACTGAAATGAATATATTACTGAGATTGCGCTCAGTGAGACGTGGGATGTTGAGGAGAGGATGGCCTTTGTTATCTAAAGTTGAGTTTGAGGCAAAGATCGAGGCGAAGAGCTTCTCCTTGTCTGTCGAGGATGCTATGACCTCGGGGTCATTTATAATTGTGGGCACAGCCGCTTTGTCTCTGTTCATAATTTGGTTGGTGATCTTCCAGAATTCGTGAGATCTGATTTGTTTATTTTCAACCTTGGCCTGGACAAATGGCGCGGAGCTGCACTTTGTGTTTTCATGGACTCACATACAGCGATTGCGGGCGGTTCTGAAAGAAGTAAGGACTCCTTGCGATAGATTTTGAAGTAGTGGTTCCGGTGAGCTATGGCTGCAGCACATTCCGGAGTGAACTAGGACTGACTGACTGGTTTTTGCTGGAAATTTTTTGTGGGTATAAAACTCTCCATTCCAGAAAAGATCCATTCGGAAATTAGGGCAGCAGTTTTGGTGGCAGCACGTTTGAAGGAGGTTGGGAGAGGAGCTTCCGTCATAACAAAAGTCCGTTCTATGGAACCGGTAAATCGGGACTAGGGTTAGTTCATGTGCGATGGAGAAGACTCTGCAATATCTGCCCTCCTCGTCGGTTCTGTTAGAGTGGACTAAACACGCTTTGTAGTGAACATTGACGTCACCGCATATGTGACAATTAGCCGAAGGAGATTCGGTGAGTATATTGTCAATCTTCTCTGATATTTGATCGAAGATTACCGACTTTTCATCCTGAGAACGATACAAGGCAAAAACGAATGTGGTAGTATGGATAAGTGCCACGCGGAAACACATATACGGGAGATCAAGTGATTTGCAAAAGAGGCCGTATATGGAGCAAGAGTGAGGATTGTGGGATGAGGTCACTGTTAGGTTGTGTGACCTTTTAGATCTTGCTCTCGCTTCTTGAAGACGATTCAGATTAGCAGACTGAAAACCGCTGAGTTCACTAAAACATGTTGATCTCCACTTTACCCGCTCCAAGGCTAAGCGCTCGAGGGTGTTATGAGGTATATTGACAGCTGACAAGTTGCTCTTCAGCTTTGTATCTAATATGTTGGGGGATAATGATATATATATATATGGGATAATAATATAAAATTTGTTTATATATCAAAAACAATTTTCGGGGAAATATGTATCACTAAGTAGAAAAAACTTTCATGTGACGCGTTTCGTGCTTTAGGACTTCATAAGGCTAAGTTTATGTTTATGTTAATGCGACTACACATGCGCACGAACGAGCGACGCAGGGAATTTAAAATTTAACCATGATTTTTTAAAATATGTATTTTGGGTGTAAAATCTAAACGATTTCATTTAAATTCTCATACAATTAAGAACTGTAACCAATACCTGTTCAGCATGGTTGGAATAGAAATTACAGGTAGGGTCTGTGGGCGTTGAACAAACACAAATGTGGCTGAGTAGGCCTCAGCAACAGGAACGGTTAGCCGCCCAAGGAAACCAGGTATATTCAGAAACAAGCGGTTAGTCATTATAATGCGTATGATATAAAATGTTGGTCATGAAGATAATTGTGGATGGTTCCTTTACAGTGACACCTTCCACATCAATATGGGGAAACTAAACCGCCAACAAGAAAAACTTATTTCCTGTTATCTTTAACCCCCCTCTCTCTATGTTTCGCTGTATTACAGCTGCCCAGTGTGGCTAGAGATCCGATTGTTTCAAGCAGGGATCGAAACCCAACGGATTTGACATCAGTTTGATATCTTACCCCTACGCCATCGTCGGACGGTGGAAAGGAAGGGAGTTTTAACGTTTTTCTCTATATGAAATACGTCAGTGGCTCGGAGAACTCAATTCAAATTACTTGAAGAGTAATACTTAGCCGCTGTTTTTTAAAAACCCCTTTCCCTAGAGAGCTCAACCAGATATATACAAGAATTATATATATATATATATATATATATATATATATATATATATATATATATATATATATATATATATATATATATATATATATATATATAAGAATTAAGGTGGATGAGAATTTGACGGAAGGGTAAATATATGACAATTTAGAATTTTTTTAATTTGATATGTTTCACCGATTATCCGGAGTCATCGGAAAATTCAAGGGTTCCGAGGTTTAACGTGATTCGTCTCGCTAATAAAGCTTTCATTCTTGTAAATTATTTTTCTCATAACGTCGGATCATCGCTGAAACATGTCAGAGTAAAAATTAAAAAACTGACACACACACACACACACACACACACACACACACACACACACACACACACACACACACACACACACACACACACACACACACACACACACACACACACACACACACACACACACACACACACACACACACACACACACACACACACACACACACGTTGCTAATTCTTATTATTGTTATTGTTGTTATTGTAATTATCATTATTATTAAAATGGATGGCATTGCTCGAAAACTGTCGTGGTAGTAACAATATTATTATTAATTAGGTGAAATTCCTAGATTGGACAAAATGATCTTTTTCGTAGCAAGAACAAAATGTTGAAATAGACGTAGAAGGATGAATATAAAAAAAGACAGAAATATCACCTGTGAAAAAAGCAACATCGTAAGCGGCAGCATCACTACTGCCAAACACAAATTTGTAACAAAAGGAAAGAAGAACTAGTTAGAAAAAGAGAAAGAAAAAAAGAAAAAAAGGAAGGAAAGGGAAAAATAAGAAGAAAAGTTACACAATCAGGCGAAGGAGAAATAGAAAAGAAAAACGAGAAGGGGCAAAAAAGGCAGAAGAAAAGTAGAAAATTCAAATCCGAAAAGATTGGCATCATAGCAGCAGAATGTGACAAAAATACCAAAAATAACCAAATATGTTTAAAAAGATTTGATGTTATCAGGTGCAAGGATTTTAATGTTTTCTACAGAATGGCATAAAGGGTGAATCAAAATCGATAATTTAGTAACAATGACGATAGCAAAGACTGCAGAAGAAAATAAAAAGAATTATTAGAATTCAGTTAAGTTACACCTTTTTGGCAAAAGCTCAACACAACATGTGAATTGCATCCCAATAAAATGATAGGAAGCAAATTCACCTATAGATTATTTTAAGACACAATCGCTCACTCTTGTTACATTGTGGCATTATTATTATTATTATTATTATTATTATTATTATTATTATCATTATTATTATTATTATTATTATTATTATTATTAATAATAATAATAATAATAATAATAATAATAATGATAAATAAACAGAATATCAGCCATAAACATTTTGGCTCTTCCTGTGGCGCAATACTGTTTCAACCTCCTTAATTGGATCATCACTGACATTAAAGCGAATGGATGTCAAAACGAGAAAGCTTTTCACCGGCCACCGCATGCATCATTCTAAGGCTGGTGTTGATCGCCTGTATGTATCCAGATCCGAAGGAAGCAGAGGATGTTCAACTGGAACTGTCTTACAAAACCACGACAGCCGGTTTTCAAAGGTACCTGGAAGTTGCAGATGACTGTATGATGATACGTGACAAAGAACATGAAAGAAATAAGAGACTTTATTCAGTATTGAAAGAAGCCAACAAATTCAAAAGGGATTCAAAAGGGATTCAAGTGGATTAAGATGTGCAAGTAAACCATAATACACCTGCAGCAACATTAGAACCTATAAAAGAAAGCAAAAGCAAATGCAATGGACCTAATGCAGAAACGTTGACAAAATCAGCCTCTTCATGGCCAATGCTCTGCCCGTGCCAAACAAGCTGATGTAGACAAACCCCGTACCCATCACCGATTACGTAGTGCAGGGTTAAAAGCTGGAACCAAAGGTTTTATTCTTGCTGCACAGGATCAATGCTTGCTAACTAGAAATTACCAAGTACACATACTGAAAAATTGTGATATTTATCACAGAAAAATTCAGGGATAAATATCCAGAAACAATTGACCATCTTGTTATCACGTTGCTCGGTATTGGCACCCACTGAATATAAAACTCGGCATGACAAGGTGGGCCAATAACTGCACTGGAAAATCTGCAACTTCTACGCGAAGGAAACTGAAGGAAATTGATATGAACACCACCCAAACCCAGTTACGGAGATAGGACCTGTAACAATTTTATGGGACTTTACAATACACACAGACAAAACAACCAAAGCTAATCGCCCGAATATCGTGATTAAAAACCACAAAAACATAATTTGTTTTTTATTGACATGAAATCTACTGCAGATTGTAATGTACCTTTGAATATCTTCAAAACCTATCAAAATACATGGATCTTGAATTGGAAAGTTCGAAAATGTGGAACAAGAGGACCTCAGTTATTCCCGTTGTAGTTGAAGCACTCGGTTTGATTGGAAACAGTTCCGATAGACTCGTTCAAGGGATCTCTGGTAGCCCATGCCTTAAAAAAATAGAAAAAAAATTGTAAAATATGTGTGATCTTAGGTTGTCTTTTTTAACATTTTTTTTAAATGTTCTCAGTGGAAAATGTCATGAAGCCATTTTTGACCTTAGGTCTCTGGTTGGAAAATGAGTAAACAACAGAAATAAGAGGAAATAATAATAATAATAATAATAATAATAATAATAATAATAATAATAATAATAATAATAATGAATGGGGAAACTTAAAACTACGATTATTCCTGTTGTGATAGGGGCATTGGGTATGATAAAGAAGGGTACCAAAGATTATGTGAGTAAAATTCCTGGACAAATCAACACCTCACAGATATAAAAGATTACTTTGTGCATAACTGCACATATCATCCCCAAAACTCTGTCCATCCAAACGAAACCGCCCAAATATAAAGCTAGTATGGACGTCATTTTTAGTGGATACCCATATTTGAGTAGACGATCCGTTTATTTATTAAACAGTATATTTATTTATTTTCGTCTACTGTACTGAATATTCGAGAAATCTTCTTAAAGAAAAATATGCGCTCTCAGGATTCGAACCTGCGCCCCGACGCCCGGTAGGAGAAACCGTTATTAGATCCGACGTGCTTTAAATCGATTCGACTATGGAGTGCGTCGACGATCAAGTTAAGCTGAATAGCGCCTTATAAACGCAAATCTTTCTCAGAAGATACCAAACATTCATATCTACTCAGTTTCGTATCCTAACGTAATCAAAGCAATTTTAAAGAAGAAATATGATTTGTAGGATCGATCCATCATGTCTTCAGAAATACCTATCATAGATAACACTCCCACAGTGACCTTTTTACTCATAGGTCCCGGAGGGGAATTGGTAATTAGGCATTTACAATTACTCTCTGGAAAGAAGATACCAAACCTAATAATAATAATGGTGCACAAGATCAGTCATGATTGGATCCTGATAGACATTACTGTACTTTGGGTTAAGAACATCGTGAAGGTGAAGCATGTGAAAATACACGGGTAGCAAAACATGACATGGCAAATCGGAGAAATATACCAACCAGCAGCTCAAGCCTTTCACGATTGGTGCATTCGGGGCTGTTCTCCTGGAATCTCTGTTTCACAAGACACCTTGTGGATATCTGACATCATTGGGAGGTCGCTGCTTAGTGCTACGGAAAGAGCCGGGTTGGATCTGCGATATGGTCACCACCACCCGGCTGAAATATCTAAAAGTCGTAGAGGATCTCAAATTCAACGGTGCGTCTTTGCAATTTTAGGAAAATAATGCAAAGTAATGGATCATCTTTAATAATATTCAAATTAAATGATGACTAATCTATTTAATAATTAATTAATAACAGAAAAATTAATGTACTTCAATAAATGCCTTATATATATTTTTCTGTCCTGTTTTCATCTCTTCTCAGTTCATGTACTGAATATGGAAAGAAATTAACATGAAGTAGTCAGTGGCTAAATATTGCTTGTGGTGAGTATATTCAAACCATGTCGAAGTTTGGTGCTGGGCAGTTATTCTCATTGAATATTATAGAGTTTTTCTATATCATTAGAATATAATGAGACGTGACTTTTAAGATAGTTTGTAGCAATATAGTCAATACGTTTTTGGAAAGTGTAAAAAATTTCCTTCCCCCGACACCGTATAAACAAGCACATCTTTTCATGATCACGATCATGACCACGAGTCTTGTAACCCATGTAGCAGCATTGTCAAGGATATGAGAGACTGAAGGACGTCAATCCTATACAGGTTGATTTTTGAATTCAGTGTTCGCTGTTCTTTTTTTTTGCCTCGAATGGCCGCCGCACAAGACAAGAAAGGACTTTTTTGCTTTACTTTTTAAAGTATACTTGGAATAAAATGGATTCATGTTTTTTTTTAACGAAACACTCGATCAAAATTCGAACTCGGAACACCGATTCCATTTTCCATGCCGATAACCGTTGTGTTACGACATTTTTTTTCTCTACATCTTATAAATGATAGGTCATGAGAGTAACAGTTGTACAAGCATTCTTGAAGCATTAAAAATGCTTTTGAAATAATTCTACGCGCAAAATAGTAATTATAAAGTCATAATTCCAGCCATGATAGTGATAAAATTGGGCAGGAAGAAGCGTGGAAACTTTTCGAGTAGTCTGTTAGTTAACACCGATCTGGTTGGAAAAACGGTAATAATGAAAACACAAGAAAAGATAACTCATTATGTTCTACAGCCCCAGAGATGATACAAATAGATTCTTTAAAATGGGAAATGAAAGATGAAGAAGGCTATATCCAGACAGCCAAAACAGGATTTGCATAATATGCACTGTAGACTACTAAAAAAAACAAACTAAAATGATTCGTAACAGTTAACAAAGGAATAAAATGACGGCAAATACGGGGACGAGGAGGAAAGAAAACAGGGAAAAAGACTTTCCAACTGAAAATTTGAAAGGAAGATATAATCTCTCAAAGACGAACAGTTATGGATATGGTAACATGGAGGACACTTTAAAAATGAACAGAATCTCCTCTCATTAAAGTCCAGAAGAAATGTAAGAAGACCAGTTGTATCATAAGAAATGTATCAGAACCAGTTCTATCACAAGAAATGTATCAGAACCAGTTCTACCACAAGAAATGTTTCTAAACCAGTTGTATCATAAGAAATCTATCAAGACCAGTTTTATCAGAAGAAATGTATCAAGATCAGTTCTATCATAAGAAATGTAACATGACCAATGCTATCAGAATAAATGTAATAAGACCAGTTCTATCATAAGGAATTTAAAAAGACCAGTTCTGTCAAAGCAAAAATAAACACCAGAAAATAAACGTGACTGTGAAGTGCATAATAAATGAAATAGAGATGGAAATAAATAAAAATAGAAGGATATGATGCTTTTGGATTTCGATCTACAGACGAACTAACTTCTCTTTTGTAATAAAAGAAGATACGATATAAATATCAAATAGTAAATGTGTCTTCCCTTATGTGAATTTGGAAGAGACTGAACAACATATAAAATAAATAACATCGTCTTACACGAAAGATTTTTTTTAATAGTGAACTGAAAATTGTGTCAAACTTATTTCTCTCATGGGATTCTCGCCTAGGCAAGAAGTCTAAAATCAAATTGGGACCATACACTACAATAATGGCGAAGACAATGAATGAATGAAGATGCCAGACCACCGAAAAGAAACCTTAGACAACTTGGTGTCAGTTGACTTCAGCATCGTCATCAGTTAACATTCAGTCAGTTATGTATCATACGTGATACACGCGTAGACGATCATGTATCGAAAGATACATGACTGAGGAGGCAGTTTTTTCCTGCAGTGGGTTGCCATTTCTTTCTGCGGTAGACCGGTTTCAATCCAAGGCTATAGAACCCGGTCTACCCTGCTATTTTCCCATAGCTGGGAGGGGAAGAGGATTCATACATTTCCCAAGGGTATTAGCACGTAAGTGAATGTAATGGATTCGACTGGATTTCTCCATCCGAGCCGCTATCCATTACTCCACCGTGCCTCCTCAGTTAACATTAGTACGAATGATAAATATCGTGAGTTATCTTGATCACAGAAACAATCTATAAACAGACGATAGAGACCACAATAATATAAACACCTGAGTAAATGTAGTTACAAGATCTGCCCGAAAATGATTCAGTTATTTCATATTAACAACAAAAAAACAAAACAAAACAAAAAAACAAAAAAAAAAATAAAACAAAAAACTTAAAAGGGCAGTGGAATCTTAGCCAACTTCAAAGTACTCCGGTTGGGAGTTAACATAATTTTCCTTCAACTTTTTAAAAACAAGTTACGAAATTCTCTTTTGTAATCGCTATTGACGGCCTTGTGGTGGGCTCCTTACTAATCGCGGTTTGAATTTTCTTTATCTAGCAGGGAGTGGCGAAGTGGGGGCTGAGAGACTTGTGAAATTTGAGAGTTTGACAGAAGCCATGCGCAAAATATGTCGAAATATTTAAAATAACCGGCTGCTCTCCGGACTCTCTGTGGAATTTCGCTATTTTCTTTGCTTACAACTCGTCAGAGTTCACCATTTTCAGGAGTTCTACTTATGGATGACTTTCCAAGACGTGAACCGCTTTAAACGGCTTCTTGGCCAAGTTTGCAGCATCGACACGAAAATTCTGTGCGCTTCGCTCACTGCATCATCCCTGGAAGCCTTCTTAATTGTTTGAACAATTTCCGCGGCCCAAGTTTCAATCAAAATGCGATAATTATTTGCTGTAAATGCGACGGACATACAATACACACGGCTCACTCAGTTAAAGCTCATTGGCGACTGATTAACTCCACGGGAATGTGTCTGCTTACGCATGCGCAGTAAGGTCCCACTGGTTAGTTGTCATGTTGCATCAAAGTGGGACAACTGGTTAGCGTGATATTCCAGGCGACTGGATACTTTTCAGACTGACTTCGGGTATGAAGATAGAAGCAATACAATACAGCAGCAAGTAGGTGTCATTAAATCGCCAATGTCTGAAGAATTGAGAAAAATGAATGAAAGTGGGGGACAAGATGACATTTAAAAAGTAGTAACAACAATAATAGTAGTAGTAGTAGTATTAGCAAAATAATGAAGCTGATGCTGCACCAGTATGCGAAGATCAGTGAGAAAGAAAGGCGACTAACCAGCATTGAAGACTAATAATTCTGACGAGAGGACAACTGGAAGAGGAAAGAGAAAATAATGAAAGACTATTACATATTAAACAAAACAATGCATTAAAATATCAAACACTAAGTATTAAGAAAAAACAAACGACATTGCAGTGGATTTAGGAGGCAAAAAAAGAAAAGAATGTCAATCACTAATGAATAATCGCTCAGAGTAAATATCCATTTGAGAACGAGAATAGAAAAAAGACAATAAAATAGAAAAGTCTCTCTTTACAGATACAAATATTTCACCTCAAATATTACGAGCTTACGGCCATGTGACGTTGAGACGCCGGTTTCCGTACGATCATCGAAGTCGAGCTGGGTCTGTATCTAGATAGGTGACCACATGGTAATACCAGGTATTTTAAACTTGGACGTGCTGATGGTGTACGAGATAATTATTAAATCATTATTATCTAAAAAATTTGCAATCTAAAAATATTTTCTGGTTTTAAATAACCTGCAAAGGGTTGATAAACTGTAGAAATCAATCAATCAAATATTACGTCTTAGCCGAAAAAGAATTGATAAATCGGTGAATTTTCGCTTGTAGAACTCACTTCCAGCTTCTTGCTTTTCAGTCAACATTGATCTTCAAAAATTTAAATGCAATGTCAATTATTATCTTCTATCTTCTTAATTCCTGTTCTTTTATTGTTTTCTAACTCCTTCATAATCTTTTTTTATCTTATTCTCTCAGACTGGCGTCTTATAGACTTTATTGCCTTGCTTGGCGGTGAAATGAAAAAAAAAAAAACAAACTTACTCGATCCCGTGTGAAAAGTCATCAGATAAATGTGATGTGAAAATTCATATAATAAATTATTATTATTATTGCACGAATTATTATTAAAAAATTGTACTCATTTTTAAATTGATTTAATTTTCTTAAAGATAATTTTTATTTTCAAACTCTTGAAAAGTTTTACTTATTTTCTTAAGGAAATTAATTTTTTCCGATTAAAATATTCATCAGTTTTTCCAAATACCAACAAACTACTCTAATTCACTCTCACTTTTTCTATTTCTTGTTCTCTCTCGATCGAACACACACATACACACAATCACGCGCACACGCTCACACACACACACATATATATATATGTTAATGATTCTAATGATTGCTACGAAATATTCGATCAAACTATCCTTAGATGGAATACGTGAAAAACCAGTTGGATGATTAAAATGTTCATTATTCTTGCTGGCATTCCGCTCCTTTTTACATGACCATTATCAAAACATTAATTAAAAATCTAATAAAAAGTCGTTATCATGAAAACCTTTTAAAATGAAGTGATTAATTTGAAAAAAATAGCAGTTAATAAAACTTAAAAATATATCCGTGAAAAAACCAATGAAATTTGTAGATTGCAAATATGTTAAAATAAAAAAGAAATATGGCGATTTCGCATAGGAAAATAAAAATTAATGAAACTAAGTTAATTTAAGCGCCTATATCTAAAGAAAGTAGTAACTGCTTAAAATTAAAAAGATAAATTATAATCTTATATTATTTAACTGTTAAGGAAAATGTGAAATTTAATTAAAACTTTATTAATATGTTAAATCGGTATGTATTTTAATAGTTTTCACCAGAAAAGGTGATATCTTATAAAAATCTACATTTTGATTAATCGAACTGAATTGTGATATAACTGATTCAATAATTTTTCTAGATGATTCAGGATGAATAAATTTAACCATTTTAGAGTTTTAAAATCGAAAGTATGGTTTGTGTTTTGTATATGGAAGAATAAAGAATACGTTAAATTATTTATTCTCCCCAATAAATTATGTAACTCTGTTTTGCTTTTATTTTATAGCACAGTTGCCATGATAACTATTCTTTAGGTTTTGTTCACTTATGCTTTGATAATGCTCACGTAAAAGAAGCGAAACGTCAAGAAGAAAAAAGTCAATATTTTCAATGACTGTAGCTGAAAGGGAAGACCAATTTGCAATTCCACGTTTCCACGAATATGTTTTTTTCCTGGAAAATTATTTGAAAAAACTGTTTTCAACTTCTTTGCTTCTAAATGTTCTGCTACTTATGAAATGCGCTAGTGATCGAAACAAGTGAAAATCTACAGGGGCCAAATCTAGTGTGTATGGAGGATGCGGAAGGACCTCCTATCCTAACGACCTTATTTTTATTGCGTTTATTTTTCAACGTATGCTCTTCTTTTCTGTTAACCAAAGCAGGATACTTTCGATGTAATGCTTCGTTTGTCCAATCAAGTTGCTGGCAATAAACGTCTGCAGTGATGGTTCTTCCATGTTCTAGTTGCTCGTCATGAACGTTCTGTATTCCACCAGATACAAAGCAAGGGCTGAAAGAAGCACTGATTTTTGGTATTCGCACTGGCTTCTAATTTTGTAATAACAACAGTTTTTTTTCATTTTATGTTCATAAACCCTGTTCCTTTATTGTCATTGCCTCACTTGTCACTAAAGTCTTCTCATTCTCTTCCACTTACTGTAACCCCGTGCATCATTTCTACTTAATTTCGAACATGAACGCAAAAGTTAAAAGACTGTCTACTTTATTTTCAAACATGAACTCTTTCTTAAATTAACCATTGTATAAGTTGTATGAAAATGCCTATATAATTTCTCTGGGTTACAGTTATTTCTTACAACTTTTACAATGACTAATTTAAGAAATTTGAAGTTAACTAGACAACTATCATATGAAAAATTGTAAAATCCGTGTAGTACAGCCGTAACGATATCTACTCAGTCAGTTATGTGCCTACGCGATCATGTATCTTTCGATACATGACTGACGAGGCAGATTCTTTCCCGCAGGTTACCATTTCTTTCTGCAGTAGACCAGTTGCCATCCAAGGCTATAGAACCCGGTCTATTTACCTATAGCTGGGGGTGGGGGTGAGAAGAAGCGGATTTATACCTGTTCCAAGGGTATTAGCACGTAACTGGAATTCGAACTCGGCTCCCGGATTCCTTAATCCGAGCCACTATCCATTACTCCACCTTCTTCTTCTTCTTCTTCTTCTTCTTCTTCTTCTTCTTCTTCTTCTTCTTCTTCTTCTTCTTCTTCTTCTTCTTCTTTGAAGTAATTATGTTTCATGTAAAGAAAAAAAAATAAAGGGCATCTTTTCTGTGTTTCCTTTTACTTTTAAACGAATGTTTTAAACAAATGTTAGCAAAAATTGCCCAGAAAAATTCTTAACTTGTACTCATTCCTCCAAGCTTACAGGAAAAAGTAAAAATGATTTATTAAAATTTTCCCCATCCTGGAGCCTGCTTCGTGATTGAAATAATTCCTTACTGGAGCCGAGCCCAGTTAAAAGTAAGAATTTTTTAAAATTCTAATATTCATGAAAATAAATCTTTCTTCAGTTAGAATATCGACGCTATACAATCTTCACGCCCTAATTCATTCAACTGCTCTTTTGTTTAGTAAATATCAATATAAAGGCGCCAACATTGATGTGATGGTTAGAAAGCTTGTATCACAAATCAAGAGTACTGAGTTCATGCCTTACAGGGTGCTGTGCAATAGTAGTCTTGTATGTGGCTAAGCTAATCATATAAATAACTAGAATTCGATTCATTGCTGGGATACGTATTTCACAGTCACAATGTCAGAGCTCAGGTAAAGAGCCAAGATTTGAATGCCAGCTCTCTCTACTTGAACGGGTGTGTAGTTGGTGTAATAGGTAGTAGCTCGGAATGAGAAATCGGGGAGCCGAGTTCGAATTACAGTCGGGTTCGTCACTGCATGCAAATATCCTTAGTTGATCTCCCCTCCCCAACTGTGGTAGGACTTATATCTAGTAAAAATCATTTTTATTCTCCCCTCCACTCTCTCCCAAAATTGTTAATGCAATATTCATTTGCAAAGTAAAAGAAAGAATTATTCAGTAATAATAGTAATAATAATAATAATAACAATAATAACAATAATAATAACAACAATAATAATAATAATAACAACAATAATAATAATAACAACAATAATAACAATAATAACAACAACAATAACAATAATAATAATAACAACAACAATAACAATAATAATAATAACAATAATAATAATAATAATAATATTTAAAAAAATTTTTTTTTGCAGTGGAAAGTGTCATGATGCCATTTCTAACCTTAGGTCCCTGGGCGGGACCCGGAAAGAAATGTGTAAACGCCAGATATCAAAGGAAATAATAATAATAATAATAATAATAATAATAATAATAATAATAATATGCAAATAAAAAAACAGGAACGGTCATTATAATCATGGTAAGAGAAGTATGAAAATATAGAATTAATAACAGACATAATTCTATTTGCATAAATTTTAGAATTAATAACAAAAATCCATTTGTAAAATTAAAATCTAAAATTAAGGATATATAATTGACTGAAAATTAAGGAGAAACAAACGAAACTTAAAAAATATGATGATGAAGGAGAGTAAAGAAATAATAACAATAATAATAATAATTTGAAAATATATTTCATGAAGAGATCGAAGCAATCTGAGTAGTAAATTCCATTGAGTTATAAAAGTCTAAAAAAGCCATGAAAGAACAAACAGATGCTTTCTTTGTTGCACTTTCCCCACTTTGTTTTCCTTTTCTTTTTAACGTTATTCCTCTATTTTACGTGGCGTTTGTTGTTTGTTGTTGCTTCTGTCGCTGTTGTTATGGAGGTATCTCGTTTGGGTCAATTTTCATTGAGCATTATTCAAATTTCGCGCATATGTTGGCGGTGAGTCATTCTGCCAACCTGCGTCATTTTCCTCGCAACGAACAATGAGACTGGGGAAGAGTTGTGACTGCAACGAAGGCACCAGGCTAAGAGCCAAATTCCACTCGGACCCCGAAGGAGAAGATACCGAGAATGGGCTTGTTCCTGTATAAGGTTAAGTTTTCCTGTGTCTTTAAGTCGAATTACTCATGGCTATAAGCTTTCTTTCTTTCTTTCTTTCTTGCATTCTTGCATTCTTTCTTTTTTCTTTCTTTTGAAAAAAAATGGCATTTTTTTTTTTCCTTTTTATGCAGTAAAACGATGAAAATATTTTGGTCAGCTTTCTTTCTTTCTTTCTTTCTTTCTTTCTTTATTTATTTATTTATTGCTTGCTTCTGTCTTGCTTTTTCTTTCTTTCATTTATCTTTTTTTTTTCTTTTGCAGAAAAATGACATTTTCTTCCTTTATTTCCTTTTTATGCAGTAAAATGAAAATATTTTGGTCAGTTTTCTTTCTTTCTTTCTTTCTTTGTAAAATAATGTCAGGATTCTAACTTCTCACGATATTCTGTCTCTTCTTTCTTTTCTTCTCCCGCTACCCGCCATCAGCCGGATTAACACCTTTTCAAATCTCTATGCGTGCACGCCAATATTAAACACTACACGCATAATCTCTTCGTTTCTCACATTTTTCTCGATGTTCATATTTTCATATACTGACGACACTATTTATTACAAATTTGCTTTCGTTTATTGAAACAATTAAATCACCCCACATTCTCAACAAGTGAGCTTCCTTATCATCGCTTTTAATTTACTTTATCTTTCTCCTACACACACAC
This sequence comes from Acanthosepion esculentum, assembly GCA_964036315.1. Lineage (NCBI taxonomy): Eukaryota > Metazoa > Mollusca > Cephalopoda > Sepiida > Sepiidae > Acanthosepion > Acanthosepion esculentum. The sequence goes on from OZ038507.1 coordinate 48,901,260, forward strand.
ACACACATTATATATATATATATATATATATATATATATATATATATATATATATATATATATATATATATATATATCTTTTTCTTCGCATTCTCTCTCCCTCACATTCTCTCACAGACACATACACACACCCGGTCTTGCATACGTTATTTTTGTCGGATTTTTTTTAATAAAAAGTATGTCATCCATTGCAACTTCATGTAAAATCCATGAGTCTAATTACCAACTCTCAGGACACACAGATGCCCATCAACAGAATCCACTACACACACACACACACACACACACACACACACACACACACACACACACACACACACACATATATATATATATATATATAATTTATTCGAAAGTTATAATATAAATATTTTATAAAATGACTACAAAAATAGTCATTTTGTTTCAACACTTCTGCTGTCTTATCAAGTGATGGTGTTGAATGTAGAATAAAGGGTTTTAAAAGGTTCAAATCGACCAAACACCTCTCGCTAGGGGAAACGCTGTTACATAAGCTGCAATGACCAATCAAAATACAAGTATATGAGAATTGAAAAAACTTGACAACGAACCTTGGTTATAATAATTAATGCCTCAATGTTAGGGTTAAACTAAAATAGAAATCATTCTAATTAATATTAAATTAATATTAAATTTTACTATAAAATTGAAAATTAAAAATTATCAATTTTAAATTTAATCTGTATTAATTTTAAAATATTATAAAATTATTTAAAGAAGAAACGGAGGAAATAAATATATATTTTGTTATTTATTTTGTTTTAATTGAAAGGCCCAAAATCTCAGAATAAACGTTAAAATCTTAATGTGTATGTAAAGCTTCGTTACAACTTAGATACATTTGGAGTTTTTATATGGGCAGGGGAGAGTGAAATATTGCACAAGACAATACATACACAATCCGATTATAATACACAAACACATAGACATATTATAAGAGTTAGTAAACGAATTCAAATCAACTATTAATTTCTATTTTAGTCTAACCCTAACATTAAGGCATTAATTATTATAACCAAAGTTTGCCTGTAAGTTTTTCAATTCTCATATACTTGTATTTTGATTGGTCATTGCAGCTTATGTAACAGCGTTTCTCCTAGCGAGAGGTGTTTGGTCGAATATTTATGTTATAATTTTCTGATAAATTACATTTGATCTAATCTGTAAGGATAGTATTTTTTGGTTATTGGAATTTATTCCGTATACCTCAATCCTATACTTATATATATATATATATATATATATATATATATATATATATATATATATATATATATATATATATATATATATATATATATATATAGGTATGTTGTTTTTAAAATGACGGAGCCCATTTTTTTCTCTCCGTTCGGTATTTCTTCAGAAAGGTTTTTTAGAAAAAAAAAAGAAGAAACATACAAAAATTAATAAATAAATAATTATGAACGGTAAAACTGAAAAAGTACAGGGTGGGTGGGGTAAATAAGTAGCCCTAACTAAAATAAATTTATTACTAAAACAAGAAATCGATGTAGATAAGTTACTACTTAGTGTTGATATATATATATATATATATATATATATATATATATATATATATATATATATATATATATATATATATATATATATATATATATATATATATATATATATATATATATATATATATATATATATATATATATATATATATATATATATATATATATATATATATATATATAAATAAATATATGCTTGTTAATAAGTCATATACACTGAAGATACTGTCTTCTGTGGTGAAAGTTATTTTATTTAATGTGGCTTAATTTGTATAATAATTGCTTTTAGCTTTCCGAAGAATACCAGGATGTAGACAATGGAATCTTGCCTACCACACAGTGCACCACATTGGTTCTTGACAATGTCTGAGATTATCGGAAGTACTTGAACAAAACAAAGACCCAGACAAACCTGGTCTTCGAACAGTTTGTCCACAGTTTCGATCCCAATGCGCTCCTTATTCGAAAATTTGATAAAGGTAATAAATCATTCATCAAACAGGTATTGTCGGTTCTATTTAATTTGAACTTTTTTGGGTGAATACTTCTTTTTTAAATATATTTTATATATATATATATAAGTAGACGCGGCTTGGATTGAGGAATCGGAGAGCCGAGTTCAAATTCCAGTCTAATCCATTACATTCACTTACGTACTAATACCCTTGGGAAAGGGATGAATCTTCTTCTTCTCCCTCCATCTATGAGTAAATAGCAGGACAGACTGGGTTCTATAGATTATAGACTTGGGTGGCAACTGGTCTAGAGGAAGGACAATTCTGAATTCAAAACCTGCGGAAGGTGGTTTGGGGACCTTGTGGCACGTAGTGCGCCAGGTCTCTGTATTTGTCCCTTCAAAAAGTGTGGATGGTTCTGCACAAAACGTTCACCACTATAATCAAACCTCAAGTGATGGTGTCTGGCTGTCGGTTCCTAGGAACTGCTCTGCCTTCATACGTCGAATCGACGGGAGAGTCGAGTATATATATATATATATATATATATATATATATATATATATATATATATATATATATATATATATATATATACGTGAGAGGCGACTAACATGTTGAAATGAAACTAAAGTGTATACATTTCTGTCTGGGGTTCTGAACATCCCTTTCAACATAATTTTCAATGAAAATACAAATTAAATAGCATATATATCTTTTATTTTTATTTTTATATTTTTATATTTTTTCTCCTCGGTAATTCTACAATTTAAAACTTAATAAAGATTTGATTTAGATTTCTAAATAGGTAAATTTTAATTTTTTACTTTTAATTTTAATTTCAAATTTTATAAATATTTTAATATCTATGATAACCTTGCTTAGTTGTCAAATTTTTCGAATCATCCTATACTTGTATTTTGATTGGTCATTCTAGCTTATGTAACAGCGTTTACTCCTAGCTAAGGATCGTTAATTAATTTGAAACTTTTAAAACCATTTATTCTATATTCTATATCATCACTTGACAAGACACCAGAAGTGTTGAAACAAAATGGCTATTTTTGCCGTGATTTTATAACATATTTATGTTGTAATATTCAAATAAATAATTATATATATATATATATATATATATATATATATATATATATATATATATATGTGTGTGTGTGTGTGTGTGTGTGTGTGTGTGTGTGTGTGCGTGTATGTGTGTGCAGCATAATATTTGTTAAAACATAATACAAAGGAAATAATAATAATAACCTAAAATTTGAAGGAGAATCTTACTCTATCACCTGTGATAATTGCCACAAGGAATACATCGGAGTAACCCTAAGGAATTTAAATAAAAGGGACATTTTACAAAACAATACACTCAGGGAATTAGTTGCTCACCGTAATGAGTCTGATCATAATTTTGATTTAAAAATTTAAAAGAAAAAGCAATTTACTAAGACGAAAATGTATAGAAAGTGCTTTAATCACTAGATCATCCACAGTAAATTTCTGTCAAGGTCTTACAACATTTCACCTTTCTTGGTAGATCTGTTATTAGAATGTGGGATATTTAATGACAGAAATGATATAAGCATAAATAAAAAGAAAAAGTATCTAAATGAAATCGGTTAGACTATGTACCAAAACACATATTTTAAAAAATCATAATTTAAGCTTAAAATTTCAGCGTCCCCCCTTCTTCATGCTCATGTGCAATTACATCAACGTAGTCATCACTTTAGTCAGATGAAGTCCTAAAGGACGGAGCGCGTCAGACGAAAAATACTTTTCATAAAATTATTCTGATATATAAAAAGGTATATGACGTTTCCCTATATATATATATATATATATATATATATATATATATATATATATTTTTTATTTATATATATATATATATATATATATATATATATATATATGTGTGTGTGTGTGTGTGTGTGTGTGTATTTAGGCAGCAATCCTTCATTTATGCATGTTAATATTATTAAGTGTTATGTTTTATTTTCCAGACACAGTACATTATGGCCGTGTTCGTAATTAATTATTAGTAGTGTTATTAGCTACGAACACGGCCACAATGTGCTAACTGTGTTCGCAAAATAAAACATCCCTATAATTCGAGAAACATACACACAACCCATACATCCAGTAAAAAAGTCAAAATAAAATCATCCTTGATAATGGCTAAAAGTATAGCCGAAAGCGCCCGGAATTATAGAACATTTGGACAGTTTATACACACTCTCTGTTCAAAAATGAAAACACTTAATTGTACTACCTTGTCTGTCGTTTTTAATGAATCATGCATATATATATATGTTATATATATATATATATATATATATATATATATATATATATATATATATATATGTGTGTGTGTGTGTGTGTGTGTGTGTGTGTGTGTATATGTATATATATATATATATATATATATATATATATATATATATATATATATATATATATATATATATATATATTGTACATACGCAACAAAAGCACAAACGCAAGCATACTGTAAAGAAAGTTTTGCTTTCACACACAGACACACACGTATCTAGACCCCAAGAAATGTCAGAGCTATTCATCACCTGAAACCTACTAGGGGTGGTTGCGAACATCTTTTCAGATCCAACATCGGACTCGTTTCACACAGAAAGCAATATTGATGAGCCCCCCAATACTCGACAACGAATTCCGCCAACAACGACGAGGATATATATGTATATGTATATATATTTTCTTACTGTTTCTCTCTCTCTCTCTATTTAATGCATTCATTCTCTCTTTCTCTGTATCCCTCACACTCAGACTCTCTCTTTCTCTATCTATTTCTCTATTACAAACACTCTCTCTTTTACACACATTCTTTTTCTCTTTCTTTCTCTCACTCACTCACTCTCTCTCTCTCACTCTCTCTCTCTCACACACACACACATTTTCTTGTTGGCGTCCTTAACTCTTTTCTTTATCTTATTTCTTCTTCAATTTCTTTCAGTTCTTGTCTATTCATATTTCTTTACCCGAATTTTTCCGCCATTTTTCTTTATAACCTTTGTTCATATTCTTTCTCGCTATTTCTCTGAAACCTTCACGCGAGACCTTATATTGTCGCTTATATTGACGCTTATAATATCTCTATCTTCAATAGGTGGGCAAACAGTTTCGTTCATCCGTATCCTGGGCCATTGCTTACTGTTTTACATCCAACTCTTTTTCAACCTTTGCACAGATAGTCTACGATTTTAAATTATTGATGACTCTATAATTAGCCTAAATTCCCGTTGCTCGGTTAAAGAATCATAGCTAAGGATCGGAAGCTCATGAACGATTGAAATAAAGTTCAAATATATATATTATTCCAGGATGATTTTCCAACTTATTCAACATGATCTTCGCCCTCTCTAACTTTCAAACTTTCTGTCCTGGAGTAACAGGGTACCTTACAGGTTTCACGTACGATTTCATTTTCAAGTCTTTTTAATGCTCTTTGGACTGTCATAGCTGAAACCACTCTCTCACGTGCCAAACGACTTATGGATTGAGTTAGATCTTTTCTAGCCTCAAAGTTGAAATGATGACTCCCTCTTCCTGTTGCGACTTCCTGATCCAGTTTTCCCTTCTACTATTCCCTCTTTTTAAAACTTATTCACCATTCTCTCGGTGGTTCTTGAGTGTACTTTGAAGATGGAAGCCAGAGTATGAATGTTGGTACCATTACTGAAGGGGTGAATGATTTTTTCCTCTCACCATTGCTCAATTGAGAGGACATAGTTAGGATGACACAAAACGATTTTTACATATTCTCTTTCTAGCTTTCAAATAGGTTTTCAGTGATTCTTACGACAAATGGTGTCAAGATGGCTAAACGCTTTATCTGAAAACCTGGAAAAAAGAAACTCAATTAGTTTAATGGATTTTTAGATATTAAACATTTTGTGGAATGGACTTTTATGCTGTTACATGATTTGGACAATTTTGCTGTTACATACAGTATATATAAACTATAAACATTTTCGATTCAATGTAGAAGGCTAACTGTCAAACGTGACGAAAGAAAAGAGAACGAGTAAATAGACTTTATAATAAGATGCGAAATTGCAATTTGGAAAAATACCTCCTTTTAAATTAATACATTTGACTCATAACCTATCTCTCAATTATAAAGACTGATCTTGGTTAAAAAAGATCAGCGTGTTCTACATTGGTTCATTTGACAACAATTTGTATATAGAGTAGTCAAACGTGAGATGTGACTTTATGCTGATGCGGTGTGATGTACCGAAAGGCTAATTTTGATAGTGAAATCGCACCCCAAAGTTTGAGTGCATAATAATCTACAAGATACTTAACTTTTTCTCCTGTCCTTTCTTTTGGGAAAGTATAATTTGGGTTGATTTTGCAATTATTTTCCTGTTATAACAGAAAAAATCAATTCCTGTAAATAATGCAATAAAGAAATACCTACTATAATAGTAGGTATTTCTTTATTCAGTAATGATACGAAATTATTTTTACTGAAAAACGAAGAGAGAAGATTTTTTAACCTTGGCCATTTGAGGAACTGAAAACTGACTCTCCAATACTAAAACAACAACGCTACAATTATTTGTCTCAATTAATTACAGTCAATTTTTCATCAAACTTTTCGGTAATTTAGTCAAATGCAGTTCTTTTTTCGTTTTCTTTAAATCAATCATTAATGATTATAGCAACAACGACACGATTTTTCTTCCTTTTCTTATATTTCCACTATTTATTCATTTGTTTATTATTTTCCGATGTCTACAATTACCGACATGACCCATCCTTGTTTTTATTTATTTTCGTCTGTACTTCGCTCATTTCTTCTCTACTAAATTCGTTGTCATTAATAAAATAATTTCTCTTTCAAACTTCTCCCAAACTCATTTTTTAAATTCTGCAATCATTATCATAGCCAAAATGATGATCTCCATTAGCAGAGTCGAGCCCCATTATAAACATCATGAACAACAACGACGATGACAATTATTTTTTTATTTACTTATTTTTCTTTTCATTTTTGCTTCTATTTTATTCGTCACTTTCCTTCATTTCTATTTCCATCTCTTCTATTCTAGTTATTTCTTTTTCTTCTTTCTCTTTTCACGGTTTTCTCTTTCATTTTCTTAAAATCCGTCTTCTCTTTTTCTCTTCTTGTCATCTACTTTCTCTCCATTCTCGTTCTTTTCATTGATTCGTTCTGCACTTTTTCATCTTTGTTAAATGTAGTAAAAAAAAAAATGAAGAAAAACGCACACGTTAAAAATGTTTAAGAATTGCTGAAAAACCCGGAGATTTTGTCCTAGAAGCTTCTTTACGGTCTCGGTTCCTGATATTGACGACGCTTTTCATCAGATCTGGTTTTTGTCAAAAGATTTACTCAAAGAATCTTTCTTGGCTGAAAAGAAAAATGAACACGACTTTTCGTAGAAGCATTTTGAATCAAGCAATAAAGATTGAACGTTACAGATTTCAGTGAATAGAAAAAGGAGTTCTGTGCAATCGTGTATGGAGAGAAAAAGGAGAAGTTCTTCCTCTTTTTATCGAGAATTATTTTAGTCGCATTTGTACAAACTCTTTTATTTCAAATACATTCCAAAAAAATCAACTTTGCAATGTTTGTTTTATTGGTTTGTTTGCTTTTATATGAAAGAAAAAAAAAACGCTAGTCAGTTATCCATTAATAATTTCTCCCAAATAGGCATATTTCTTCCCTATATACTGTATTTGACAGAATATAGGTCGCGTGACCATATAAGACGCACGTTTATTTCAACAGGAAAAATCGAAAATAAAGCCCATATAGTGAAATGTAGTGAGCGGCTGCGCGCGCATACGCATACACACGAGCGCGCATATATATATATATATATATATATATATATATATATATAACAAAGTAGAAAAAGTTTTCATGTGACGCGTTTTGGCCTTTAGAACTTCATCGTAGGGAATTTATGTTTACGTTGACTCTATGACAAATACAAGTGAGCAGAATACATTACCTGCAATAAATGCTATAAGGAATACATCAGAGAAACCTCAAGGAATTTAAATAAAAGATTATATGGACACAAAAAGGATCTTTTACAAAATAACACATTAAATGCATTAATTACACCGTAACGAGACTTAAAACTTTATATTTAAAAAATGCTACATTAATTAAAAGGGAGCAATTTACTAAGACGAAAATGTATAGAAAGTGCTTTAATCGCTAGATCATTCACAGTAAATTTGTGTCTAGGTTCTTACAAAATTTTACCTTTCTTGGCAGATCTTCTATTATCACAATGTGAAATATTTAATAACACAAGTGATGGACACATAAACAAAAAGAAAAAGAATCTAAATAATATCGGTTAGGTTATATATCCAAAACACATATTAAAAAAAAATAAATGAATTAAAATTCAAAATTATCAGTGTTTCTCTTTTGTTCATTATTCGCATCAATGTAACGATAAACTTAGTCTGAAGAAGTTCAAAAGAATGAAACATGTCACACGAAAGTTTTTCCATTTTGTCATACTTTTTCCCCCTAAAACTGTTCTTGATATATATATATATATATATGTTGTGGTAGGATCCACCTAATTTGCATAGTGGAGTACCTACCATATAAATATGGTTGGTACCGGAAGAGAGATTCAACCAGAGACTCTGCCCGACTGCGACTCAGTCAACACATTCTCCAGGAACGGTCTTCCCAGGAATATACAAAAGATTATATGTAAATATTGTGTACACTTTCTTGTTTCAATACATTTTGTTCTAAGTACATTTTGTGTTACATTATTATTCCATGCATTAGTCAAGTTTCAACAATATATATATATATATATATATATATATATATATATATATATATATATATATATATATATATATATATATATAATGCGTATATAGATTCAAAGTTGGTTATTTAAAATAGTTTCTGAACAGTACAGTACTGACAAATATTAGTATTTATGGATGAAAATATTTGTATGGCTTCAAATCTTTACTGCTTAGTAATTTTATTTTATTTTCATGAAGATGTTGCAAACTTCCCATTTGTATTTTGGACGTGTTCTGCTTACAATGAAAATATATGAAATTTTTAAAAACTTTTGTTTAAGTATTTATTTCTGGTGAGATGGAAAATAAAATGTCGACCATTTTGGAGTTTATCTTGCACTAGCGTTGAAAACTCTTTACAAATAATAAGCAGTTATCGTTAAAAATAGTCAACCATTTTACTGCTATATTAGAATTAACATTTTAATACGTAATTTAATAATAGCAATTAAGAGAAGAGCGTAGTTTAAGAAAAGAAAAAACACAGTGTTTGACAATGTTAAACAATATTTCGACAGTACGTCTGTCTTCTTCAAATTATATTTTAAAAATAAGTATACAAATATAAATCTACAAAACGACTTGTACAAACGTTTTTCCTCGATTGAATACAGTAATTGTGCCACAAGGCCGAAAAATTGGGAAGATGGGTCAAAGCTAGTCGACAATATCTTATACCTAATCAGATTTACGACCTATTCATTCGTTACAATTTACTCATTCATCATAAGAATCTGTCACCATTCGCTCCTACATACACCAAAATTCCTCATCTACACAAGGCCTCTACTAAAACACACCCCATGACTTAAAATTTCAGTATAAAAATTCTATCAATGTCATGAGGTGATGACTTCCGAAAACTGTTAGTAAGTCTCGTCCACCCCTCAAAAATAAGAGTTTCCGCTGTATTCTGTCTTCCGACAAAATCAAGAGTCCCTCTCTCTAAGGGAAAGGGAAGTATAAAAAATATGGGCATTAGAAAATTCAAAAAACTAAGCCAAGATGAAAAGCGCATGCCAAAACAAAGTGGGGAGGTTGGGAATCTCCACTTGGATCGTACGGAGAAGCAGGGAACGACACTTACGTTAACTAGGTACACAAGAAGAGTCTATCTTAACCAGGGAAGGGCTCCGCAGGAAACCACCCCGTTGTGACAGGGGGGACTTGAAAAAGAAAATCAACGCTAGGCTCGACATAATTTTGCTGAAATTTGTCAATACCAACCGTTTTCTATCAGTTCTAATCTTCATCCTGCTCAAAGAATCTGATCTGATCCTGATGAGAATAGCGATCACATAGCAAGATTTCCGCCATCCGCGTCGTCCAAATCACCACTCTAGCTGTGGCCAGCAACGTCAGAAACACCGTTCGTTTCACCCCAGAATAGGGTGGGGGGCGACACATTGTCACACGCGTATGTGCAATCAATGAACACGAGCTTTTCGGGAGCGATACGAGCCGTCAGAACGCCGACATAGTCCCATAAGGGCACAGTGGTAGTAGGCGTGCGAAGCCGTTTCCTCTAAGCCAAGGTCACGCCGATTATATTCAGGCAAATCTGCCAAGCCCCATCTGTTTAACTTGAAAAAACGGCTGTATTGGTAATGAACGCGTCAAAACGAATGAAACGCCGCCAGCGTGAAGGCATGAAACTGAAACGTGCCTAATGTGATGGTGATTTAGTTCATCTTGGGATTTGCCGTTAGTTGATGAGTTACTAAGAGGAATTAATCAAACAGCTCAGTATAAATCTCATGGAACTCTCCTGTCATTCTGTTCATGAGGGTGAGAAGTTAGTAATGTGAATTCGTAACTATCCTCAGGCGTTTTAAGAGTCGAAAGGCCGGTAGATTTTGAATATTTTTTCAGTATGTGCACATTAAGATGCTTGTCGAAATTACAGTCATTTGTAATAAAATGTTCTGCAAGCTCCGTTGTTGTCACATTATTGTGCCTGACATCATACCTGTGTTCATTGAATCTTTTATTTAATTTATCCGTTGGGCAATCCACATAAATCAAGTCATGTTTGGTACATTGGCAGGTATCTTTAATGGGAATCAGTACAATTGACACTCTCTCTTGAAATCGTGAATTTGAATTTGTGATAGAATTGACTTGACTCATGTCGTTGCACAATAATTTAATAATAGTAATAATAATAAACTAATGTTACATAATAAAGAATATAATGTAACGGAATCACCAGTGGTAACGAGATTAGGTTACCGGTTTGTAGAGGCGTTGACCATTTTGTGGAAGAAGGATGTTTTCGTTTGTCGGAGCACGATATATATTTATATAATAGGTTGTAGTAGAGATGTTACCATCGTCGCATGAGGTTTCTTTGAACAGGAGATACTGTAGTGATAGTATTGTGTTGTATGCGACACGTGATTCGTTGGGGATTAAGAAGCCCCTACGGAAGTCTTCGGATGAAGAAGGAAATAAAAGAGAGACCATGCGCCATTTTCTTTATATACTACTTTATTTTTATTACTTCAAACATAATTTTTAGTGAATGCGCAAAATAAAGCTACTCAGAGTAGTTTTATTTTAGACAGTAATTATTTCGTCTACCGGCCCTCACTCGAGAAAAGAAACTTATTAAAGAAAATGCGTCCTCTGGTTGGATTCGAACCTGCGCGCCACTTGTCTTTGCAGGAGAATCCACCGTCTAATCCGGAGTACTTTACGGCTTTATATGAAGCCACCTAGCGATCGTTAGGAGAAGTTCACTGGTAGACAAGGTGGGATAATACCACAATAAGCACTAAAAGTTTCGGTTTACGATTTTTTTTATATAACTTCTTGAAAAATAAAAAAATTGTTTTAGCTAATAACTTATTGACAAATATATACCACATAGACAAATGATCTAAGAAACAGTTGTATTGATTGCATCATATCGTGCCAACTAGAAAACAAACAAAAAAGGCATATTTGAAGAACTGTATTTCATTATTTCTTTGGTGATCAAACAGAATGAAAATTATTTTATTTTAAAGTCAATCTCAAAAAGTAGAGTATAATTCATTGCTAGGTCAGATGCTAAGAAAGTCGCTTGACTATGTCGTACGAGTCAATCTTTCTCTCCTAAATCTATCTATAAGTCTACCATTCGTCCATGTTTAGAATATTGCTGCCAGTTATATTCACCAGTGCCCCTGTTATATACCTTGAGCTTTTTGATAAAATCCAAAGGAGAACCCGCAATATTATTGGTCCTGATCTAGTGGCTCGGCATCAGTTACTTTCCCACCACCGTAAGGTTGCCTCTCTGCGCCTTTTCTTTTTAATAAATACTTTCATGGTAATTGTTCGGGTGAGCACTTCGCTATGGTACCTAGACTTAATTTAAGCGCAGTACTAGACTGGCGTGAAGATCTCATCCATTTTACAGCTGAGCTGGCTAGACGTAGCCGCAAGTTTCTTTTCTCGGGCTTCTCGCTTGTGGAACTCCCTTCCATCTCCATGTTTTCCAGCCAACTTTCAACAGCAAAAATTTAAATGCAATGTCAATCGCTATTTACTGTCCTCCTAACTGCTCTTTTGTTCTTTCTAATCATTACTAATATTTCTCTTCCGGATTCCCCCACACCCTGTAACCTCCTGTGTCTTAGTGACCTTATTTCCTTTATACCGATTAGAAAAAAATAACAAGAAATTAAATCCACGAAACTGGTTCCAGCGATGTGTTTTTGGGGATCGCATTTTTCTAATTAGTTTTGCCATATGAATAAAGAGGAAATGTTCTTTGTTAGATTAAGAATTCATCAGATTTTAAAACTCTGACCATTCAGAATTCATAGTGAAGAGGTTAATTACAGTCTTTTCTGCGTTGATATTGTTATTTACTGGGCTTAGTTTTTTAACAACATAATGTCTCAAATGCGGTGATCTACTGAAGATCGAGCTCACTACAGGAGTAAGAGAAACGAGCAGAAAAGCCACTGCTGGATGTAAAGGTGATTTCTGCTTTTATCATTAACTATTTATCTCTTCACATGTAATCTTTTATAATTTTGCGAGGGTAGTGAAAATGCAAATTAAAATTTGGACGAAATCACCTGCTCATTTTTTTCACCAAATATGGATTTTAAAAAATCTGACATCGTCCTCTATGCTTAAAAGTTTCTCCGATTGGCAACATTTGATCGCTTGTAAGTATTACGTTTAATCGCAGAGAATAACAGATATGAATGTTAGATATAATGCATCAATTTATAAGGAAACATGGAAAGCAATATTGACTGGTTTTTCCATTATGAAGCTGATTTCCAAATGTAAAGAAGAGAAACAATAAAACCGATATTTAATAAAGATGGTAGAATAAAATAATTTTGTCCTGTGCAAGAGTTTTGTTCATGTTAAGGCTCGATGGAAACGGAATATTTGGATCAACATTATGGATAGAAAATAAAATTTTAAAGCAATATTGTTCATTTTAAAGTAATTTATAAGAATAAAATCAGTTATTGAACAGGACGAAAGAGAACAACCGGCAATACACAGAAATATCAACCGGAAATATTAAAATTTGAAGTGGAATTTGCACTGGCCAAATTGAAGAGAAACAATGCGGCAGGGCCAGACGGAATTGCAATAGAGATGCTGGCAGCCTTAGATGACATCGGCATAGACAAGATTACAGAAATAATAAATGAAATCTACAATAGTGGTGATATATCAGAAGACCTAAGTAGATCTATTTTCATAGCACTGCCTAAGAAGCCAGGTGCAAATGAATGTGAACTCCATCGGACAATCAGTCTAATGAGCTATATAACGATACTGATCATTCGAATTCTGATGAATCAGACCGAATATAGGACAAGAGCAGTGCGGGCTCGTCAAAGACACTGGAACAAGGAAAGCGATATTTATGTTCAGAATGTTATCAGAAAGAGAAATACAAATGCAGAAAGACGTGTACCTGTGATTTATAGATTACGCAGAGGCATTCGATAAAGCACTCCACAAAGATCTTTTGGAACTGCTCAGCGACTTTGACATATTTGGGAAGAATGCTGGAATAATGAAGAACCTCTACTGGCAGCAAGCCACCTGCATACGGATAGAAAACGAGTTCAGCAAATTCCACTTCAAGGAGAAGGTACTTTCCAAAAGCTAAGCAGAGTACTAAGAAACAGGAAAACTTCGTTAGAAAGAAAGAAAAAAATATTGAACTGGTATTTGATATCTGTCCTCCTAAATGACAGTGAATGCTGGACAATTTCCTCAAAGATGAAGAAGAGATCTAAAGCAACAGAAATGTGGTTCTACAGAAGGATGTTGAGGATACCATGGACCGAATATGTGAGAAACGACAAAGCTTTGGAGAAAATGGAAACCAAAAGGAAACTTATAATTCACATCAGGAAGAAACAGTTGAAATGTTTAGGGTACATAATGAGGAAAGTCGGATTGGAAAATCTGATATTCACAGGTCAGATTGAAGACAAGTAGGACAGAAGAAAACAACGCATAACATACTTGAGAGGAACAGAGTTTGGGAGAAATAGTGAAAAAATAATATTAATTAAGAGCTACAAAGGACAGGAAATTGTGGAGAGCCATGATCACCTATGTTTTGAGGGGACACAGTACATGAAGAAGATTGAATATTTAGTTTTTAGACATATATAGAGGAATACAGTTTTTTTTATTAGCATGAAATTTATAAGCATGGCTGATTAGAATGGGCATATTTAAATATGAAGTGAAAGTAAATATTTTAAGTAAAATTTATCAAGTCAGGAGAGTGGATCAGCAGCTCCGGACTGATGGGACAACAGTGATCAGGGGATCACCCTAGTGCAATCAGAAAAAAAAATATATACTACCACTCAAAGCAGATCTCTTTGTCGAGAACTATTTCATGTTAGTGCGCAATCTGCCGTAAGCGGATATGGCGAAAAAAATGATGAAACTCACGTAAATACACACGGACAAATATAAAGAAGAGGAAAGTTTATTTGAATGAGTCAACTTGTGCACCAAACGCTAATTCCTCAAAAGAGGGTACCGTGAGCCTAGTATTTACAAAATCTGGGATAAAATACAGAACAACACAGGAGTAATGAGCTGCAGTATCATTTGGCTAAGTTCTCTTAATATTTATTAAGTTCATCTTAGCCCGGCACAAAGTCATAAAAGTATAGTAACCAGTGAGAATATAACTCACTACACTAGAAAACGATCCACAAACATAACGCTTATTATAACTGGGTCGCAGTCATTTTGTATCCAAGTGCTCTCTCTCAGTTTATCTTTCTGAAAGTGTTTGTGCGCATGCGTATGTACAGACCTAGTGACAATTTTATTCTTGTCCATTCAAATAGAACTACAGTTAAATATCCGTGCTTTGCTAATCTATACTTTCTTGTATTAGTCACATGTGTATGTGCGCGCACGCGCGCATCTATATGTATTTATAGACAAAATAACACGCCGACTTGATGTTGACAAACGCAGACAGGTCTCTCAATTCAATTTCAATAATATTCTGAAAGCTAAAAGCTCAAATTCCACTTCGAAGTTTTTTCCTTCCTTCTTAAAAAAATTCCTTACGACCAATCGAAATACAACTTTTTACCTCGCACCTTTTTAGTTGCTTAGAAACTAAAATTCACGTTATTAAAAAAATGAGATGTTTGCTCGTAGACTGATTTTTAAAAAATACAGACTGAATTCAGGTCCAACTTGGATCATGTTCTGTAACAGTCAGCGTATATCTCATATTTTAAAAGTAATATTTAGGGTGAATCTCTGATATGCCTAAAAAGTCTATATAGAAATAGATACTAATTATAATAATACAAATTAATAGCAATTATCAAAATACGTAAAATCAGTAGAAGTTAACGTCTATCAAAGCGAGCAGAATTATATATTAAATTAATTATAACATAATTATTTCAGCTTGAATTTCTGAAATGCACTGTTGTTGCCATTATGCAAAATTTCATCGTTTTTATTATAACGTTTTGGGCATTAACATTGAAATAAATACAACAAAAGCGAAGAAATTGGTCCGAATGAATCAATATGTAGTGAGTTCCGATAAAAATAAAATATATAAACCAAAATAAAAAGAATTAAAATTAAAATAAGTCATTTACGCTTTCCTTTAAAACCTTATCTCTTTCTTTCTTTCTTTCTTTCTTTCTTTCTTTCTTTCTTTCTTTCTTTTCTATACTTCTCTCGACTAACGAGAAGGTAACCCTCAAATAAAAAGAGGAAGGAGAAGAAAAGACTGAACTTGGCCGGAAGTTTGCGGGACACGAGCCTACCTATTTGTGACTGAAAACTACCAAAAAATCAGGGAGGCTCCACACATAACTTCTGTTATAAAAAAAAAATGAAAAAAGAAAGGAACGCCGGAAAATAAAATAATTTAGGCCAATCAAAAAAAATATCACAAAGAGACTTTTGATGTTAGCTAAAACCAAAGTTCCCGCCAAAATTTCGGAGCATGGTCAAAAGGATATAAGCTGACACCTCTGAGATAGAAGAAGGGGGACGGGAGGTGAGGCCGGAACAAAAGACGCTACAGCCAGAAAAAACAGCCATTCCTGACGCGTGAAAAAGTAGTTAAGCGGTCATTTGTTAATGATATTTCTGCTCTGCTTAGGGCCGAAAAAACACAGTAGATTAACACTGACCTATTTCTAAGCTTGCGACTACCCCTAGCACGGTCTGACTTCAAAACTACCACTACCGGACTTTCTCCAAACTACTACCAATATCCGCCCAATAAATGAACATTTTTGTGACACCGAATATCAAAGGACTCACTCTAAAGCAAACAAATAAAAAATATTATTTATTTAAAACTTTGGGATCCAGTCCTTTTATTCCAAAGTTCCCAGTAAAGAAAATCATACTAAATATCCACACTGTTGATCTCCCGACATGAACACACTCATCCATGAATATATAATAGCAAGTTATTTAATGTTTTTGTAGCATCTAAAAAAAAAAATGGTAAAACAATCCATAAATCTATCAAATTTACTGCGTCTGAAACAGGTAAACAAGATGTTATTTTTTGCATAAATGGCTACTGCCAAATCTCATTCCAATTATACACTTTGTAAAGAGTTTTGTGTTGCATTCTGTGTCGTCTCTGGATTCACCATACTACTACATGAAACAGTATCATCGAAAAGGGCCATTTCTTTTTGTTACTCGTTTGTGGTAGTTTGGATTCTAATAGTCATCAAATGGAATGACATCACAGGAACGCATGTCGTACGTTGGCTCAGCGTGCCTCCGCGGGTGGTCTTAGCCGGTCGTTAACCTGGGTATGGGAGGCGTATCGACGCTTTAGAATTCTTGAGACCCTCTGTTGAATTTGGACCGTTTCGGATTTATATTCAAAACCCAGACAAAGGCAATCCATCACTGCCAGAATAACCTGACAATTCTAGTCCTGGTTTTCGCATTATATAACATTTGGACAATTAAAAGTCATTGGTCAAATTTATCTTAATGGACATACATAAATCGTATACTTAAGCTTAAACTAGGAACAGAATTTTCAGGAATATTTGCGATAATATCTGAAAGCCGTGGTGATGAAGGTCTTGCCAAGGTAAGAGATTTGGGAAAAGGTCAGTTGAGCACCGAAAATAAAAGTCGTTTATGTTGTTCAGTAATTTCGGTCCCGCCAAAAAGAAAAGGTTCTTGATAAACGTCGTTTGTTAGTTAAAGAATTTACAACAGTTGTCTATGATAAAGTTTAGCACAAAACTAGATGTTCATTCGCCATTCCAGTATTCGAGTAAATTCGCTTGGTAGTTTTTATTTGTTGAAACCAAAACTATTTCTCTGACAAGCTATCAATAGCAAATGTTATAAAAATAATCTATACAATCTTGAATCCCCCATTAAATTGGTTAATGAAATATTTTCATCACAAGTTATTGCTTTATAAAGAAAATAAATTTTTGAGATTTCATGAAATTTAGAAATAAGAGAACAGCATAACAAGACCTTGTGTTCGATTATACTAAAGAATTGATTGGTTTACTATCTGTTTGTCTAAGAAGTCTTTGTATTTTCCTTTCCAGTGTGTAAACGTAATTATCGTTAAATTTGTGTTTATACGCGTGATGGGGTAGTTTGCCACAGGTCAGACCCAATGACATTGTCTTTTGATTATTATTTGTCAATCAATTTATCGATAAGGCAAAGTTTATTCAGATATCGTTTTTGTTTTATTAAATTTTCAAAGTAACTGAGTCGAAATCTTGCATCAATCTCTCTTGCAGACTTCAGTTTGATGTTCACTCTTACGTATAAAGAATCAAATCTAAATATTGCTTTACCGCGATTTCAACAATGTTAAAAGTTTATTATTAATATTTAGCAATATGCTAGAAGTGGATGACGGCTTCAGAGTCTAGTCACATTGATAGCACGGGTTCTTGTATGCTCACTGAAATGAATCCTTAAATGACGGACATCAACAATTGATATTTCATTATAGATCAGTGGGCATCATCAGTTGATGATTTAAACCTTTTCCAATCATACAGACCATCATTCGAGTCGAAATACTTAATTGGTAACTCTAGGAGTAATGATTACAATTTACTAGGATTCATGAGTTTACGTTATTTCCTGGCGTATTTGCTTGGAAATAAATTTGAAAGAACAAGATTAAGACAGTGCCATGTCTACATGCGTACTTCTCAAAGCGAAACGAGACAAAAAATGGAGAAAATTTGGCGCAAAGAACGCACAACTCTATTGTGCATAGATGCTTCATGGTGTATTATTACTATTTGAAATTATTTAATTTAGCGACCTAGCAGTTGTTTTATTTCCATTTTTCCTTCAATTATCATAGTCTAAAAGAGTTAAAATAAGATTTGTTTTGGATATAATTAATGAGGTGCTTGGAAAGAGAGAAAATGTCTTGGGGATTAGCATATTCATGATGTACTAGCACCTGAACACAACGGAAGGTAGGACTAGAATTACTCAAAGAAAGCAATTCCAAAAACGAATTATACATGATAATCCATGATTTGGTAATCCAAATATTTATTTGTAAAAATTATCATTAAATGTGAAAATAGAAAAACTGACTCTTGTGACAAACGTAATGAATCAAGAAAATATACTGTCCCACCAACTAACTCTATCATATCTACAATTGAAAAGAATCTATCTAAACTCAACATCAAATTTGTTACTAAATCCAAATCAATAGAAGACTTTGTCAATACTAAACAAAATAATAAGCTAAAACTTGAAAGAAGGAATTTACTCGATCGCCTGTAATTATTGTTACAAGAAATACATAAGAGAAACCTCAAGGAATCTAAATAAAAGAACACAAAAGGGACATTTTGCAAAACAATACGTCAAATGCGTTGGTTTCCCACCGTAACAATTTTGATATAAAAAATGCTACTCTGATCAAATTTTCGCTACAATGAAAATGTCTAGAGATTGCATTGATCACAAGGTCATCTACAGTAAATTTGCGCCCTAGCTCTGACAACACTTCACAATTCCTGGTAGAACTTCTATTATCACAGTGTGGTATATCAACTAACAAAAGTGATGGAAAGAAAAAGAATCTAAATGAAATCGGCTAGATATTAAAAAATAAACTTAAAATTCACAGCACTCCTCGTCTGTGCGCATGTGTAGTCGCACCAACATAACAAATTTAGTCCGATGAAGTCCTAAAGGAAGAAACGCGTGACAAGTAAACTTTTCCCACTTTCTCATCCATTCTTCCCCATTATATATATACATATATATATATATATATATATATATATATATGTGTGTGTGTGTGTGTGTGTGTGTGTGTGTGTGTGTGTGTGTGTGTGTGTGTGTTAAAAATTGTCCCACACAAAGAAATTAAAAAACATAAGTGAAAATGGATGAATAAAAAGAAGGCCTTATATGTAACGTCTCTAAGATGGATACGGTACAACCCTGGTGATGCGTTTTACATTCCTATCTAGGACGCATAGAAATTACTGCCATCAACTGTATCGCGACGAGCTAATGCATCAACCTCCGTCGGAAGCTAATCCTCAACTTATTATCCTTGCTAACAGACTCTCACGTGGCTCTAAAGGTCCCCTTAGGAGGTCAGTAAACACGTCCTGCATGAACAGAAATAATCGCCTTCTACGTCTCTACATAATTAAAGCGAAAATAAGCCTAAAAACATAATCTTAAAAAAAATAAGTTTCCTCGTCTTTTACCCGTTTGGTGTACAGTTTTTTGCAATCTTTTCCGCTATTTAAAGGTTAAGTGGCGTCATATATGATTAGCACCCAGATGGGTAACCGCGAAGTAGGTTAAGTTCATTCTGACCTTATTTATGTTAGATTTGAGTAAAACTTAGTAATGTGTCAGAAATATGTAAGTATTGAAGATTAACAAAATACTGATTGTAATGTTAGATCGAACGAGACGACGAGTCGAAATGTCGATTAAAAAAAGCAAGAACAAACATGATTTCTTCCTTGGGTATGTAGAAAGATATTGTAAGTGGATATTTATTTATTGGTGACAGACAAAAGACTGTCTCGAGAAATTAGAGATCAACCAATACAGCCAAGTAATTAGTTCCACCAGCCAGTATATGAGACGAGGAAACGTCTAATTAATTAAAGCTGCCCGTGTGTGTTGGTGACAAAACATTTATATGTATCCACGATATAGAACATGAAAAATGTTGAAAAGGTCTTAACCCGACTCACTTTCCAAAATCTGACTAAATGACCAAGCATCAAAATTTGTTTTGGAACCCCTTTTCGGTTTGGTCGAGAATTTTATTTCCGACTAAAACATGATAAGAATACTTCAGACAATGGCTGTGATATCTCGATGGCTTTAACAGGCGACCAAAAATGTACAATGGGGTGATGATGTTCAAGGGTCAGAGCAAGAAGGCAAGTTAGTTTGAGCTTCTTCTCGGGCACATAACGAGGAAAGAAGGCTTGGAAAATCTGATACTCACAGGGCATCTGCCTTGTGAGAATCAGATGGAAGGCAACATAGACAGAGAAAAACAACATACTTAGTGAGCTGAGTTAATTGATGACGAGACAATGTTTAAGAGAAATAACAATAAGACAAAATCTATTAAGAACCACGAAGGCCAGGAAATTGTGGAGGGCCATGGTCGCCTACGACCTGAGGGGACACGGCACACAAAGAAAAATACTCTAAAGATTATTGTCGATGCCTTCGATGAAGAGCGTTATCGGAGCGTTATCAGATCTATCTATCTATCTATCTATCTATCTATCTATCTATCTATCTATCTATCTATCTATCTATCTCTATATATTAAGCTAAACACACATACACATGTATGTCTAGTAGCCAAGGACTAGCGATTACAGACGTGGTGGAGTAATGGGTAGGGAGTCAGATTGAGGAATCAGAGATTCCAATCGGGTTCGTTACATTTACTTCTATAAAAGGAAAGGTATGAATTTTCTCCCTACCCAGCTATGGGTAAATAGCAGGACAGACTTGATTCTATAGCCTTAGGTGGCAACCGGTATTGGAGGACAACTTTGAATTCAAAGCCTCCAGCTATTTGTTAAATACTTTCACTAACCCAAAATTGGCCAATCGTGGTGAGAACGATTACACCCCTGCGGACATGGCCACTTCCTCCAAGGAGTGAGAGGGCTCTGGATCTGTTCCGGTGAGCTTTCATCTCTGATAAGTAGCCCCGTATTTTTTTTCTAATAGCCAAGTAATGAGTAATAGTTATTTGAAATGTTAATAGAAACAGATTAAATGCGCTATATAAATCTTGCATATCTTTGTTATTATTGTCGACAACGGCAGCCGCAGTTGAAAAGTGAGTGCAGGCAAGCGTGACAAGCAACAGCAGCACTAATCAGCAGGCAGATTAGGTTTGAGGCTCAGTGGTTTCAGGGCGATCAATTACTGATCAATTACTAAATAAGACACGAGAACTGTATACTCACCGTAGATTAAATAAAGGGTTCAATTTGAAAATCCCTGAAGGTTACCCAGATCAACAAGGACCAGATGAAGGCCGGGATGTGGGGGTTTTTCAACAGCCGAAGTGTTGTGATGATGTTATATACCGTACCTATGAACATTAATGGGTATGTCCCAATCCTCATAAATACGTTGGACACTATTGTAAGTGGGGGTAATATGCTGTCTAAGTAGTCCACCACTAGCAGTGGTTTACCTTCTTCACGCCGCTGGCGAGTATTGTATTTTGTTGATGTTATAAAGATTACCATTTCATTTCCAACCTCCATTTTAGTTATTCCTCATTCAGTAACCCTTTCTAGGTTACAACAGATGATAAAAACAAAATGAGGTCAATAGTACACATGTAAATAATGATATTTCCTTATTCCAGAAATTACAAGCTTTCTTTTTTTCTGTAGTTAAGTTTTTTTTATACATTTCTTGTGCGTATTCAGAATTTAGAAATCTATGGCATTATTCTCAACGAACATTTATTCTTTTAAAAATGGCATAAATGTAAGCAGCAGTAAATAAATTCAAAGCCTTTCTGTTTAATTAAAATATAATATCTATTTTAATTAAACAGAAAGGCTTTGAATTTATTTACTGCTGCTTACATATTAAAATAAGTTGGTTCATAATACATTTGCAAATATATAAACAAACATGCACAGACTCGTGCATTACATTAAATATGAATTGTGATTTCTGTCTGCTCTTAAGAAAGAATTTTATGACGAAAATATAGAATTCATTGCAAAAAAGGACAGTTATTCCATTGACACCGCTATTACTGTATACTCTTTTGACTCCCTCGGCAATGTTTGTTTCCAAGATTATAAACCAAGTACAAAGAGATATTTATAAAGATTTATTATTTCCCATTTTATAAAGAAATATATTTTTGTTAATTCTCAAGAATAAAGAAATGTATAAATCCACTTCCATTTGCTTGGTTTTTATTACAATTCTAATCATCGTTTTTTAAAGCAATAAACATTACCGAAGGAGTCAAAAGTGTATACAGTAATAGCGGTGTCAAGGGAATAACCGTCCTTTTGACACACTGTTTTTTTTTTATACGAGAACAATTTTGAATTTATGAAAGATTGCATCATTACAAATAAACGTATTTAGTACTTAAAGATATTTTGAATGTAACAATTTTATTTTTATTCTTGTACACGTGCATGAACACAGATATATTCACACATACGTGCACACTCACACGCACACACAGGCAAAGACGCACAAACACTCACAGAAAAAATTATCTTTCAGAAAAATTTTAAACATAAATGTGTAAGTAATTCCACAAGACAAAAGCATAAAAATGATCCATAAGCCTATTTTTTTCCTCCTATTCTCTTTTCCTCTTTTACAGCTCTGGCCATAAGATGTAGTCGCACGTGGGAAAAAGTGTTCCCCCACTGGAGATCGTACATTTTTAATGTCTTACTTTTCTCTCTTCTCATTTTGTACTGTTTCACACACGTGTCTATCAGGTTGGCCTACAGAAATTCCACCAAACACGTTTTCTCGAGTTTAAAATGTTTTATATGTAATTAGTCTTTAAATGTTTTCTTCCTTTACTGTAATTGTAATTCTTATGTTAATACATGCATTATCGTTTGTTTTATATTGTTTTTTTTTGTGTTACTGGTTTATTACAGCATTCTCTTTACATTTTTCTAACAAGATTTCTCAAATATTCTGGCCGGTAGATGTAAATATAAATAAATATACTGTTTAATAAATAAATAAAAACAGATCATCTACTCAAATAAGAGTATCCATTTAAAAATAACGTTTAAACAAATAAATTATATATATATATATATATATATATATATATATATATATATATATAGAGAGAGAGAGAGAGAGAGAGAGAGTTAGATAGATAGATAGATAGATAGATAGATAGATAGATAATACAAATATAAATTTTGACACTTAGCATCCCGATTCCAGAGTGTCGTAAACGGACCCTCCAGCAATCACTTCGTCCATTTGTCAGGGGGCATCAAATGGATGGATTTTTCATTTATTAATCCGACAGATTTTATTACTTAAACGTTAATTTTAGTGAACTTGAGTAGACGCTCTCTTTATTTACTAAACAGTATTTATTTATTTCCCTCTAGCGACCTGAATATTCAGAAACTCTTATTAGAGAAAAATATGTGTTCTCCTACAGGATTCGAATCTACGTTCCCCTAGGGAAAACTGTCATTAGATCTGATGTGCTTTGGATCTCTCAGTTACGGTTTCGTTTGGTTGCTTTGTGTAACGGCATTCCAACCTTAGTGGTCATTTTATGCCGAAAATGATTTTGAGTGACTTTCATTTGGTTTTCAAAAATGTATTGCTGGAGACATTTGGCTTTCAAAATGTATTGCTGTGGAAACATTTGGTTTTCAAAAATGTTTTGCTGGAAACATTTGGCTTTCAAAAATGTATTGCTGGAAACATTTGGTTTTCAAAAGAGGCACAGCCGAAAACATCCTGTTCTCAAAAATGCATTGCTGGAAACATTTAGATTTCAAAAATGCATTGCTGGAAACATTTGGCTTTCAAAAATGAACTGCTGGAAACATTTAGTTTTCAAAAATGCATTGCTGGAAACATTTGGCTTTCAAAAATGTATTGCTGGAAACATTTGGCTTTCAAAAATGTATTGCTGGAAACATTTGGCTTTCAAAAATGCATTGATGGAAACATTTGGCTTTCAAAAATGTATTGCTGGAAACATTTGGCTTTCAAAAATGCATTGCTGGAAACATTTGGCTTTCAAAAATGTATTGCTGGAAACATTTGGCTTTCAAAAATGAATTGCTGGAAACATTTAGTTTTCAAAAATGCCTTGCTGGAAACATTTGGCTTTCAAAAATGTATTGCTAGAAACATTTGGCTTTCAAAAATGCATTGCTGGAAACATTTGGTTTTCAAAAATGTATTGCTGGAAACATTTGGCTTTCAAAAATGCATTGCTGGAAACATTTGGTTTTCAAAAATGCATTGCTGGAAACATTTGGCTTTCAACAATGTATTGCTGGAAACATTTGGCTTTCAAAAATGCATTGCTGGAAACATTTGGCTTTCAAAAATGCAATGCTTGAAACATTTGGCTTTCAAAAATGTATTGCTGGAAACATTTGGCTTTCAAAAATGAATTGCTGGAAACATTTAGTTTTCAAAAATGCCTTGCTGGAAACATTTGGCTTTCAAAAATGCATTGCTGGAAACATTTGGTTTTCAAAAATGAATTGCTGGAAACATTTAGTTTTCAAAAATGCATTGCTGGAAATATTTGGCTTTCAAAAATGTATTGCTGGAAACATTTGGCTTTCAAAAATGCATTGCTGGAAACATTTGGCTTTCAAAAATGTATTGCTGGAAACATTTGGCTTTCAAAAATGCATTGCTGGAAACATTTGGCTTTCAAAAATGTATTGCTGGAAACATTTGGCTTTCAAAAATGCATTGCTGGAAACATTTGGCTTTCAAAAATGCATTGCTGGAAACATTTGGCTTTCAAAAATGAATTGCTGGAAACATTTAGTTTTCAAAAATGCATTGCTGGAAACATTTGGCTTTCAAAAATGTATTGCTGGAAACATTTGGTTTTCAAAAATGCATTGCTGGAAACATTTGGTTTTCAAAAATGTATTGCTGGAAACATTTGGCTTTCAAAAATGCATTGCTGGAAACATTTTGTTTTCAAAATGCATTGCTGGAAACATTTGGTTTTCAAAAATGTATTGTTCGAAAATGTATGGCTGTAATACTATTTTTCGAAAAACGTATAGCCGACAACCTTATTTTTTCAAAAACAGCCTTTCTGTCGGACATAGTTTATCGCTGTACCCAGTATGCATATGCAGTTTACCGTCATACCCATAGACGCGGATGCAGTTTACCGTCATACCCGTGGACGCGGATGCAGTTTACCGTCATACCCGTTGACGCGGATGCAGTTTACCGTCATACCCATGGACGTGGATGTAGTTTACCGTCATACTCAGGACGGCTCAGTTACGGAGTGCGTCGATGGTCAAGCAAAGTTGAAAAGTGCCTTTAAACACAGATTTTCCCCTGACTCCCGAAATAGACATATCTGCTCAGTTTCATATCCTAACGTAAACAAAGCATTTTCTAACGAAAGGGGTGGATTTATTTTATTTATTAATCCGACATATTTTTTATTACTTAAACGTTATTTTTAATGGATACCCGTATTTTATTAGACGTTCCGTTTATTTACTAAACAGTATATTTATCTATTTTCGTCTACCAGCCTAAATATTCGGTAAATCTTATTAGATAAAAATATGCACTGTCCAGCAAGATTCGAACCTGCGTTCCGTATATATATATATATATATATATATATATATATATATATATATATATATATATATATATATATATATATATATATATATATATATATATATACTCACTCAAGAACCGTAAACTCCACTGGAGAGTATAGGACCGGAGCTCTCAACATGCTAGGCTGGTTTCGGTCGATGGATGTGCTAGTCTCACGCCCAGTCGGTTTTGAATACAGGTTTTTCTTTTTCCTAGACTAGTTGTCAACCATGGATGAAGGGCCCAGTCTGCCATACAACTTTCCATACCCAGGGAAAGAAGAAATATATTTATATAATTAAACTTCTCTCTGTTAATCATCTGAGAGACTTCTCTCTGCCTTCTACCATCATGGCTGATGCTATCCTCTAGAAAATTGACTCGTTGCGCCTTCTCAAGTTAATGTTCTCAGCTGACATGGAATGAAAAGACTATATTTAATCCATTGCTAGGTCTGCTGTTAAGAAAGTTTCTTCATTGTATCGAGCCAGACAATTCTTCTCTCCTGAATTAATCTTGCATATCTATAAGTCTACTATTTGTCCATTCTTAGAATATTGACGCCATATATGGTCCGGTGCTCCTGTGATTTACCTGGAGCTCCTTGATAAGATCCAAAAAAGAATCAGTAATATTATTGGTCCTGATCTGGTAGCTCGGCTTCAGTTGCTTGCCCACCGCCGTAAGGTTGCATCTCTGTACTTTATTTATAAATACTTTCATGGTAACTGTTCGGATGGGATCTTCGCTATTGACCGAGGCTACAAATTTAAGCGCAATGGCAGTGAAATCACATTAATTTACAGTTGAGCTAGCTAGTTCTAGTTCTATGCTAACAGTTTTTTCTCTCACTTCTCGCTTGTGGAACTCTCTCCCATCCCCATGCTTTCCAGCCAACTTTAATCTGTAAAAATTTAAATTCAATGCTAATCGCTATCCAGTGTCCTCCTGAATGCTCTTTTCTCTTTCTACTCATACCAATGTTTCTGTCCCTTGCGTGTTAGTGGTTGTACTGTCTACAGTTCATTAGAGCCAAATTGAATGTAACGAACTTGATTGGAATTCGGCTCATCGATTACTCTTTCAGAGACGCTAACCACGACACAACCTAGAAACATATTAAGAAAAAGGTCTCGCAATAGTGTTATCATCAAAGGCTTTGAATTTATTTACTGTGTTTTCATCAATACTCATAATACGTTCCTGTGTTTAATATCGATTAAATATTACGGTAGCAATTTAAGAAATATAGCTGGATTATTATTTAAAGACTATTCCAGATCCCGAGATATAAAAACTTACATTGGAAAGTTTTATTTAGTGAAAAAATACTCCGATACAAAATAACAGAAAAATTATAGATCGTCTGTGAAAGGGTGAAAAATGTCTCCCTGTCAGCAACAATTAAGAGCTTCGATTTTGTAGAGTCGCCAATGTGTCAAGTGATATTTATAACCGAAGAAGAGCTGAAGTAATCACTGATGAGATCGGTAAGTTTTATGGGATTGTAAGCAGACTTTGTAATGAAAGGTAAAATGACTTGTAAAAAAAGTTCCTGCATGAGAAAGAGATTTTATTAAATAGAAATGTAAACTTCAACCACAAAAAATAAATGAACTAAAAAAAAAAATCTCACAAACGTTATTTCCTGATAATTTAAGAACTGATTGCAATTTGGAATGTAATAGAGATGAAATGATTACAGATCTGATTAGAAATATTTTCTTGCTCCAGTTGAGTGTACAGAAAAATGAGTGATCTCCTAATAAATTAGATCTCTCACTCTCTCTCTCACTCTCTCTCTCTTTCTCTCTCTCTCTCTCTCACACACACACACACAGCGAATGAGATTTATTCATGTGGGATTAGTTTTTAAATAGTGTAACATTACCGTTTGATGATAATTGCTTGAATCTACACACACCCACACACGTGCATACACACTTTCCCTCTCTCGCAGACAAACACACACATATCTCTATCACACACACACACACACACACACACACACACACACACACACACACACACACACACACACACACATATTTATATGATGGCTTGAAAATTGCACGAAACTGACTGTCGCCATTCGGTGTTGAACTCTGTGTCCACACAATTTATATTTACATACGATCTATCCCGGATAGTGTCCACACAATTTATATTTAATCTATCTGGGATAGATCAGATTATCTATCCCGGATATTGACCGATTTTATCATAAACATAGTATACCTTAAATCTAAATGTTATGATATATATATATATATATATATATATATATATATATATATATATATATATATATAAACAGATTATTATTGCCACCCGAGGATAAAATTATCTTTAAAAATGGGATCATATTTTATACATAAAAAAGATAGAAAAGTATCACAATAATTAAAATTTTTAGGGACCTTTCGGCCGACACATCTTCAATATGATCTTCAATAATATCGTCAGTAAATAAAAATAAGTGGTTGAAAAGAAAAATTATTTTGAACAACTGGTGTTAAAATATACCAAAACTAGTGGAGGGAAGAAAAAAATTTATATTTTCCTAGTCAGACATTGAATTGGCGACGGGCTCCCTGAACAAGGTCAATTTATGTTTTAATACTCTCTGCCTACACAAGGTAGGACGTTGTATATTAATAACGACAGACACCAAGATGCCAAGGTGGAGTCTGGTCCGTGCCCTGTGTAAGACAGGGTAGAACTCCGGAGAATAGTCCGTCCTGCAAGCAACAGAATTCAATCAATGCTGCCCGATAACGGAGTTACAACCCTGTGAACACCCGGATGGCAATATATAAATACCAATAATATATATATATATATATATATATATATATGCATACATATGTATGTATGATGACTGGCCGCTCGTATCTGAGTATGCCTGTTGGCTAGCCATCAGGCACATCTATGTTGGTTCAACACCCACAGAGCCCACCCGTGGCTTATATTGCTGCTATGCTGAGTTGAAATTAGTTAGAGTCTCTGGGAGAAAACGAATAGTTTGGCGTGGACAACAATCTGAACAAGGCAGGACGATAACCATCGACAAGCAATTACCTTTACCCAATTTTACTTACAGGGCTTGGTTACACTCGTTGTAGAGTTTTCAGACACGTTCCAACGGTGTCGTCCGCTTGGACCCTTTCTCCAATACAATCACCTTCCTGACAAATCGAGCATGATGAGTTTCGAACCAGGGTCTCATGTTCGGAAAGCAAACCTAGCCACTCGATCATATACAAGCATTTCTTTTACAAGATAGCGATAATATTTCTTAAAATTCTTTCATCATGTTCTTATTTCTTGTACATATGCGTGAGAATATATATTTTCTGTATATATGTATGTATATATACACCAGGTATTTGAGACTACATCTTCAGTGTATCGTAAATGGAAGACGACGTAATTACGCGGCGACGTGTGCCAAATTTTAACATTCTCATTTTTCAGACGTATCAAGAAAATAACATAAGAACTTTCCACCTGACAAGGGGATAAAAAGACACGCCGTGCTTTTGGCAACAGACGTCAACCACAGCAACTCGGAGATAGTGAGTTTCTTGAAAGTGGTCAGGTGAACAGGCGGAACGACTGGTGGCTTTGCACCGGTCACTCAGAGGGACCCACGGTGATGCACATGAAATCAACGTCGTCTGCGATTGAACTGAGAGCAGGAGCGACGGAAGCCATGTCATGCCTACTTCTTCCCGCGTCAATGTCACCGCGTACATCAGGAACGGCTGGTCGGGTATTGTCAATGTCATATCAACTTCAATTTGTGATCTAGTTCTCTTTGAATCCTCTGATTTGCAACATTTGGTGTGTAGTCAAGCATCAACTCCACAAAACCAAAGACCTCTTGACGGCTATCATTGTGAATGTGTTGACCAATTTGAATGAGAATCAAACGATTCTGGCGTGCTGTCGCTTCCGTGATTGTATTAACCCTAGAACACTAACCAAGGCTATAGAGTACCCAGCGCAAATTTTCCTATTTTTATTTACAATTTTCAGTACCTGATTTTCTTACCTAAATAATATGTTTTTTAGTTCCTATAAATGTTTACTCAAAGTACAAAGTTTGAAGTCCCTGCATGTAAAATATTTCAAATAAAGATTTATATTTAATTTTTTTTTGTTGATATTTTCAAAATCGGGTATGACATGGTTAGTAGTGGTGTAACTTTAATTGATGGATAGTGTTCTAGGGTTAAATAACTAGAAAACATGGACAAACATGTCCGCAATAAGAGGTAGTGTCAAAAGGACTGTTTTTCCCATGACACCGCTTTTATTTTAATTACCTTCACTAGTCGGCAATGTTTATTGTTTTAAAAAGCGATGATTAGAATTGGAATAAAACCTGGACATACGAAAGAGAATTTGTACTTTTCTTTTGTTCTTGAAAATTGACAACAAAAATAATAAACACTATTTATTTATTAAATTGTTTATTTACACTATTTATTTATTATATTATTTATTGGAATGGTTCACAAAACATTGACTAATTACCAATTGATTCAAACTTTATAAAATGGTAAATAATAAAGATTTCCTCATAGTTAATAATTTGTTGAATGTTTATAAATTCATGAATAAAAATTGTTTTCACACTTATTTCTTTATAAATTCGTAAATCATAAATATTGCACTGCCTTAGTTCTAATTGTATTAGTTTTTATCATGTAAATATAAAATTATTTTTGTAAATAAACAATCTAATAAATAAATAGTGTTTAATATTTTTGTAGTAAATTCTCAAGGGCAAAGAAATTGTATAAATTTACTTTCATCATATGTTTAGGTTTTATTCCAATTCTAATCATTGCTTTTTAAAACAATAAACATTGCCGAAGAGTGAAGGTAGTTAAAAAAAACACGGTGTCATGGGAAAAACAGTCCTTTTGACACTACGTCTTATTGCGGGCACGTAGGTCAGTGTTTGCCGAATTACATTTTTCTTTTTTGCTGAGTTGGACAATTCTTTCGAAAATATTGTGTTTTGAATTTTTCCCCATTGAATATCTCTATTCTTTATATTACCAGGCACACCTGTATGGTGCGTCCAGGTAGCAGAAATATAAATCGACGTAAAACAGTAACCAAACCATTCAATTCTTACGTAATGCTCAAATGAAGCTTTTAAAGGAGTTCAAGGCTCACTAACAAATACAGAAAACGAACAATGAGCCATTAAATGAACATAAGGATAATTTTATTCCTTTTAAAATTTCTTTCTTTTATTTGCCTGAAGAAGGTCACGAGACCGAAAACACGTGTAGCAGAAATATGAAGAATAAAATATAATATATATACTAAAAAAACACACATTATAATCAAAAACTTTGCGTTTTCTCTCTTTTTTTAAAATATACATTTTTCTCTCGTTGGAACAACTATAACCTTTTCCATATATATATATATATATATATATATAGGTTTGTAACAAATAAAATTTATCACTTAATGTAAAATCAGAAATGCTGTAAGTCAGTGTAAGTTTGAAAGAAAGGACATTTAAGAGAAGCGATCTTTGCAATAAAGTGCTCGATATCAGAGATAGAGCATGTATACTGTTGTGGTAGGATCCACCTAATTTGCATAGTGGAGTACCGACCATATAAATATGGTTGGTACCGGGAAGAGAGGGGATCGAATCAAGAGATTCAACCACAGACTCTGTCCGACTGCGACTCAGTCAACACATTCTCCAGGAACGGTCTTCCCAGGAATATACAAAAGACTATATGTAAATATTGTGTACACTTTCTTGTTTCAATACATTTTGTTCTAAGTACATTTTGTGTTGCATTATTATTCCATGCATTAGTCAAGTTTCAACATATACAAATATCTCTGAGAATATACGACAAACGTCAAGTACAAAAACAACTAATATCAATAAAATGTTATCAAATTTAGGAACAAACATCATAAATATTTCATATGTAAAAAACGACACAACATGTTTGTTATGAATACACTCCAACAGGTACACAGGATCGCCTCATCAGTGATGTCATGACAAGTTCCGGGTCTTTCAACATCATACTTGTTCACCCAAGAGACCCTACCGAAACAATACCTATTCTGGTAGGCGACGCCGAAGCAAATTTCCACCAAGCACACAACAATGGATATATAAATAACTGCCATTGCTGATCTTGACAAATCAGAAACGCCCTACGTCACTTGCTCCTCAGCCAAAACGAGACAAAAAGAGAACAAACTTAATGCTCGTCTTTTCCCTCTTAGATTCTACACGAGGAAAGACCCACACTCGCAACGAACTGACACGAGAAGACGCGATACATTAAAAAGACGATAGGACACATGATGACGTGATATTTGAAAAACGATGAAAAGCAAAACAAAACACATTTTTTTTGATAATGACTTATAAAACCTGAAGGTATTCAAAGAATTGAGCAATTTATATTTAACCTTTCACTGGAAACCAGGAAAATATAGAAAAATAAACAAAAATTCTTAACTTGGTTTTTAACCAACTTTGTATAAACGAAAAATGGCTACCTATATACACTTAACATTATCTATCTATCTATCTATCTATCTATCTATCTATCTATCTATCTATCTATCTATCTATGTGTATGTATGTGTGTGTGCGCGTGTGTTAATTTATCTTCTCTTTATTTGTCTCGAAGGCAAGATAAAGCGAGCAAAGCAGCAGGTAATCTACTTGACAAGTTTGAGTAAATGAACAGAGAAACAAGTACAGCAAAAGCAAAGAGAAATAATAAACAAGCAAATATTTGTTAGAACAACAAAAGATAGGAAGCTGGTGAGAGCCATGATCGCTTACGTCCTGAAGGGACATGTCAGAGATAGATAGATAGAGAGAGAGAGAGAGAGAGAGATAAAATATCCAAATAAATTTAGATTATAACAAATCTTAAGCATTGACTTTGTGTCTATGTATAAATTCTTTCCCATTTTTGTCCTGATGATAAAATTAAAATGCCAATGTCTTTATTTTATTTTTAAATACTTAATGCAGAATTGGCAGTCAAATATTTAAACTCATCTTCCACACAAAAAGCTAAAATAACCGGATATAATGGATTTTCTGCCATTTTAAAAGAAATATTGTGTAACCTTTGCCTGAACGACATTATGAACTAACCGTGAAGATTTTCATTTAATATTGATATATTGTAACACTATATCTGCAATTAATGGAGAATTCTAGAAAGGAAAAATAATAATTTTCTAATGTCGTCATAAATCTATTATATAAGGTCAAGATGTATAGATAGATAGATAGATAGATAGAGAGAGAGAGAGAGAGAGGGGGGGGAGAGAATAAGAGAGAGAATAAGAGAGAGAGAATGTGCTGATATACAGCGTGTACCAAGTGTTTGAGAACAAATCTTTAGTCGGCCATAAATGGGAGATGACCTAACTTAATCTTACGCGGCATGCGCCAAATTTTAACATTCTCATTTCTCTTTCAGACGTATCGACAGCATTAAGATGGCAACTACCAATCTAACACTACAAATTAAAGGGAACGCCGTGCTCATTGCACAAGCCGCCAATAGCAGTAACTCGGATATAGCGAGCTTCTTGAAGATGGTTAGGTGAACAAGAGGAACAAAAGATGATCGCACTGATACCACTGAGGAACCCACGGGAATGTAAACCAAATTTCACTCATTTATGATGTTTCTCGGGTGGTCGTGAGTAACGTGGGCTGTGTTATACAGCTTCTGTTCCCCGGGGCCGCGGGATCAGTGCCACCGATTACATCGAGGTGCTAGATACGGTAGTCAACCCCTGGAGCGAAAAAGTATCCGTTCGTGTTCCAGTAGGACTCTCATAATTCCTGCATGACCCAGGCGTGGCTGACCGAGGATTTTCGTGATTGTATCATGCCCAACATGTGACAAAACAGCTCTCTTGATGTGAATCCAATTGGCTACTAAGCTTAGGGCGTCGTCGAGAAGGAGACCAAATAGCAGCTCTGAAATACTGAGAACTCTTTCAAGGCTGCCATCATGAACCTGATGGCCAGCATGAATAAAATCCACCTGGTCTGGACATAGAGTCACTTCTGAAACTGCACTGAGAACGTTATCCAGGCTGAAGCCAATTTTATTTAATAACTTTTTTGTTTTTCTAAGTTGAATATGTTTTATAATTAAAAAAATATACTGATTGTTTTTCCCAATGAATATCTTTGTTTTTCCTTGATAATTTCTGATCAGTTACCTGGTACTCCGTGTATATGACGGGAGGTGCTTAAAAGTATTCGGTTCATCCATTTAAAAATTCTAATGTTTGGTCATATTTTCGGAATGGGTCAAGCTGTGAGTTTTTCAGCATCTCAACGTAAGTTGTTGGTAAGAAACACCCCAGAAATGTGGAATTGATCATTATTTACTTTCGACTTTTCATTCTCATTCACCCAAAATGTTTGATTATTGGAAACGTATAACTCAAGTTATATTCTTTCATCATCTTTTCGATGAGTTCTTCAGGTAATGCAGTTCTTCGTGTACTAGTCTCACAAGACATTGATAGTAAGTTTAGTCTTACAGGTTGCCACAAAAATATTGTTTCATTCATATTTAAAGAAAATAATAATAATAATAATAATAATAATAATAATAATAATAATAATAATAATAACAAAGTTGAGATGGCAAGAGTGTTTGCGGGAAGGGAATGACAAGGTGATTCCAGTAGTTATTGGCGCATTGGGACCAATCCCATTAAAACTATGAGATATCCTTGACTAGCTGGGGATACCATACCAACTTAGAGTCATTTAAAAATCGGTTCTTCTGGGCACTGCGTATATTGAGGTAAGTGTTGTCCGTCTGAGGTCCTTCTTAAGACACGACAGATAACTTAATGTACTCGGTGTATCCAAACACGTACTGTGTGGCAAAACATAATAATAATAATAATAATAATAATAATAATAATAATAATAATAAAAATAATAATAATAATTACCATCACTGGCCAGAGAATGTGATTAAAAACGAGAAAGTCAAGACTTTATGGGATTTCAACCTCAAACAGACCGCATCCTTGATACCAACAAGCACGATGATGTCTGGTTAGACATCATCGTACTTGCAAAAATGCCTCTTCTATGTAGAAGACCGTGATAACCAAGGTTAAAGAAATTGACAAACCAATCTTCGGATTGTGGTTGTCAAAATGTCGGACGTTCAGGGCACTATTGTCCCATTTATTATTTGGATGTTAGAGTCTATACCATCGAACCACCGAACCACTGAAGTCTTACGTTAAGGAAATCGGAATAACACCAAGTATCCCATCTTTTCAGAAGTTTGTATTGCATTGACATTGATTGGAAATATTCCGCGAAAGGTGCTATCTGTTTGAAACCGTAAGAATTGATGGAGAACACCCATAATGCAAGATCACCGATTGAAAATGAAAAACCGTGAGGAAGGAAAGAAGAAAATAATAATAATAATAATAATAATAATAATAATAATAATAATAATAATAATAATAATAATAACAACAACTTGGCATGATAGAGTGAGCCAATATCTGTACGGGAAAATATGCAACTTTTACGGGAATGAAACTGCAAGAAACTTGTATGATCATCACTCAGAGAGGGGATCTGTTACAATTTATGGGATTTTTTCAATGCACACTGACAGAACAATCAAAGCTAATCGCCGAAATATCGTGATCAAAGACCATACGAACAAAATATTCTTTCGTATTGACATGGTTGTCCTTGCAGACTGTAATGTATCTTTGAAGATCTTGAAAAAATTATCAAAATACAAGAATCTTGAAGTGGAAATCTCAAAAATGTGGCACATGAGGACATCAATAATTCCAGTTGTAGTTGGAGCCTTCGGTCTGATCGGAAAAGGTTCCGATAGACTCTTTGAAGGGATTCCTGGTAGCCCATGCCTTAAAGAAATACAAAACATTCTACTCACAATTACAGCTCACACCTTACGAAGAGCTTTTATCTGTGTAAAATGTGTGTGATCTTAGGGGATTTTTCGTTTTGTTTTTTCAACAAAAATGCTCAATGGAAAATGTTATGATGCCATTTCTGACCGTAGGTCTCTGGTTGGGACCCGAAAGGAAATGTGTATACAACAGAAATCAAAGGAAATAATAATAATAATAATAATAATAATAATAATAATAATAATAATAATAATAATAATAATAATAAAATTTCTGTCTAGGGATCAAAAGAGTAAAAATAAATAAATAGATATTTCAGTTCTTAGTAGTTAACAAAATTTCACCAATGATTATTCTTCTTTTATAACGTTGGCAAACACAGCTCTCCACAATTTCCTATCCTTTGTAGACACTAGTGATTAGTTTTTGCTAAATGATCTATGAAGATATGGTCATGTATCAGACAAAGTTGAAAAGAGTAAAACTGTTCAATTTATTATTTAATCATATCTATTTCGATCTATCTCTCTCTTCCGCAGTCATCTATCTATCTATCTATCTATCTATCTATCTATCTATCTATCTATCTTTTTCTTCACATTTGTTTTTGCCTACTCATATCTATTCCTCTTTTTTCCCTACCTACGAACCTACTTGGTGGCATCACCAAGTCGGATCGTTTTCAGAAAATGCCGTTATGTTTTATTACAGTTAGGACTTCGAGTAAGATTTTGTTAAGCCATGGTGCAAGCATTTACCCGCACGCTCACGTCGCAACAAAATATTATTGCACATGTTCGGAGTTTAATGTAGGCTTTCGGCAAACGGTAGAAAAATTGCTCAAGCCCTCTCGACAGATACTGCGTGTGGGTCGGCCCCATGGGACTTGAGCTACTATAATTTTCAACTTCCCCGGAATGCGGCAGGTAAGTAATTTAAGTCATGATGTGGACGCCTTCATGAAGAAGTTCACACTGATATAAATGAATTGTATGTCAACTTTGTAAAACTGGTTCGGTAATTTTGGTATCGACGGTGAGCAACATTACGAGCGACATTACTGATTTACATCAGTAACGGTTCTTGAAATAGCGATGAAATCAAAAGGGACGCACGTAGAGAGATGACAAGTTTCCGGTTTAGAAACTGTATAATTCGTTTACACATCTATAGTCAGTTATTTTTACAGGCCAGAACAAATATTCGACAATGGCTCGATAAATCTGAACAGATCTGAAATGATTGATTTGTCTATGTCAAAATACGTGTTTTTCATAAAGGCTAGAAAAAAAAACATGGAAGTAATACAGCGGAAAATATTGAGCAAAAAGGATCCTTTCCACCAGTGAAATTTCAATAACTGATTTATTCAAGTGGCATGTTTCATATAATTTCTGCTAACAGTTATAAATGAAAACCGTCTTTACTGATTTATGCAAAAGGGAACAGATTTTGTAAATATAATTCACGATAAATATTAGTATAATATGATAGAAAAAAAAGCAAAATATGATTTCCAGCTATGAGAATTTCAATGCGTCTGTGTTTTCTATAAATATTTTCATGGCAGTTGTTCTAATGAGCTCTCCTGTTCAGTACACATTGGCGTTTAGATTTTGTTGTTTTATACCCCTCCCCACACAGACAAGAATTGTGCATATGGGGACTAGTTAGAACTTCATGGATATTTTGAGGTATTATGGTGGATTTGGTAAGAATGGTAAGTAAGAATGTGTTGTTTTGGTGTCAGTAATTGTGGTTAGCTAAATTTAATTATAAGATAGAAAATGACCAGTCTTTCCCCTATCCACACCTTTTGGTCTTGTCTCACATTTTTGTATTTTATTACAAAATAAATATCGCTCGCCACTTTGGTACCTCGACCGCGTGAATTTAAGCGTACAACTGAATTAGCAACTAAGTCTTTGTTATGAATAATCAAGAGTGGTCTCCCCTTGTTTTGTTACTCTCCTCTTTGAGAGAGCTATTTCTGTTTACTGAGATTATAAAAGGACACTATACGCGAACCTTGTATTCTCCGTTGTTCAAAGCATTCTTGAAGCCTACACATGCGTACTTTTGTCATTACAGTCTTATCGTTTAACTGTTGAAATCTAATAGCTTCTTTTCTTGCACTTCAAGAATTCTCTTCCGGTTTCTTTCTTCCTTGCCACATAAGATTTTCAAAAATTTAAAGGCAAAGTCTATCGCCATCCTCTATATACCTGATTTCTGTTCTTTTATTGTCCTTTCTCGTCACTAGAGTTTTCTTATTCTACTGCACCTCCAGTTGCATCTTAGTAGGATTATCGCCTTGAACGGAGTGATATGATTAAAAAAGAAACAAAAAAACAACAACGAAAACTACAAGCAAACCCAGAACGCGCAAAGCTAATTGTAACTCGTAATATTCGATTGGAACAAGCTGGCAAATGAATCAAAACTGCAATAGCTGACATGATTGTTGTTCCGGAAACCGCGAGAAATATTTGGATACCTTTTGTTGGGGAAATATATTTTTATTTGTAATATCCGTTTGGGCCTGTTTTGGTAGAAGCTATAAAAACTGAGGATAAAAAAAGCAGAGCAATAGAATTAATAAATGAGAATAGACTTTTAGAAAAAATGTCTTTAAATGTCAATTCTGAAAATGGAAATTTTATATATATATATATATATATATATATATATATATATAGTGTAACCCGGATATAAGAGACCCGTATATAAGAGAAACTCGGATATAAGAGAGATTTTCTCTGGTCCCAAATTAGAGCCTGTGTTAATGTATATATAATAGACCAAACCCGGATATAAGAGAAACCGGGATATAAGATACTTCTTCTCCGGTCCCGACAACTCTCTTATATCCGGGTTACACTGTATATATATATATATATATATATATATATATATATATATATATATACAGAGGGGGTGACGGAGAGTGAGAAGGAGGGGTGATGGGAAGAGAGGCACAGGGAAAGAAAGAAGGAGGAAAAAGAGAAAGACCGAAAAAAAAAAAGAAGTTAATTTCAGAGATAATAAGGTCTTTTTG
Organism: Acanthosepion esculentum; assembly: GCA_964036315.1. Taxonomy (NCBI): domain Eukaryota; kingdom Metazoa; phylum Mollusca; class Cephalopoda; order Sepiida; family Sepiidae; genus Acanthosepion; species Acanthosepion esculentum. The sequence continues at coordinate 48,940,556 of OZ038507.1, forward strand.
GATAGATATTGAGCTGATAATGAACGATAGAGAAACAAAAAAAGGAAAACTATGTTGAGAGGCGGGGATGTTTTGGTTGCAGAGGGGAGGGTCGAGTGAAAAGGAAAAGAAGAAAATGGATTGCGAAAAAGAAAAATCTTCAAAATTCAAAAGTAATCCACAGAACTACGTGGGTGGACAGGTTGAAAGCAAAAAGAAAACAACTCAGACACACACACACATCCACCACCAGAACCACCACCACCACAGACATAAACAGCAACTAAAAAGAATATTAAATTAAAAAGTGCTGCACAAATTTTACATTTAAAAAGTCTGTCTCATTTCGGGGCTTCAAATCATGTATATTTATGACGTCATTACAGATTAGAAATTACTTCAACTGCAATAAAGCGAATAGAGAGGGAAGAATAAAAGGGTACAAAATGGAGAAAAAAGCAACATAGAAAGAAAGAAAAAAACAAAGAAAGAAAGAAAGTGTATCTTTTTTATTTATTTCTATTTCTCTTTTTTTCTTTTTATATTTGAAACTTTAAAATGGAAATGAAAAGAACGCAGGAGTTATTAATATGAAGAGAGAAAGAGAAATAGAGAGAGCGAAAGAGAGAAACAGTGGGAAATAAAAAGATAGTGAAAAGGATAAAGTAAAATCAGAGAAAGAAAGATAAAAAACGGAGAAAGAGAGAAACAAGAGTAAAAAAAGAGGGCTGAACAAGAAGGTGAATGACGGAAGAATTAAAAGGAGAGTGGGTGCGAGAGTTAAAAGAGAAACAAAATGATATAAATAGACAGATTGTAGCAAACACAAACACACACTTGTGTGAAAGTATATACAAGGGTGTACTGAGAACATACATACACGCGGGCGCGCGCAGACAGACAGACAGACACACACGCACACACACGCACACACATATATATATATATATATATATATATATATATATATATATATATATATATATATATATATATAAATACAAGTCTAAGGTGCGTTCATATGGAGTATAATTCCAATATCCAAACATTATATTTTAAAAGGTGCTCAATATAACGTAGAGCTTAATAATATTTATTAACAATTAAACAAAAATATGTTATAAATATCTACATAAATGCAATCATGTTTCAGCACTATAGGTGCTTCTTCAGGCGGTGGTGCCTGAAGACGTACCTTTCGTGCTGAAACATGATTGCATTTGTGTAGCGGTTTTTTTATAATTGTTAATAAATATTATATATATATATATATATATATATATATATTTTACAGCAAAAAACAAAAACAAAGATTACCTCAACATAAAAGATCTATTTCAAGCCATTCTGTACGCGGCTATCATCAGCCTCTAAGTGTCTGTTTCGGAGCATTGTTTTAAATTTATTTTCAATGTCAGTCCTCCTCTGGTAGACGCCTTGTTAATGAGAATGAGTTTGTGTTAGCGACTGGTGGGGGCGTAAGGTATCTTATCTCGGGGGAAGCGGTCGGGGGTTGGAGTTTATTTATGGCCAGGACCTTTCGTTGCTTGTCGTTTAATTTCAGTTCCTACTATATGGCGTTTCTTATAAGAACCCCGAGTGTGTTTTTCTGGGATTCACAGTAAATCGTTTTTGTACGACTGGTGTCCAATATTATTAATAAGCGATGGCGGATTTAAACTTAAGCCCTGCTTTTTTATTCTAAACATAGCTTAAATAGACAAAGCTTAAATAGACGTTCATTACTCCTGATAATATGTACCAAATTATTATTTTAACATGGGAACCCGAGTGTTTCTACTCGGACCGCTAGTCTAAGCTGGTCATAGCTTGTCTAAGTTGGTCATACCGCCGCTACGGAACGGATGTTACGCAACGATGGGGGGAACGCAAGGGAAGAGAGAAGGCATGGAAGAAATACTACAACCGCAACATCTACTCCGACGGGAAAAGCCACTCCTCTTCCTCTGTCTATCTCTCTGGAAGAATCCGGTGGGTGAGCCCCGGTTCACACTCTTCTCTGATCTTTGAAACAGGAGTAGAGATTTATTCCTGTTTTCCTGTTTAGGAATGAGTTTCCGGTTTCTTCTAAAAGCCTTTCACTATCTTCCACTCCTCGTAGCTCTTTCGTTTCAGTGGCATTATCGCCTTGAACTGATTAAAAGGGGAAAAAAAATAAACAACATAACGCAAGGTTATTATTAATGATAACAAACATGCTATCAAGTAGCGTCAGTTTAAAAACTGCACTCAATGTCAAACATTAAAGAGGAATTTATGCGTTTATCATTTTCCCGCTGGGCAGTCTTAAGGCGCGCTGCAGTAAACCCGAAATGTGTGATTTTTTTTCAATTTAAGAAAATAAAATAACTTATAACTTTTATCTTATTTCCACATACTGAATGAATGTCCGTTTGTATGTCAAAGTATCTAGCCCAGGAATATTATTTAAAAACTAATCAAGCTATATTTCTTCCCCTAATCAACACTGTAGTCAGTGTTCTGCTGCTAAAATAGCAAAAGCGTATTATAATTATTGTTAATAACACGAGAATTTTACTGTTGCGCATCAGAAGATCACCTAGTGGGGAAATTTCTAGTTACTTTTCTTCTTCTTTTGGGGAGGAACAGCTTCTTTATTGAGTTAACTTTTAACACACTAAGTGTATACACTGTCATCTACATGTTTATATACATATATACTTATCTATATGTTAATATATTTTTTGTTTATACGTTATTTTTATGGATAAACAAAATATATTAAAATATTTGTCGGATTTAATCCATTTCACTTATCTATATCTATATATATGATAAATGTGTATTGGGGCAGCAATCCCTCTTTTATACAAGTTTTATTAAAGACAAGGGCCTGCGATTAAGCTTTTTATTTAATTTTTCTTGTGTTCGTACAAGAGTGTTTTTGGACACAAAGTGCGTAAAAACTGTACAAAAGCCTTGCATATCCAACCTTCTTGGTTAGTTTTTAGCCATTATCAAGGACGATTTTTATTTTAAATTTGTGTGTGCGATTTTTTTTTATGTATGTATGTATCTGAAGTTATAGGAATAACATTTTGTGGCCGTGTTCATAGTTAATGTTATTGAGTGTTGACGTTTTCTTTTTATTAATATTGCTTATATTACATTTTAATTTGTTTGTTTTTTTACATGCTGATGAGGCTATTATAATTGTATTTTCTGCTAGTATGTTGCGGAGGGAGTTTAGTAGGTTCTCGCTTGTGTTTACATGAGTCCTAATTGAGCTATTGTCACATAGGTGTAACGTGAGTCGTCTAGATAGGCATGTAGTGGTATGATCAATATAATTATTTATGAGTTTGGTTTGATCAGGAACACAGTTCCTTAAGGGGCATGTGAATACATAAATAGTATTGGTTCTTTGAAATTTAGAATTTGCAGGTGTAATGTTATTGTTGATGATAAGGTTAGCTGTTTTAAATATTTTGTAGTAGATAATTAATATAATTTTCTTGTTCTGGTCGACTAGGTTTGTGTATTTCATTATGATATTTCTAAGACAAGATTCGTCCTGCTTATCATTTGTAAAAGATGTTAATGTTATTCTTTCTATCTGTATGTTCAGTATTGCTGTTAGTTACTTTATAAAAAATAGTCTGATTTGGTGGTCGGTGATTAAATAGAAAGGTTAAAGGCAGTGTCTTGCCAGTCATCTCTTAATGAAACTTGGGGTGGAGTAATGGATAGTGGTTCGGATTGAGGAACCCATTACGTTCATTACGTGGTTACGTGCCTGATTCACACCTTGGGAAAGGTATGAATCCTCTTCTTCTCTCTTCAGCTATGGGTAAATAGAAGGAAAGACCGGGTTCTATAGCCTTGGATGGCAACTGGTCTACCGCAGAAAGAAATAGCAACCTACTGCGGGAAAAAATATCTGCCTCGTCAGTCAGGTATCGAAAGATACATGATCGCCTAAGCGTGTATCATGCATGGCACATAACTGACTGATCTGTCTATCTATCTATTTATCTATCTATTCTCATATACATATACATATATATATATATATATATATATATAACCACACACATACACACACACACACACACACACACACACACACACACACACACACACACACACACACACACAACTGAAAAAGTATGTGAAAATTACGAGTATTTAACGTGTTTTTTCAAGTTAACAGAACTTCTGCCGAAAAGCACTCAACAGATAACTAGAGCTATAATTTATCTGGTAAATGCGAATGTCACTGTGTCACAGTTATTCAACTTTGCTCCTAGAGGCCGTAGCCGAAACATATCAGACCATTTTGGAATCAGGCCGACTCCGTGAGAAAATTAAAAGCATTCCGGACCCATAATCCTGAAATTTTGGATTCCCAAGTTTCCATTACTGCGATTGTTTTCGGCGATTTTTTAAAGTGATTTTTTTGCGACGAATTTTTTTGTACGATAACGATTTTTATAACTTGGAAATAAATTTGAGAATAATCGAATTATTGCGAAATCAAGCGAAAAATAAAATAATTGTTTGTACGTAAAGGACCTACGTAACTGTCTTTAAATTAAATGCCGACAGAAGAATTATCGTTGAACTTTTAAAAGGTATGCTTAAATATTAATGCAATATTTAAATGAAGCGATCAATTTTGAGTTCTACAGTTTATTGTTGCCTATCGAATCTACTCCTCCCTAACTATTGCGATGAAGGCCCAATCATAGCATTCCGCATGAGCTAGATGAAATACCGTCCAATAGGGCGGCTTTTAAGCTAGTACTAAATAAATCAAGAACAGTTCAAATGACTCATTTGGTTAACCGTCGAAACGCTCATCAGACGTTTGATAAATCTCCGATTGAGTTATCAAACATATAACCTACTTGATTTAATAAACGCATGTCTTTAAAAATCGTTTCGACGCAAAACTCTTGATTTATTATATATATATATATATATATATATATATATATATATATATATATATATATATATATATATATATATACTCTGGTATAACAAAATTTGCATTATGCCACCAGTTACATTGCTAATGTCATAGCGACATTATCATAGTAACAGAACATGCGCTATATTCCCGGAGGAATCTGCGATGGTCTAAACTTTGGCTAAGAAGTAACAAAAAAATATAAATGGGAAGAAATTAGATTTTAGAATGAACAAGTTGGCAATATTATTATATTGAACATTGCAATTGCCATCACATTACCTATTTGATGGTCCATTTTGCAGCATCCGCGCGACAACTAGACACAGTAGCACGTGGAGGTTTCACGTCACGTGCCCCATAACCGTAGCGGTTTGTAGGGGAACCATATGTACTGCAGCCATAACAGTGGTGTGACTAGGGCAAGATAGCCTGGCCGCTTCAAGCTGTTTTTTGAATTCAAAGATTTCCCACCCTTAGAGTGGTTGCCACCTCAAGGCAAGAGAGTCCACTTTGAATTCAGTATGGTGATCTTCTAAGCGTAGCGTAGATGTAGCCCTCGGCCGAAAGTATAGGGCGCTCAGTAAGGATCAAACTCACTACTCAGTCGTAACTGTTCGAGCGAGACAAGTTTGTTAACCATTACGCAATTGTCAAGGTTCCCAAAATGATTTTCTAAGCATAGCTTAGATGTAGCAGAAGACCGAAAGTATGGAGCACCCAGTGAGGATCGAACTCATTACTCAGTCGTAACCGTTATAGCGAGACAGGCTTGTTAACCATTACACTTCGTGGAAGTGTCCCAGTCTGAATTCAGTAGTGTTGAAGATCATTTAAAGTTTCTTTTTGGTAGACACAACGAAACAATATGTTACGATCCTCTTTAACAAGTTAATCTAGAAATACGAAAAACTTGTAAGTCCGAAGGAGCACAGAAAAGTTCTCGGACCAACGAACTTTACAAAATCTAACCTAATATTACATTTTTTTTTCAGGGTGGGTTTCTTTTCCGCAACCCTTTGAAGAAACATTTTATGAAGATGCCCGACTGGAAACATCGCTAAAATAATTTAACGCATTTTTTCGATTCATACCGGTGATCTCTCTATCTAGTTATCTATGTATTTGTCTATCTTGTCAAATTATAATTATATATATGAACTGTTTATAGCGATGGACGTCGAGAGAGATTAAGGAAAGAAAAAGGTGTGTGAATGTATCCTGTGTCCTTATGACATTCGAATAAAACGTATATATATCTATATATATCTATATATATCTATATCTATCTATCTATCTATCTATATATATATATATATCTATATATCTATATATCTATATATATATATATATATATATATATATATATATATATATCATTGCTTGAAGATTGCGTTTAAGCATGAAACAGACATTCGCCGCTGTGTGTTGTCCTCAATGTCCACTTTTATATTTACATACGTTCTATCCCCGATATAGAGCTCTTTAACCCATAAATATAGCATACCGTAAAACTATTTTTATCTCTCTCTCTCTCTCTCTCTCTCTAACACACATACACACAAACACACACACACATACACACACACATATATATATATATATATATATATATATATATATTATATACATACATATTTTGTGTTTTTAGGTTTTTAATATAAAATTATTATTTATTATTTACTACAAAAATTAGTTATTAAAAATAATATAATACAAATTTTCAATCTCCTGATGAGAAAGACGGTTGCCTCGCAAGACTTCCTCCATCCGCGTCGTCCAAATCACCATTCGAGCCGTGGCTAGCATCGTCAGAAACACCATTCGTTTCACCCCTGAACACGCGTATGCGCGATCAATGGGCACAAGCTTTTCGGGAGCGAGACGAGCCGTCAGCTCGCCGACATGATCCCATAAGGGGCGGACCCGGGGGCAATGGTAGAAGACGTACGAAGCCGTTTCTTCTAAACCAAGGCCACACCGCTCACAGTCTGGCAAATCCGCCAAGCCTCATATAAAGGCATTGTTATTGAGAGACAGCCGATTCCGAGCCAATCGCCAGGTAAGCGAAAACTCAGGGTTACTGAGATAATCCGCCGCTGGCGCCCAAGACCAGTAAGAGCGAAACCCATTCTCCGACAAGCAGAGCTGATCACGTAGGGAATCCCTCGCTACACCCTCCACTAAAAGACGATAGAAGAACTTCCTAGGCCGTGAAAGGTCTTATATAGTATATACCACAACCGCACATTCTCGAAGACTCACTTGCTACCTATCGGACCAAAGTGCCATCAGACAACACATTAATAAACAACAAAATGATCATAGTAACATTAGACAGCTTCGCACAATCAGATTTATGATCCTTGAAGCTATGCTCATATTGCATAAAAACAAACAAAAACTAAAAACGATTATACCATAAGATCCTTAAATGTATATAAAAACATGTCGCACATCGCTTACGTTAAAACATTCTTTGCATACGTCATAATACCCATTAGTTCTACGACTTTAAATACCAAACGTGCTTCCATCACATACTTCAAATAGCTTTTTTTTTTAAAAATAGTATTATTACACCATTTCAAATTTTTGCTAAACTCTACCCACTTTGATGATGACTGAAGAATATCGAAAGCTTGGATCATATTTTTTGTATTTTTCTTCCGAAATGAAGTTCAGAAAATCTTTTACGGAATTTCCTCCTTGTTTGAGAAAGGATTATTGATAACCTGGAAAAGTGGATCATTGAAATTAATCAACACAAAATGTATGTCGTTTTAATATATACACCACACACTCTCGTGGAAGCCGTTTTAATACAAGGGAAGCATCTAACATCAAATAGGACACCTTTCTCCATAGGAGGCTCAATGCAGTGAAAGACTTAAAATTCTAGAAAATAATCTCTTTCTCTCTCTCTCTCTCTCCCTCTCTCTCCCTATATATATATATATATATATATATATATATATATATATATATATCTCAATCATTTCACCCCAAGCGAGGCGGGAATGTCACTAAGACGCAGGGATTACAGAGAGTAAAAGTGAGAGAAAAGACCGAGTACAGGGAGAATTGAGGAAAGGACAAAAGATGAACGGAATTCAAGAAGACAGAAGATGGCGATTGACGTTGCATTTAAATTTTTGAAGATTGCAGTTTACAGGGAAGCAAGTAAACGGAAGATAATTCCATATGCGGGAAGTGCGAGAAAATAAACTGTTGAAGTAGAAGTGGCGGTTACATTTAACTACTTCAACAGTAAAAGAATGAGACCTACATGCCAATCTAGTAATACGCTTAAATTCACGTATTCGGACACCAGGGAAAAAAGCTCGTCAGAGCAGTTGCCATGAAAATATTTGTAGAAAAGACAGAGGGAAGCCATGTCACATCTATGAGAAAATGACTGAAGTCGAGATGCCAAGTCAGGACCAATTACGCTATTGCAGATCCTTCTTTGGATTTTGTCATGAAACACGAAATGAAGAGCAGGAGCACCAGACCAGATATAGCAACCGTATTCAATGCATGGACGAATGGTAGATTTGTAAATGTGCAAGATAGACTCTGATGAAAAAAATCTTCTGACGACACAGTGACCCAACATTCCAAACAGTAACCCAACATTCCTTGCAGTAGATGCAGCTATAGATTCCATGTAGTCGTTCCACTTCTATTTACTGAGAAGATATCTTCAAATATCCCCAAAATTCAGGAAATCGTTGGCCTTGTCCATTTTAATATTTTTATGGACATAATTAAAGTTACATAAAGTTAACTCAATTATTGCTTTTATTTTTGAAGACTTCACTATGCAATTAAAATTTCAACATAATACAAATATTGGCGGTAATATCTTTTATTTATACTATTTACATTCGGAATATTATCCTTATTTTTGTTATCAAAACGTTTCACCCGTTTTGCCATACAGCTCTTAAATATCTACTGTAAAGAACTCTATTCTAAGAAATTCTAAGGTGAGAAGGAATAGGTTTTTCATCATTTTAATACATTCGAAGGCTTCTTTCGATCAACTGAGATCGATAAATCGATAGATATAGGAACTGTGATACATATATAAATGTATGTGTAAGTCTACTGAAAACAAATGAATGAATATGCGTGTATATACCGTTTGCGCATATGCGAATATAATTTAGTGTCCAAGTGTTGTAATCGGAGTTTTTTCGGGTGATCATCTTCGGTTGAATTTAGAAATTGAATGACAACGCAACTTCTTTCAAAGTCGCACATCTGTCAAGCCCAAGAATACACATGCGCATGCGCGATAACATTGCAACAAATTTATTGTTAAGTGTGGTTTCATTTAATGCAGTATTCGTCATTGTGCAATTCGTAATCTCATCTCAATATTTGGATTTAATTAGTACAGAAACGGTATACTGTATGTACTATGATATGTTTATCCCGCCTAAAAGAAATACCTATGAATGCTGTATATGGTTAGGAGACACGAAAAATGTTCTTTGATTTAACTATGAGTTTTATTTGGCACAAATGCAAATATGTCATTTTATTCTCATACATATATTAATCTTGATTTGCCCATGAATAATGTTTCTTGATTACAAGAGACAATTGACATTTCTGAAGGACATATTGAGGAAAGTGGGCCTAGAGAATTTAACACTGACCGGACACACTGAAGGCAAGTGAAGGATGGAGAAACGGCGAGTAACGTACCTGACTAGTTTGTGTGAATGGATGAGAGAACAGAGATAAAGAAACAAGAAGTTGTGAAAAGCCATAATTGCCAACGTCCTAAATGGACATAGCATATAGAAGAATTCTTACGAGAAAAACCTTCTGGAACGACACAGTAACCCAACTTCCCTTGCAGTAGTTGCAGTTATTCGATGTAGTCATTCCACTTCAAATCAGTTAAAAAAGTGAGACCAAAAAGGCATAGTGTGTTGCTCTTCAGGAGTCTAACATCAGCCATGCTGATGGCGGTTAGGAAAGTTTCTCTATGGGGGTTAAA